>OZ025261.1:18052061-18215290 GCA_964019135.1 Arenicola marina
AGGGTAGCGAGCTGCCGAGACCGGGACAATCGATTTTTTTGTCCAAAAAATAGCATTTCGCTGGGGTTTGGCTTTTCCGTCACTCCTCGTTTTTCTTATTGGGTTTGATGCCCAGTGTAATGACGGGGTCAGTGGGCATGCGAGGGTTGGGGGTGTGGGGGTGTGGAGGGGTAGCGGACGGGGTGGGCGGAGGGGTGGTGGTGCCTGTAACTGGGGATTGTAGAGAGGGAGAGAAGTGACGGGTACAGGGAATCGGTTCCCAACAGGAGAAGCGTGGTGGTGGATAACAAAAAAATACCACAGGCCGCCCTTCACCGAAACTGCACCTCCTTCGCACTTCTTTCTACCCTCCCTCTCTCTCCTCCCGCCTCCCTCCTTCCGCCTCGTTCCTCCCACCTCCCGCCTCCTCCCACCTCCCACCTCCCGCCTCCCTCCCTCCTCCCTCCTCCCACCCCATCCTCCCTCCATCCCGCGTCCCAGTCCAGCCTCAACCTTCCCGCCTGCTGCTGACTCCTGCCCCCCTCCCCACCCATCCCCCTCCCCACCCACCCTCCTAACCACACACCCCCCTCCCCACCCATCCCTCTCATTTAGACTGGATTTGGCATGTCTGTCGGCTAAACACAGATCAAAAGCAATTGCCTTGTCAAGAACAGGTGAAAAAAACACGCACGCCCGTTCTATCCCGGGTGAATTAAATATGTTTTATCACACAATCAATCAACAGCAACACACCGCAAAAATTGTCACTCGACCGTTAACTGCTGTTGGTGATATCTACATTGTCTGGAAGTGGAACGAACTTTGTGTGAAGTAGGAGCTATTTTGTGCTGGTTCACAACAACCTGCTCTTTACCAGTACACAATAAAATATTACACTTTGACGGCATTTGTAGCATTTGAAGGAATTAATAGGGGAGCGGATCTTTTGTTCGCTTTTATATATTTTGACGTCGATATAAACCTTAGGTATAGTCATCCGTTTTTCTGACCTAATTTTATTATATGTACGTTATTCCACTATAATGCACCACAAGCACAAAACAGAAATCGAAGAGCACATGCACAGAAACCTCCTAAAACATGACATGATTCGCTTAGTATTGCATAGAGAAACTGTCTGATAGTGGTCACCATTTCTTTTAAAATATACCTGTACTCAAATTAGTTTCCTTTCTACCCCACATTTATCCACTTCCTATCCTGGGATACCCAAAGGAATGAGTGAAGTCACGTTCTGTAGGTAACACCCTAATACATCTGTGACATGTAGGTACAGCGTCAAATATTACAGCGCCCGTGTCCATGTTTACATACGCTACATTATAAGTAATACAAAAGTAATAAAACTAAAGTAATAATTAGAATAGTAATGATGCTTTACACGTTTGAAGATGAATCACTGGGTCTCTAATCAACATAAAACTGGAGCACTGACGCCAGTCCTTTGTGGACTGAGTTTGACGGGCATGTGGTGCCGTTCTTTAATACAGAGCAGTGTCAGTTTTACCACCTTCCATCGAGTATTAACCGTATTTTACCGTCAGAGATCTCCAATGCCTACCCACTGGAAGCCTTACACCAAGCGGCAGGCGGCGCCGCAGCGCAACGCCAAGCACGATTTACAAGTCAAAGGCTGTGGAAGTTCTGATTAACCCAACTCGGGGTGTCTGTAGTCCCCTGAAAAAAATTGCACAATTGCTCGATAACAGCCCGTTACGCTTTTTCAGATTGGCGTTTAGTGGCGAGTCGGTCTTATTCAAAGCTAATGGCCGTTGCGTTGTCCGGTCTTCACTGGGCGCGGGCTGGTGTTTTTTTTTAGTTTAGATATGCATAATATGCGTCTGCCGAGGAGTCTCTAATCAAATCAAATTAAGATGTCTTCTTTATGGCTTGATGGCAGGCAAGGCGATACACTAATAAGGGTCCTATATCAAGGATGAATGGGGGTGATGTCGGTTGAAAACTGTGAAAAAAGTGTCTCGTTTTTTTTCTGTATTAGTTACTGCGGCCGTGGTGACGGAAATGAGGGTTTTGTACGAGAGGGTGGAAGGGAGAGCAAGGAATGGGGCGGGGGGGGGGGGGGGGTGGGGGGGCAGGCAGCGGAGGGGGGGTTATTCTGTCAATAAACGTGGCACATTCAGGTCTATCGGCACAGCTATACCAGCTGACAGATTTATGGCTGGCTAACAAAAAGCCACGGCTGAATTGAAGGCCCTGGATGCCTACTGGCTTGTGGGAAGCGTCTGCGATCGTGACGCCTCTGGATAAGATTGACCGCCATGACCTGGACTTGCGGGTATGCCATGAATTCATGCTTTCAGTGCCGGCATTACAACAGACACCTATGTAACCCGAGCGCGTGGACGCCATGTTTATAAATGGCACATCGGGGCGATATTGGCGGAGACTCTCCCCATCCCCTCTCCCCCACCTCCCTCTCCTCTCACCCCTCCCCATTTTCTCCAAACCTATTATTCCCACCTACCACCCCTACCCCCACATCCCATGTATCCCCTCCCCTCCTCCATATCCGCTAGTGCATAGCCCACCCCACCCCATCCTCCACCCACCACATCCTCCCCCCCCCCCGGGACCCTCAACTATCCCTCCTTCTCCATATCATCCACTACCCCTTAGCCCCCCACGCACCCACAACCCCTACCCACAACCCCCCCCCCCCCCCCCCCCGCCCCCCCCCCCTAACTATCCATCTCCTTCCTCATATCCATTACCCCTCAACCCTACCCTCACCCACAACCCTCCCTTGCACACACCCCAACTATCCCTCCCCACCTCTATATCCACTACCCATACCGGCCCCCACCCCCCACCCGTCTCATTGACCTGCCTCTGCCAAGCCGCTGGAAATGTATCATAACGCCCTTAACGTCCCCGGACTGAGAAAAAGGACGTAAATTCTGCAGGCTGAGCCGTGTTCTTATCATTTCAAAGGATTTATTTGTCCCCGAGCTCAGTGCAAAGGAACCACGTAACGATGGATTGGGTACCATTCAAAGCCCTCTGCGGGCATTGTACGTCGCTTTGGCATCATTCACATTCTCTATTTTCGACCTACCTACTGATTAGTTTTTACAAATATTTTTTTGTCATGCGGTATATCTATTTTGTTCGCGTTTTTACTTCCGGGATTGAGGAACGCTTGTCTAACATTCACAAGTTATAGGAAACTCTTTCTCTATATCAATTATTTGCTGATTTGTTTACTTTCTATTTATTTTTTAGGATACGATTTATTTATTTTTATAAAGCTTGAGACGTTTATGTGGTATTTACGAGCGGAAAATCATGACTGCTTCACACTGGACACTACCTACTGATCTGTTTTTAGTATCATCGTTTTTATAAAATGTATGTAGGTTTTCGAGATCACATCTGGGTTACGAAGATATTCTCCTTCAGGTCGCAATGCGATCAACAACCATTTGTTTCTGAAATTTCGGCTTACCACTTATTGTCATTTAATGAAAATGATGTTCCCACACAAATGCTGAATTGGGCCAAGCAACACCTCGGAATGATGAGGAATGAATGAGTGAAACATGCCCCAGATTAGGTGCCAGAGCTCCAATTCGAACCCCGGACCTGCGGGTCTAGCGCTAGCACGACACCGGGGAGGCTCCCTCTTTACGAGGCTATATATGTCTGGGGGAGGGGGACACCCCCTCTGAATCGCGAATCCCCAAGGATTAGGGAGAGCAATATCGAATCCCTAGATTAGGACCGTTTTAAGACCGGGCGCGAAAATAAACACTGCTATAACGGATCGCGGTGAATAATGCAATGATACTCGCGTTGAACGAAGAATTGCAAGGATAACAATCCTCAATAATAACGATTGCCAACAGCTAATCGCAAATCTCTAAAATTCCTCGATGATTGAGGATTCCGATTGGCACTATACTATTGCATAACGCATCAATCAGACATGACATTCACACGGGAGTCCTTCATTCAACGACAGGTTAGATCAATCAAACAGCGCAATCAATATCTTAATATCTATTTACTTATTACCTACGCGAAAAGTAGACAGCACCGCGGAGAAGGTATGACCTATATAATTTAACACGTGCGCGCGTGCTTCGGTCCCGCCACCTAGCGACCAACCCGAGTCATTGCACGTGATTGTGAGCACGGATCCCGCAGTTGAGCCAATTTACCTCCAGCGTGCTTGGTTCGCTGTAATTACAAAGAGCGCCCCCAATGGACCAATAGGCCAATGGGGCAGTCATCTCACTGGCCACTTGAATTAAGTGGTTCAAGTCACTCGCGTGCGTGGTGTGTCCATGGCCTTTGTTTATTATTATTCCAGCTTTATACTCTCCCCCTATCTCCTCCCTGTACAAATCCATTCTGCCTATCGGCCTTGCCTCCTGCACCGCCGCCGTCACCACCCCCACCACCCACTAACTCTCCTCCACTCGCATCGGTGGCTCTGTGGGTGGTCGGACTCGGCTACAATAACAATAACAGCAACAATAATAACAACAGCGGCAGCGGTGGGCAGCGTACGGAGGATGGCTCTAATGAACCGGACTCGCCCACCCCCTCCATCCCTCTCACCCTAACCCTACCGCTACCCCTGCCCCTACCCCTACCCCTACCCCTACCCCTGCCCCCCTTAACCCTGCCCCTACCCCTGCCCCCCCTTCCCCTGCCCCTACCTCTGCCCCCCACTACCCCTACCCTACCCCTGCCCTTACCCCTGCCCCCCCCTACCCCTATCCCTACCCCTGCCCCCCCTACTGCTACCCCTACCCTGCCCCCCCCCCTCCCCTCGTTTTTCGTTTGGTTTCGGCAGCCATGCAACCGTCTTTGCTGCTCATTGACACTCAAATAATCGAATCAATGATGACGTCACTGGGTCCCTTACAACAACAAGAGTGACGTTATACTGTGTGCTTCGTGACGGCGTCGCAGTGACATATGCATAAATAAAGAAGTATGCTCACTGGCCACTTGTAAGTGAAGGCCAATAAGTATAGAAAAACAATTTTTTTTTGTTTTTTTACATATTTTAGTGTCTTGCCGCTCCATTTTGTAAATGAAGAATTGAAATGGTAATTAGCTTTCAGTTGTGCCTTTTTTGCCCTTGCGTAAAGCTTGATTTGGGTTGCTTCAGCGTTTGTGTTATTTTGCCGACGTTCATGTAACCAGGTTTCCCGAGAGATCAGGTTCGTTAATTTTTATCCAACGCAATATATGATATAAACCAATTAGAGGGCGCCAAACAATCACTAACGAATGACGTCATCAGGTACATGGCTCTGGCAAACAAACAAGAAAGCGACGCCGACGCCACCCGTTAGTTACCTGATATAATAATAACTATTCCAACCGGTTTGTGTCCCTGGAGAACATATGCCGTCAACATGTTAAAACAGCTGACTTCCCCACAGACTATTCACCTTACTCGCGCGTACGCCCACCTTATGTCAACCAGCCACGCTGGGGAGAACGGTAACGTTTACCCTCCCACCCATCCAGCCTCTCCCCGCTTCTCTCGCTACTCCTATAGTTCGTTCTTCCGCCGTATTTAGTCTATACCTTTTGTATATAATTGTATATCTACGCCATTGTATCCTCTTGTGACTGTCTCATAAGTATCTACTTTTGCTTCTGTATCTGTATCTTCGGTTCTCAATCTCTACCTCTCTCTTTACCGCTATCTCTACCTCTCTCTTTACCGCTATTTCTATCTCTATCTCTGTCTGTCGATCTTGTAATTTTGTCATCACCCTTCGAGCAGACTGTTTTATTGGCAATGTGACAACATAAACGCCAAATAAACAAGTGTTACGTGATTTCGGGGAGCCACGTTATATAACGGCAATATTCTCGTTCAATTGAAATATAATAAGTATTGACAATATGAATCCATTCACTACCAACGACGGCTTCAAAGACTAGAAAAAGGAGGTGGTGGTGCTGGTTGGGGACCGAGTATGGTCACAATAAAATGGGGTGGTACATAAATGGTATAGGGGGTTGGGCAGGTAGAGGTGGTGGTGGTGGCGGTTGGTGTCCGCGTACGGTCGATGCAGGAAGTGGGTGTTTAGGGAGAAGTGCCTTCGGGTGAGCCAACCAATCTCCCCTAGCCAGGTGAAGTAATGGACTTCTTTTACGCCCGCGCTCAGTGGAAGCATTGACCCCCCCCCCCCTACGCTCCCTCCCACCTTCACCCACCGCGGGGTCAGCGCTGTTCACAGCAGCTAGGACCAAGACAAATGAGAGCGTGGCGATGCGGGGGAGGGGGTGATGAGGCGGGGGCGGGGGCGGTGGGGGGGGGGGCAGGGGTTGGTGAAGCTGGGGCTGGGGGTCGGGTCTAGGTGAAAGGGTTCTCTGAGACTGACTGAAGGGGTTAAACTGGCAGGGCCGGGGCGAAATGTCTTGAGGACGACCGAAATGTCGTAAGGACGAGATGTCTTGATGGCGACACGTTCGCCCCCGCCAGCTTGGCGAGCATGTTTGAAGGTGCGGTCTACGGGTTAATTGACGGCGTGGGCCACGTAAATGGTTCCAGGTGACACCCACCCCGCCCCCGGCCCCCGCCCCTGCCTAGCCCACCTTCAGCACTCCCTTCACACTCCATGATTCATGGTTGATTGTCATCAGGACACATTTGTCCGAAGGTGAATAGAAATCAAATGCGCAGTTAACCTTGATACCGGGACAACATGCGGCCATGACGTAAGCGTATGCTTTCATGGCCAGATCCAGGCTTTGCAAAATGGGAAGTGGGAGCGGGCGAGCGGGTGGGGGCGGCGGTTTTCATGTTTGGTCGCAACCAAAACGCCCTTTTGATCCTTTGGCAAAACTACGCATGCCCAATGTATCCATAGACATATCTTTCTGTTTCAACCACATTGAATTGTGCCTGGGCCTAAACCCAAAGCGCTGAGACCCCTAACCAGCCATTAAACAAGTCTGAAGTCTGCGGCGTGACTAAAAACATCCGCAATGCAACATTAAACAGAAAACATCATTTGGGTTCTTATTTCCGAGCCTTTACTTAACACATGGGTTTGTAATAATAATGGCATAACCCTCCTCTTTCTTCGATTTCCTTCTCGCTCGACCCACCGGTGCAGAGTGTGGGCGTGACAGCCCCGATCCGCCCCTCCCCCCTAACCCCCTGAGCCCATCCCGCTCCCCATCCCCTCCGCTCTCTGACCCCCCCCACCCCACTTCCCCGCCCCCCTTGGCGGCCCTAATGGCACTGTCAGTGCTGCAGATCGTTGTCGCACGGGGACCCAGAGGGTTGGGGGGCGGGGGGGGGGGTGGAGGGGGCGGTGGCGCGCGGAGGGTCGGCTTTTAACTCAATCAGCCGATGTCCACCCGTCCAACACAATAATCCAATTTCTCGATTCCATGCTTGAGGGAGACCAAGGAGGGAGGGAGAGTGAACGCGTGATGAAGTGATAGAGAGCGAGAGAGGAGGATGCAGAGACAGGGAGGTATAGGGAAATCGAGCGAGTGGAAGAGGGGGCGAGGGGGGAAGAGAGAACGAGAGTGACAGAGAACAAGAGAAGCGGAGGCAGAGACAGGGCGGTATAGGGAAATCGAGCGAGTGGGAGAGGGAGAGCTGGGAAGGGAGAGAACGTAAGGCAGGAGGACAGGCAGCAAGAGAGACAGAGAGGAAGATCCAGAGATAGGCGAAGAGGAGAGAGAGGGGGAGAGAGGGGGAGAGAGAGAGCGAGAGGGAGGAGGAAAATGCAGCAAAGGAGCGAGAGGGAGAGCCATAGCGGGGAGAGGGATAATGGTGTAACATAATAGGAGAAATTGAGGGTTGAAAGAGCGAAGGCAAGAGATACATATAGGGAGAACGCGAGATAGGTAAGCGGGGTGTCTCCGGGGATGGGCCAGGCGGAGTTAGGTCGAGGGTGAGCTCGCCATAGGTGGATATTCAGACTGAATACTAGGGATATTTACCGATAAATGGGGCGCCCAGTGGTTACACCCATAGCGCGAGGCAGCCGTTCTCAAAGCTCACTCCCCTCCCGCACCCCCCACCGTCCCCCACATTTGCGGTCTTTAGTTTTTCTTCGCCATCTACATCACTCTACGATGCGGAAAAATGAAACGAGTTCAGTACCGACGAACGACGTTGCGAGTGCTGTACTGCGTTCGATATATTCCCCTTTATCTTCGCAAAGGCGACACGAGACTGGAATTATCCTGCTCATGGGTCATACACATTCACACCACCCACAAGGTCTCCCGACTTCGGGGAAATGTCGAAACGCGATGCAGAAAGATTACTTACTAATAGATATTTTTACTTAGGTATTTTTCTCCACCCTGACTGGATGGAAAGGTTTACTAGGGCCGCAGGACGTAACCAATCCCTTATAATAGCGACCATAGAGGTGGGTGGGAGGGAGAAGGGCGGGCAAAGATTGAATCCATTTTTCTCCCACACCGGTTGAATTTTCGCCATAATTCCCCATATATTTGCACCCCCTCTTGAATATCAAAACGGACGGGCATCAACGGCCGGACTCCCAAAAGGGCCCAAACATCCCATCTGATCTCGGAATTTGATCCTTGATTCAAAATCCGATCCTAACGGCACAGAAGACTAAATCAACAGGTCGTGAGAGAGTTCGACAAATATACGTCAACAATAAAAATGGGATACGGAAAGACACTTCTTTACTCAGAATACTTTATTACAGCTTAGCCAAGGGCTGCCACGATCTCGTCGGGGACGTAACGTTCTAGCAATAAAAAGTGTCAGCGACTGAGACTTGTATCTATCAAGTGGCAATTTGTCTCTATACATAGACCTTAATGGATGGATACTGTGCCAGTGCTAGTGTTTTGTGAAAATACATCACGCCCCGGTCAGTCTGGCACTCAATTAAACAGTAAACCGTAGACGTGAACACCGGTTCCAGTTACTAAGCTCTCCCTATAGTCTCTCTCTGCTCTCGAGGTGCTTGTCACTGGGCAAAGTTACTATGGCAACCTGGCAGGGACATTTTTTTTTTAATCAGTGTCATTCAAAGATACGTAAAAGAGTACATTAAAGATGTCACGGCGTGTCTGGTTCCACTCTGTTGAGGCCATAGGCACAGGTGCTTCAATGGGCATTGCATAGAGCTATGACGATGGTCGTGTGTTGTTGACCTGCCAGAGAGAGATTTCTACTTTGTTTTCGCCTTCATTGTTTCAGCCCCAAGTTCTCAGCATACATCTATTATTATATATTTAATGCCTAGGCATCAATAGAAATAGAATATAAATTATATATATATATATATTGATAAAAACACAGAAAACACGGCAATCCACTCTCCGCCTTCGACTCACTCCGCTAGGGCTCCATTATATCTCTATTGTCGCCTACGTCCGCGATGCATTTTCACACTCGCTCGCCAGGGCGGCGCTGCGCACATTGATAGGAAAAATGCGTCGCGCATTTCTACAAATTAGTGCTGGGACCCAGCCTAAGCCTAATAACATACGGTGTCAGGTGATGAAAAGAAGGAGTTCTATCACAATTATAACTTTTTCGAAAGGGCACAAGATGTATTTTGCTGTATTAAATACACAAAACTCGTTATTTTGATGTTTTATTCTTGAAAACTACAATGTCGCAAGAAAGTACAGCTGATTTGACCGTTTTTCCAGAATCTTTAAATTTGCCCCCGGCCGACAGCAGCGGTAGCATCTAGCTTGCGTAGAGCCACCGTGCGCGAAGCTTGACGCCAATCAGCTACTTATGGATAATATTTGCTCAAGCATGTTTACAGTGGCCTATATTCATGGGCGTTTACCATTGCATGGAGAAAGTGTGGATTTTTCATCCTGTAATATCTCGTTTCTTGTTGACTTAGATAATAAGCATATCGCATTGGCTCGTGCGCGATCTGTGTTTTATCTCAACCAAAATATTTAGCTGAAGGAATTCTTGGTCTGGGAAAAAAACTCATCCGGCACAAGAAGCAATGGCACTTGGTTATTGGTTATACACATCGTAAGCTATTATTAGTAGCCTGTCGCTGTGCATAGTGGGTGTTTTTACCGGATTTTGCGTTGTAGCGTGGCACAGCCAAAAACACGCAACGTGAAAATAACAGCATAACACACAGCATATTTAGACTTTCATTTTCAGCGAAATCCATCGGTTTAATAAGACACATTTTAGATGACCTTGACGTTAATGTTAAACTGAATACCCTTTTTTTATTTCCAGGTAATTCTCTACCGTACGACCATGAGGCAGACAGCGGATGCAGATCAATCAGCAATGATTAAGTCGATGTTTGACATGACTCTTCCGACGAACGGGATGCCAGCTAACCAAAGAACTAATTAGTTGGATTTAGTGTTTTCGGTGTTCGGTCTGCCAGCCAGCCAGCATCCCTTGTTGTTGTAGCTCCTAATTTGCTGCGTTGGCGCCAGCTGTGGCAGCGAGGTAGCGGAGCCGACATCATGTACAACGTCTCTCAGGGCGACTGGGGCGGGGAGAGTCCGGGGTTGGCGCCGGGGCAGACTGAAGTGGAAATGACCTTGGCCTGGCACTGCCAGTCCCGGGATCGCTATGAGCAGCTGTGCAGTCAGCACCGGCACGCGGAGAGCCTTCAGAAGACCCCAGCCGACCACTTCATCGCCACCAACTGTTCCTATGACAACGAAACCGACGGTGCCTGGGTTACGAGCCTGGCTCTGGCGCATGCGCACACCCCGCGTCTCAAGCTGGCGTGTCACGGAGCGATCTGGACGCCGGATGTGATCCAGCGCATCGTGACCTTGGCCATCATCATGGCCTTGACCTTATTCGGGAATGTCATCATCATCGTTGTGTTGTCGTGTAGTAAATACCGAAAGTTGAATAGCAGAGTGAACATCTTCATTATTAACCTGGCGATAGGCGATCTGACGGTGTGCTGCTTTACCATGACCACGGAGGTCCTCTTCGTCGTCTTTGAGGGTGGGTGGGTGCTGGGGGCGGCGGCCTGCAAGATCCTTCTCTACGTGCAGATCATCACCTTGGCCAGCACCACGTTCATCCTGACGGCCATGAGCTTCGACCGATTCATGGCCATCTGCCGACCGCTGGCGCTGGGCACGACCATGGCGCGAGCCAGGAGAAGCATCCTCATCTCATGGCTCATGGCCTTCGTCTTCGCCTCGCCGCAGCTGCTGATCTTCAAGCAAGTGCCCTCGGGCATCTACCCGGACGGCCAAATCATGCACAAGTGTCGCTCGGTGGGCTACACGGCGTGGTGGCAGCGAAAGCTCTACTTCACATTCATGACGGTGTACATTCTCATCATCCCGACGGTCATCATATGTTACTGCTACATCAACGTGGTGCGCGTCGTTTGGCGCCAGGGCAAGGACGTCAACAGCAACAGCGGCGTGGCCCTGCGCAGGACGGTGCGGGACACCCGCTCCATCCCCAAGGCCAAGATCAAAACCATCAAGATGACGCTCAGCATCATCCTCAGCTTCATCATGTGTTGGACGCCGTACTTCGTCGTTCACTTGGTCCACATCTGGAGCGAGTATCGCTACGAGATCCCGGCCCCGGTGTACGTCCTGGCCGAGACCATGGCGCTCCTCAACAGCGCCCTCAACCCGCTGCTTTACGGCTGCTTCAACATCAAGCTCCGCAGGGGGCTCACCGAGGTCTTCTGCCCCAACAAGGTCAAGGATAGGCGGGGCCGCAGCGGGGTCACCGAGTGCGTCAGTTTCCCGGACAACCACCGCTGTCTGAGCGCTGTCAAGCGGCTGGGATCCCGATGCGCTGAGTCTCCATCCGGGGCCTCCAGCTCCGGCTCCCACAACGACCATGGCGCCGGAAGTAGCAATGACGTCATCCATGGCGGTCACGTGGACCGCGTGGAAACCGGCAGCAGTAAGAATGGATATCGACTGCGCGTCCGGTTTGGCGTGAACGATCCGGAAACGAACAAAACCTTCGGATTGGAGCAACAAAGTGCTTTGTTGGCTGATAGCCGTGACCGGAAGTGACGTGTATCGTTCGCAAGGAATGCCGGGACATTTATATCCGAAACGCGAGAAACATAAGTCGTCTTCGCACGTGACGCCATGAGCTCGGCGGAAAAGACGCGTCATCAGTGATGCTTAGTACGTTAATAATAGTATTGTTAACCTTCAGTTGACCTTCTCGGGAGCTTTAAGAAAGAACCAATTTGAATATCTTCCTTACACCATCTTTTATTACGTTCTTTACTCATAGAACGCTGTTCACGGATTCTTTCATTGTGAAACATATGCCATAACACATGCAAAACCCAAGACCTCTATGTTAAGGCGATTAAATATAATATGTATTTCGCCTATCACACTTCAGAATATGGGGCCGGCTGGATAGCTCAGTGGGTTAGAGCGCTCTGGCCACCCGAGAGCCTAACGGCACGCGGATCGGTGGTTCGAGCCCCGCTGTGCCCATGTATGTGTGGTCAAAGGGTAAAGATGCAATGTCCTTCTTTGCAAAGAGTAGGTGGGTTACCCCCGGGGATATGGCTCCACTCTCCCTTTCTTAAAGCGTCCTTAATATACAACCAACCACTTCAAAATCCTTACAGTCTCAACAGCGCGCAGTATAGTGGACCGCGAAGACTCCCAGGTAATAGCTGACAACCAAAACGGTAGAGGTTAGAGTGTAGGGATCCATTCTTCATGCGAGATCCTGTTACAAGCGTTAACTGGTTCTAACACTTGCGTGTAGGCTGCTGAACTCATCTACATGTGTGTAGTGTAAACATCGAACGCTTTTCTCTTCGTAGAATATCTTTTAAAGCCGATGAATGATGTGTCTGGCATGTGGCGTGCGAGAGACTTGACCCTTGATCTCATATTTATTATACTAGAAAATATGTCAGCAATTCGTTTCTCGGCGGGTTTTGCATTGGCGCTGCGTTCTGGATCTCATATGTTACTAGCGCAGTTATATAGATGGCCTGCAGCGCCATGTGTATTGATATGTATACCAGAAGTTATTAAGATTGTTGAAAGCGAAGGCTTCCCTTGTTCCCTGATAGAAATTACTAACGGCACCGATGTGCGGTTACGATCACCTTTATTTGTGATAGAAATCTATTGAGCCCATACTAGAATTATTATTATTACGATACGTTGTACGTTATTACGATGTTCGCCTTGCTTTTGCATTTCCGTGCCCAATTCCGTACATCATATAATAGCGTTTTGCCACTCACCAAACTGATTTCTCACTCACACATGCAGGGGCGTGTGCAGGAATTCTTGAAAGGGGTGCGGGTGAGGGGAGTGGGGGGGTGGGGGGGGGGCACAATAAATTGATCCACAAAAACATGCAAAAATGCGTGTACAAGCCGAGACGTAGGTGACCGTAGAGCAAGTTTCGTACTATTTGCAGACTTTATAATCGTTGGTAAGACAAAGAAAGAACACATAAACTACGAAGATTCATGCATTGTAATATAGCAAGGAGAGGCCAGGGGGCCCACCATTTGAAGAAAAGGTGGGTGTGCACAGATATACCTTATAAGGGTCTGAAAAAGGGGGGCACGTGAGGTTAGTACGGCATGAGGCACTGGAATGAACATTTGTATCAACCTACATCGAAAGTTATAAAATGATGATGACACTTGAACAATTTGGCAATCACGGTTAACTTTGAACGGTTCCATGGAACTACGACCCTGAGCAAACGTCCGTATAACTGCAATTTTTCGTAAAATGTGATATAAATTATGAAGCTAGAACCATTTTGTTGTTGTTTTCTGTTATAACAGGGCTGGCTGAGTACAAAACTGACAGTATGATAAAGTATATATCATTCGTCATGGATAGTTAAAGAAGATTGGCCACATGTTGTCACAACCTATCATTTACAATATTAGACCAATTTATTTTGCCGGTGTACGCGAAAGCTTATATACAACATGTTGTACACCAAGGCCTATGCCTAGTGCAGACGTTTGGGAGCTCTACAGATCACAACGCAAGCACCTAATTATTATATGATTGATTCCAAAAGAATTACTTTAATTATGATGTAATTACACAATCGGTTCATCATTCGATCCACGAGATTCTAATATCGGGTTTGTTAATCCGGGTGGTCGGCCTCGCCGATGTCGAATACATGTTTGCCTGGGGTTGGTAACACCTTCAGGGCCCATCAACGCACCCGTTCCACCCCATTCGCCCGAATCCTTCTATGCTGCCAATGATGCTGCACGAATTGCTTGGTCGCAACGAGGTTTCTCCGCCTCATTGATTGCCCAATTTGCGCTTCCGCACCCTACGGTCACGGAACGCCCTCTATGATTGAGATTGAACCTGACACGCTGACCCAGTGCCCTAGTTATCGCTACACGGGATCCTTGAGAGAGACTGGACAGGAACTGAACGGAGATAGACGGGATAGGGACTGAACGGTGAGAGACGGGATAGGGACTGAACGATGAGAGACGGGAGATGGACTGAACGGTGAGAGAGGAGATAGGGACTGAACGGTGAGAGACGAGATAGGGACTGCACGGTGAGAGACGGGATTATGACTGAACGGTGAGAGACGAGATAGGAACTGAACGGTGAGAGACGGGATATGAACTGCACGGTGAGAGATGAGTGATTGACTGAACGGTGACAGAGGGGATATTGCCTGAACAGTGAGAGACGGGATATGAACTGAACGGTGAGAGACGGGATGGGAACTGAACGGTGACAGACGGGATAGGGACTGAACGGTGAGAGACGAGATAGGAACTGAACGGTGAGAGACGGGATATGGACCAAACGGTGAGAGACGGGATGGGGACTGAACGGTGAGCGACGGGATAGGGACTGAAAGGTGAGAGACGGGATATGAACTGAACGGTGAGAGACGGGATATGGACTGAACGATGAGAGACGGGATGGGGACCAAACGGTGACAGAAGGGATATTGACTGAACGGGGAGAGACGGGATAGGGACTGAACGGTGAGAGACGAGATATAAACCGAACGGTGAGAGACGGGATGGGGACTGAACAGTCAGAGACGGGATTGAGACTGAGCGGTGAGAGACCGGATATGGACTGAGCGGTGAGAGACGGGATAGGAACTGAACGGTGAACATGATATTGGGATTGGCGAAATAGAGGAAATGGACCGCCGTCTAACCCCAATCCGCTTACACCCCACTTGCCCCACACCCCCTGAAGCCCATTTGAGCACTTGCTCACAATGCTCCAAGCGGCCAACCACCTCCTCATTCTGATCATCTAATGGTCCCTGAGGCTATATTGCAGCCGATCCGAAACCTCTGCGCTGTCCTCCTGTGAGTCTCCCCGTCTGTCTGTGTGTCTCCGTCTGTCTGTGTCTCTCTGTCTGTCTGTGAGTCTGGTCTCGTCACCGCCTGTCAGACGCCACGTGGAGTTCTCGTTAGCCTTCGGTCTCCGGGGGCGCCTGCTGTAACGAACTACTGGGCCCACGTGTAGCTAAATTAACCAGAAGACATGTTTATTTTTTGGTATCACAATCCACCTTTAAAACAATATATTCCGTAAATTTTTGCATTACCAACCTCTTCTCCATGTCAAATAAGTACATTATGTCTTGAATGTAAATCCTGAAAGCCTGCGGGCTATCAGGAGAGAAGCATTTTGGTCACCGGAGCAGACGTTGGTGGCCAGCTTTATATCCCTGCGCGCCTGTTCGCCGTTCGGTATTTTGTGTGTGATGTAGACCGCGGCTCGCTAGGAAGTCCGCGCGCGATATAAATAAACCGCGCAGTTTTATGTTGAAATGTTTGTTTGACAGACTCAAAGAGATATAAAACATATGCATCATAATTGCTGAGATACTTTTAGTCTTGATTCTAAAATGTAAAAAATCCAAGATGGCGCATGTAAGTATATTGCTTTAACCACTATGGATTGACAATAAACTGCTCCATGCTCCGTGATTATAAGCTCCGTTTACGCTTGTCCGTAATCGTCAGTATGAAACTGACAATCATGGCTGATGGTAGGTACAAGTGAGAAGTACTCCTCTCTGAAACTGACAACAGAGTGACCTGCCGCTTTGTTTGTCCGACTTGTTTGTCCGACCTAACGCACGTGGAAGGCCTTTTTTCTCCACGTGATTGGATTTGTCATAGAGAAACGAAAACCGTGTTTCATGCCGAAATTCTGAATGTCTCTTTCAATTAGCTTGAACTCAACGAAATTCAATTATGAATGCAATGCACCCACTCGGCAACAGATTACCATGTACAACATCTAAGCTCACCTTTCAGCCTGGTGACATCATACAGTAAATAGCGCTTATACGCAGTGCCCCAAGAAATAAACAGTTCGGACCTCAGCTTCGCTACTTTCTTAAATGCATTTCGTGCTATCGACAAGGAATAAACGCCGCACCCGGTTACTCGGCAGCCGAGTCTCCACTTGTTTGTCAAGAGGCAATTAATGTCAAGTCAAGCCGAGTCAAATATCATTTATTCAAAGTATACAATCATCTGGCTGACATAAATCAAGTCAGGAAAGAAATAATAACAAATAAATAAAAAAAGTGCACACTGGGTTTGGGAGACTCCAACTAAAACCCAATGATTAGGGGTAATAACTTATACATTTATAAAACATACAACAACCATACAACATATATATATAGCCCATATAACAAATATAGCACAAATAACACAGACCTCATGCGACACATATAACACTTATCACATAACACATAGAACATATAATACAACACATGTTACATAACACACAGAACATAAGATATAACATATTACATAACACATGTTACATAACACATAAAACACATATCACATATAGCGACTACAATTATATAATAACACATATAACGTATATAACACATATATACGTCTGTCACTATGAACAATTGGAGGTTTCGAACTACTCGAAGAGAGTGTTGTGTTGTACTGTGGGTGGACAAACTTAAATAATGTGCCGACTCCCTCGAGATATAATACAGGCGTCAAAATTAATGTATGTCAATGGGCGCTGAACATTGTCATTTACACCAAGCGTGGTGCTTCTGAAGTATGTGATCGGTTCTTGTACATTAACCTAATATCTGCTTCATTCTAGGAATAACGATTCTTAGCCTTACCATTGCGGTTGCCTGTGGCCCAATTCAAGCTTGCGTTTTTGGTATGACTTCCCAACTTAAATGGTAATTGACAAGTCCTCTTAGCATTGGATCCACCATAACTGTTCTGTCTGTAATAATTGCTGCAGCTTTCAAATGAATGAAACGCGTTTAGAGTTAAATCATATCATTTGTTAGGGGAGAGTGGGTTTGGGATAATAAGTAATACATTTTGATGACCGGATTATAGTATGTCATATAGGTAAAACCTAAATGGCGAGCGCAACTACTTTTGGATCGAAAAAGTTCTACTATTTCTAGATTAATTAAAGTACTGATTGTCTGAATTACCTGGATATATCATGAAAGAATATGGGAAGTGTTGCAGATTTCTAGTGCATCTCATCTATAATAATCGCTAATATAAGTCCATTCATAATGCATAACTTGCTACTCGGAAAGGTAATGCAAACTATGGGAGTTTAAATCTGTAATTGAGGTAGATATATTTAAACAAATCAAATTAAAGCAAATTAAAATGTAAGCCTAGCTGTATGTTTAATTAAATAACGACACAGATTGAAGTGATAATTAAGTGATGAAATACTGCGTGCGCTCTTATGATCATTAATAAAACAAAACTGGCAAGCAAAAACTACAAATGATCAATAGCAGATTGTGTGATGTGCTTCATATGTTAACAATATGGAATTAATAACTGTATTTTCGCTAAATGATTACATTATCATAATACCCCATTATTAAACCATCAAGATAATAATCAACCTGAACCAAATTAGTCTAAATTAGACCAAAACGACGAAACCTTGAAAGTAAGAGAAAAGTTAAATGTCTGTATTTTCGTGGAGAATAGATATCTCACATTTTTCCAGGATATGACATATCCGTTACATGATAGAAGTAACCCTATGAGTTGGGGGCATACATCTATTTTGCCTTTGACCCATTCCCTTGATATTTATTGTATAACATGTGCAAAGAAAATTGAGTCACATAGATGCAGCATGACAAGACCTAAATGTAAGCACCAGTGAACTACATGGGTATGTGGCCCTGAGCATCAGATGTGTGTCAAATTGGAGTCAGGCTAAAATAGTAACTTTGACCAAATTTAAACAGTGGTGTTGCGTTTTTGGTTCAAACAATTGGTAATAAAAAAAATGAATATATTATATAGACAATGATTGTCAATCTTGATACAAAGTCAGATCAAATATATATATGAAACATTGAAATTATAAAAAGATGATCACATTATGCAATTTAACGTTTTGAATTAAGAAACAAGTTTATGTGGTAAATTAGGTTTATGTGGTAAGACAATGCCACTGATGTGCTAGTGTGCTAGTTCATAAAGCAACTGACAATATAGCCATATTTTGTGATTATTTTAGTTTTCTTGTAAAAATACCTTTCATTTACTTTTATTATTTACGTTAATGTTTGTGATTGTGCAGGTACCAATGATGGTGACTTCATTTAAATTTGCATTGATGACTTTATTCATATGAATTGGAGAAAACTTCTACCAAAAGGCTGTATGCAAGATTCTAAACTAACTAGCTATATAGTCTTTTTACCCACCTTTTACTGATTGCGTAATCAGTCTATTGATAATTGACAATTGTTTATGGAAATGGTTTTTGTCCGTGGGTGAGTAGTGGCCGGACCAGAGAGATCCAAGAGGCCGCGGGTCGTGGGGTACGTCTGCCTCCACCCCACCACCCCTTTTTTGATAAACCGGTTTTGTGTGCACCTCATTTTTACAGTTAAATTGTTGCCAGGGCATAACATTTCAAGTGAACCGAGCCCCAGCCCTTCAGCTTTGCATGCAATTTCAAATGTACTGCAAAGTGGATGATTCCACCCCCCACCCACCCCTCCCACATCCCTGGAGCCAAGCCTGGTCAGCCTCAAAATTGTAGTCATGTAGCTAAGCTAGTCTACAATTAGGTGACAGTCACAAACTCGTGCATATAATTCATAAACTCTAACTCACACTGTCACTTAGCTTTGACATCAAAACCTATACCTACAATATTTACCAGACAGTGAGACTGACATATAAGGATTCAGAAAGTATATGTTAACTTAGTATCCTTCTAACAAATAACTTTAGTCCATGTTTACTTCAAAATGAATGCTACAGGGAAATGATATGCAGCTAATCAAAACCCTTATTTTGCAGGTATGGGTTTTGATGTTCAAGTTAAATGTCACTGTGCTAGCCCCAACTTACCATAGAAAGAATCCCTAGAATTAGAAAACGTTACACGGGACTAAGTTATCACATGATCACCGTGTGTGTCAGTGTCAGTGTTAGGGCCTAGTGCTAAATCACCCCTCCATCAAAGATTCACACAAGTGGCCAGGGTGATTTAGCCTTATAATTCTATGTCAGTGTCACTGTCAGTCACAGTGACAGCTAAAATTGCCAGGATCAACTGTCCCTGACACGACGCAGTGACTGTGTGTCTCTGTCTGACACGGTGACAGCCAGAGACAGCAAAAAATGAGTCCCACTGGCCACACCGACACGGGTGGCAGTGCACTGGTGCAGCCTGTTCAAAAGCTGTCAGACGAACAGACAGTGTCAGTTCAACAGTTGCCAGAGTGCGAAAACAGGTGAACAAACTGGCGAATGGCGTAGAATTACAAGCAGTTTTGTACAATAAATTAAGTAACACTTATCTGTGATCGTTGTTTCATCACATTATCAGTTTCTGGTCTGTTAATGTTCATTGCGAAACGCAATTTCAAGCAGCTTAATTTAGTAGGTGAGCAAAGCTAGCAGACGACCAGCCATTCTGTTAAACGGAGACGCTCATAGTTTAGGAGGCCGGTAGGTGGCGTTCCGTTTAGGGGGAGACTGCGCATGTGCACGCGAACCAGTAAGTAAAAGCGGAAACAGTCAATTGCAGGTCGGGCACCAGTCTGTATAGTAGAACACAGCCAGAGCGCCCACTGCCGGCAGTGTGGCAAGGAATATTTCGCGCGGTGCGGATCGTTAAATTCATAAATGTATTGTAATTTAAAGCGGAAATGGAGTGTTAGCGTTTCAATAATTTAATTATTAAAGGCTTGACATAACACATTTCGACCAGTGTTTAGAGGGTAATTTTTTGGTGCCGGTGAAATTTGCTCCTTATTCAGAAACGTCTCATGGGGGGGGGGGGGAGGGGGGGGGCTGTTACGCGAAATGAAAGTCCTAAGCCTATGCTTGAAATGGACTTTGACTATGCATGCATGTTACCTTAAAAGCTCGCTTGCGCTCGCTGTAAACATACTCTTAATTTATTAAGTAATGAGACCGCTGGGCAGCTAATAGTAATAAAAATAATACTACCAATAATAATGCAGGCAATACTCTGGCGATGTACTCCGCCATAGCCTAGCACTCTGCGCGATCTGGTAGGTAAGTATAAAACTAAACATCTAAACCACTGGCACGTGCTGCCCGATCACGCGCCGAGGTCAACCTATCGGCTGATCAAACAATTCAAAATTTATCGTTATTTTTTTATCGACGACTGACTGCTGTAAGTGTGCAGCAATAACCAGGGCCGAGGTGGCAGCCATGCGACCCGATGATTGGCGGCACTCAGACAATTGGGTGTTGGCCCTGAAGAGATTGTTCCGTGTTTCCGCCTGGGCAGGACGGGACGACAGAATCAAGGTCAAAGCCAATGACAGCCAATTATCGCCCACAAGGAATGGACGACGTCCAAATTCATCCGACGACGCCTATTTTTGCCGCCCCGCCCCCCTCCCCTTCCCCGCCGCGCCCGCCTCTTCGCAGATGTAGTTGCCGCCCCCCACCCACCCCCCCCACTACCATGCCCGGACGTTCCCAAGGCGTCCACCTCGCCTATGTGCATGGATGTATGTGTGATAATAGATCATAATTACCATGAGCGGCAGGCCCTTACCGTCCTCGCGATCTTTCAGGGGTAATATAATATAATATAATATAATATAATATAATATATATAATATAATATAATATAATATAATATAATATAATATAATATAATATAATATAATATAATATATATAATATAATATAATTTAATATAATATAATATGCTACCATTAATTAAGTGTATCGTCTCGTCCGTCTGTTTGGTCGATGGCTTGTGTGACAAAGGAGAGAGTGGCAGTTAACCAGATCACCCACTAAGTCACAGAAGCCATAGATACCCACATGGGATGCAGACGCTCATCTGGCTGTCATCCTCCATGATAAAGTGTTGGCGACAAAATGTTGGTGACAATATGTAGCTTATATTGTTCTCCCGCTTACATGCATGTGTTATAAGGCACAACTTGTAGTAGGGGGTGGGGAATATGACAGTTAATTTAAATCTTGTGACATTTTGAAATACTTTGCAAACAAGGATCATATGCAATGTTAACAAACATAAAATTACCGGAGCGATTGGGGCTGTAACGCACAGACTCACATTCACATACTACACATACAACCAATACAACATATATAACACATTAACACATATAACACACATAACACTTATAACGCATATAACACACATAACACTTATACCGCATATAACACACAACACACATAACGCATAGAACACATATGACACACAAACACATGTAGCACATAGCACACCATAGCACACACATAGAGATAAAAAATAATGCAACTTATAAATTTCACAAAGCATATAAAACGCACACACATACAAAACACATACAATACATCAGAACATAAACGCATAGATACATAAACACAAATACGTAAACGAGTAGACACGAAAACACGTAAACGCAAATCATGTAAACACATAAACACATTTATACATCTCTCACATGCGACATATAACCTGAGGTTGATATTCGAAACTACCGACAAGGATGCTGCAGGTGCCCGGAGGCCGGGGCAGACAGAGGGATGATTAAGGTGTGCGGATGGTGGGGGGAGGGGGGGGGGGTCCTGGGGGTGATTGTGGTACCACTGTGGTGGTGGTGTGGGTGACAGGTTCACGGACTGCATAATGAGGCCCCAAACAGACTATGGGCCTCAATATGATCAGAATAATGCCTGCTGACGAGGCCCTAATACGTGTCACAAATCATCACGACCCGAACAATAACAAAAAAAAGGCCTCAGCCATGGGAGGCGGCGTGGGACTGCCCGGGAGCCGCCCACCACTCATCCCGCGTCCCGGAGCCGTGTCAGGCGGCAGCCGTGACGGGGGGGGGGGACCGGCGCCCTGCTCCACTGTCGCCACCACTGTCACCACCACTGTCACAGCGCCTTGGCGTCGACACTGTCACCACCACTGCCACCACCACTGTCACAGCGCCCTGGCGCCGACAGTATCACCACCACTGCCACCACCACTGTCACCACCACCGTCATCACCACTGTCACCACCACTGTCACAGCGCCCTGGCGCCGACACTGTCACCACCACTGCCACCACCACTGTCACCACCACTGTCATCACCACTGTCACCACCACTGTCACCACCACTGTCACCACCACTGTCACCACCACTGTCACAACGCCCTGACGCCGACACTGTCACCACCACTGCCACCACCACTGTCACAGCGCCCTGGCGCCGACACTATCACCACCACTGCCACCACCACTGTCACCACCACTGTCACCACCACTGTCATCACCACTGTCACCACCACTGTCACAGCGCCCTGGCGCTGACACTGTCACCACCACTGCTACCACCACTGTCACCACCACTGTCACCACCACTGTCACCACCACTGTCACCACCACTGTCACCACCACTGTCACCACCACTGTCAC
The DNA here is from genome assembly GCA_964019135.1 of Arenicola marina. Lineage (NCBI taxonomy): Eukaryota > Metazoa > Annelida > Polychaeta > Arenicolidae > Arenicola > Arenicola marina. The sequence goes on from OZ025261.1 coordinate 18,074,982, forward strand.
AGCGCCCTGACGCCGACACTGTCACCACCACTGCCACCACCACTGTCACCACCACTGTCACCACCACTGTCATCACCACTGTCACCACCACTGTCACCACCACTGCCACCACCGCTGTCACCACCACTGTCACCACCACTGCCACCACCACTGTCACAGCGCCCTGGCGTCGACACTGAGAAGGTCCCACCCCATAGCTGAAACTTTGGCTTTATCATCATAACCAATGGCGTTTCTACCAAGTAATGTCCACAGTAGCCTTTGATGTCCCTCTTTATCACTTCCGTTTTTTGTACTAAACTGACGTTTAAGGTAGCCTCTGATATCTCTCATTATCACATCCGTATATCTCCACCATAATGATCACACCGACTGAGTCTGCCATGCGTATGTCTAGTTGTAGCCTCTGATATGTCTCATCACTCTCGCTACTCCCTCTCAACCTGTTCCTTGCTCTTGTACTCATTCATCCTCTTTTCTCGTTCTCTCTCCCTCACTGTAATCTAGTCATAATCATTTTTTGCTAAATGTCTTTCTCTTTCGATCGTTCTGTTTTTCTCTCCGCCTGTATTTTTACCGTTCCCTTTGTGTCTCTGTTTCTTTCTCTCAGTTTCTGTTGCCTTACTACCCCCGCCCATTCTGTCTATAATTTCTCTGCATCTGTCTGCCCCCCTTCTCCCTGTATCAATCTGTCGCCCCTCTATCCCGAGTTTCCCTCTCTCTCTCTATCTCTCGTTCACTAAACACCCGCCTTCTTTTAACGTTTCGTAAACAGCGCCCCAAGGAACAGTTTCCTACTGTAACGGCACATGTGTTGAACATTTCCGGCTTTAATTTAGCTAGTCGCCACCATTTCTCCCTCATCTATCACCCCTACCACCACCACCCGCCCACCTACTCAACCCCATCTTAGCATTGCCTCCACCCACTCACCGCACTTCATAATTGCCTCACTCTACTACTACCAGTTCAAAGACAAACCAATTGCCCCGCCCAGTCTCCCGATAGACTAGCAGCCCCTGATTACGACGCATGCGTGAGACCCGCCTTTCAGCGTCTACTTCCGGTCACGGAAGTCCTCCTGCAAGGTCCCGGATGCGCCGTGGCACGTGACTCAGGTCAGTCACGGCCTGAGAGGCAATGAACCTCGACCCGGCGCATCTAGACCAAGGTCAAGGTCTTACAAGAAAGAGACATGGCTACGACTGTTCCTGAATTTTCTCATCAAAGCCACCCGGGGCATTATGGGAAAACCTGCCACGTGGCAATTGAATGCCATCGCGGCTAACTACGTCAAGGTCAATTAAAAACTCCCCATTATAACGAAACCAGCGCGTCATATGCTAATATTCTTTTTTGCCTATAATGTGATTCATACATGTATTCGTTTTGAACTAAGTTAAAGGCTGGCCAATCTTAAGTTTCCGAAAGTAAGCCCAACATGACCATATTGAATGCCAACGCTATGCTAATATAGCAAACTGTCATTCAGCATATGCGCTAGCCCATCATAATGACTGAGCTTCAACTAAGGACTTGAACGCAATTGCTTGACGAAGCATTTACACACTAGTCAAAGCACTGCAGGTCGATAAATACTAGTTAAAGAACGTGCTGGAGTGCATTCGCTAAAATAAAGCACGGGACGCGATAACGTGTCAACCCTGTCAACATCAGCCAACTCGGCTCCGCTCAGCTCAGCTCAACTGATTATACCGTGACACTTGACGATTCAATATAAACAACTGTTCGTTATCTAGATAACGCACAGTTTTTTCCGTTCATTATTAAAATAAAGCACTGTTTTACCGTTCTTTCTTTGAATAACGCACACTTACGTTAATACAACACGGCTAGGTCTGTTTTTTGGGACATTTTTCCAGATAATGAACACTTAAGACAAAGACGTGACGTCACACAATTTTTTAACCGTCATTAAAAGTCCTTAGAAGGTTCTGAAAAAATTGTAGCATGTTACTCAATACAACAAGTGACGAAAAACTGGGTGCCCCCGAGGAAAATATTGAGCCATTGATTTTTATTCAAGATGCATATCTAACAAATTTCAACGCTATATCAGAACTGCGAGAACTGAGTTCAAGAACATTGTTTCGGGAATCTTGTCTACAGGACAAATATGTCATTCCAACCGCATTGTGTCTACGATGTATGTCACTATCAGATAATCTATGACAGTGTTATGGCCATGGAATTTGTAGCTACCTATCCGCATCATTGCTCCATACGCGCGCAGAAAACGTTTCAGGTTGCTTCTAGCTAGCCACAATATCGCTCCTTATGTACTCATTTTCTTCTTTTTTTCTTTTGCCAGAGTTTGCATGAAATTCATTGCGAGTCTTTGGTTCATGCAGACGTTTCTCTGATTTTGGCGACACAACGCAGAGAGGTATTGCAACGCTAGTTCTAGCCTGGTTCGCACCAATTTCGCTCACTCAGCAATATGTATCAGTAAAAGCGGCGGTACCAGCTTACGTTAGTTCCAATGTTTTCGCCAGGAAGCGTTGTTGTATTAAGTGCGAATTGTTTTTAAAATAATTTTATGAAAAATACTTTCGTCGAAGTAAAATTCTGGCACTTGGTGAAACAATGGTATATTGTCTCCACCGAGTCGTCACAAAAGAGACAGTCGGGGTTAGTGATGATTTTATATGGCTTTACATATTTGTCTGTAGTTAGCGTTTGATCAATTGGAAAGCCAATAGCCGGCGAACTAAAGATTTTTTATCAATGTTATCGAACATAAGCTTTAAGGATTCCCCGTTAAAAAGAGTGTGGGGACGTTTCTGATATTCTCCCTGTGTAGTCTATATTGTAACATTAAAAGTCCTTGCCTATGGACAAGCCCCGGTATTGAGCGATGAACTAGTTGGCTAAATACAGTAGATCATACTGTTTGCTCTTGGCAACTTTACTGGAGGGGAGAGGTGTGGACTAAGGGGACGATATCCTGATGCTAAGCAGACCAGCATAAAGTGACGTCACGGTTTGCTCCACTAGTACATATGTCCTGATGTTTGGCAGACCATTATGAAGTGACAGGATTTGCGTGATTCATGCAGACGTCTTGGTGTTACGCGAGCCATAATATCCACTACCCCCCCCCTCCCCCCCCCCTACCATTTGCTCCGGACCTTCACATCTAGCAATTCATATATTGCCACCCCTACACCCACCACCTACCTCCCCGCCACCCCACACACCCTTACCTTAAGCCTCGTCATTATGCTCCTGCACCCCATGCTTAACATCACCATCACCGTACCCCCGCCCCACCCCAACCCTCCTTCCACGCATTCAAGTTTTCAAGTCCAACCCCGCCTCCATCCCCTGCCCCTGGCACCATGACCCTGACCCTGACCCTTACCCTCCTTTGCGTCCCTAATAATCTTCACCCTAAGGCCATGCGATGCCACCGACTCCCCTTTAAACACCACCAGGTCCCACACCACGACCCTGACCCTGACCATGACCCTGACCCTGACCGTTACTCTCCTTTGTCCCGCACCCCACACGACTTCGCTTTACCCCAGCCCCCCCCCCCTACCCCCTCACTCTCACACACACCCATGTCCCCACAATCCTCGCCGCCCCCCCCCCCCACCGCTGATGCCACCAGCCGCCGCCACAGGAAGTGAATCCCCATGAATTCTGAAAGACCATTGTCTCCTGGGAGTCGTCCTCCAAGCCCCCCCCCCCCCCACCCCCTCCTCCCAATAGCCCCCAATGGCCATCCCACCGCATATACCGAGCTCACCGCGAGGGGTCGCCACTTTACACGCCTCAATCAACCCGCCTTGGAATCGACCTGATTTGATCCGTTTCCGGTTCCGGCCCGCGGGGAGCTGCTTCTATAATTGCGACGTGCTGACGTCACTGCCTGCCGTCACGGTACGCCAGGGAGGGAGGTGACAAGCCACACGCCGTCTGGCTAGCGACACAGAGGTACACCACCCGGTGTACCTACGGCTGGTGTCAATGGATACACGTGGTAAGACGGCTTCCTTGTTTACACCTGTTTACACTGTTGTTAATAAACATGTGGATGGCGGAGGTTACCCCGATATAGCATTAAGGTGACAAAAATACTCCTTTCCGAAACAAACACTTGAGGACATGTGCAGGCATGTTCTGTAACATTAGCAATAACACACACGATAAAAAAATATCAGGCATGTTTATGGGCATAAATAGTAACAAACTGAAGAATTCGTCGACAACATATTGCCCTGTTTATTTAATAAAGGTGAGGACGATAGAATGAATTAACTATAGTTGGCTTTTACTTGTTTGAGTAAAAACGTAGCCGCAAACTAAAAGAATTGTTTCAATATTAAAAAGTAACATATAATATAAACCAGTAAATATAGTTTCTATTTTGTCTTATTTTCATATATTCATGAGTGGTTGAAGCTACATAAGAAATACTGGTATTATTGAAAATTAGAGGTACCCCTTGCATAGAGCTATAGGTCATGTATCCCACTGCTTGGTGAAGATCTGACATATTTTTATATTACGTGTCGCTGTCTCGTTTTCCCCCCGAGACGCAATAGCTGCACCGACGGGTTGCCAGACAGATACATCTATATATAGGTTGGCTTATACTCCACACTCCAGCAAGGAAAGCACCCTCACTGGTCCATCCGTGGAATAACCCACACTCTAAACGATGACTCGATCATTTAGGCGCAAAATTGCCTTCGTGAGTGGAATCCCGAAAAGTCGCTTTAGCGTTCTTTTGCAAACAGTTTAAACTCCCAGCATCGACAACCCGTCCAATCAGAAAACCGTTTCTCGTCCTCGTTCTATACTCCGCCTCACCCTTTGCTCACTGGTAGTAGAATTATCAACAGGTGGTGACATGACCTTGACCCCCATCCAAGATGATTTGACTTTGAATCCTACAGATGATGATGTGACCTTGACCCCATTGTATCAGACGACCTAGATTCCTTTCTTGGTACATCATCTTGGCGGCCTGGGCTGATCCGCGTATTCGCATTGGTTAGTATATCCGTCCCTGTTAGCCTAGGCAGATGTATCAGTGCGCCTTAAAGGATAAACCCAGATATCACTCCAGCAACTTGATGTAGTACATATATTCTTCGATCAGCTATCTGTATTCAGACATATGACTTTCGTCTCAAGCGGCCGTCAGATCCCATCAGTTATGATTTGACACAGTATTCTGGTCACACGTCCTGATTCCGGGCCACACTAGGAGAAGACAAATTGATGGTAGAAAGAGGAGGGTCTTAGATAAGGGGGGAGGGAGATGGGGAACGGGGGAGGAAGGGCATTGTGGGTGATGCCCATGAAGCGTGATGTGGGTCACGTGACCTTCTGCCCCCCCCCCCTTCCCCCCTTCCTGCGGCGACCTCCGTCTGTCTTGTTGTTATGCAAACGGATGTCACAAGGTCGACCGGAAATGCGACGGTGTTCTTTCCGCCCTGCATCCCATTAAGTATATTCGGTGTTTAGGCGACCTTTTTTATTCAGATTTGCAAGGTCGCTGCCTGAAGGTTGACGCTGGGGCGTCAGAAAAGCTTCCGAAAGAAATACATTTTACATTAATGTAGGAAAATAACTTTTTAAAGTACACCATTTCTGTAATCAATGCATTCTAGCATCGGACGGTCTATGCTGTGTATAAGTTGATTGGAAGTCCAGAGACCCCTCATACCCAGCCAAGAATGTCTATTAGCTTGCCACCATGCGCTGCCGTCACACAGCTTAGCGGCAGGATGAAATACCATCCCCCGGGGTAGCGGTTTGTATTCCGGTCACGATGGAACAAAACAGACAGTCGGGTTTGTGTGCGGTCTGATGGGACAACGGATGGAAGGGTTTCGTAGCAATCAGCTTGGCTAAACCAGGCAACGTGGTTCAGCACAGCCAGAATGCCAAGTCTGGAGAAGTCTTCTGATGTTCCACGGGTTATTTTAGATGTGGGTGTTGTGGATGTGGCCTGCGAAGAAAGCTATGTGAGACAAAATAGTGCTTCTTTTCATGTTTGTTCGTTATTAGATACGAAATAATCCCGTATTGATTTACGTATCATTAGGTAGTTATTCTGCTCATGTTCATTGAGTAAAATATACGACCACATTATTGACGACATTAATATGATTCAATATAAGGTTCACAAAATTAATTAATCATGCAATATGTCTTATTAAAACGTACGTACGTAGATTTATTTATATCCAAATCAATAAAAAAACAAATGCCTAATTTACTGTATTCAAAAAAAAAACCCGCTGCAGATAATAGATTAAGGATTAACAGATAAAAAAAAAATGGCACGTAAAATGATTGTTTTCGACCGTCTCAAAATACCGATCCGAATACAGAGCCCAATTATAGTTTGTATAAAAAATTGTTCCTCATCGCGTGTTCCTAAACAGCACTGGGGTACGGAGGGTAACATACATTACTCATGGTATCACAGTGTTATTAATCATGTATTGCGAGTAGACATCGCTTGTGTGAATATTGGGGTCATTTGAATGCACCCCGCGTGAAGCACGTGGCATTTTGTCCCCTTTTATCGCCTTGTGTGGTTCATAGGTTATTCCGCCGCGCGATGCAACGTCCATAAAGCTTGGCATAAGTGACTTTATTTGAAAGTTAATGTGATTCGCCCGGCAAAACGGCCGATGACAGGACCAGGTTCGCCGCCCCCTATTCCGAGTTACATCCCATCCTGGTTGCTATCTGCCCTGGGGACCACATATTTCGGCTAAAGCCTGATGAATCGTGATGCTCTTGTCACTCGGCAGGCGACGTTGATCCCTGAGCATTATACATAGAGCGCGGAGGCCGCTTGGGAGGTTACCATTGAGTGGAGTAATTGCTCCCCTGGCGAGAGAAACTAGACACACGACAGGGGGCGCCCGCTGTCAGAATAAACCGCTGAGGTAATGGATATACAATATGGCGCACCCGAGCCTGCGCCACTCCTTCATGCCCCGCACCCCCCTTCGGGCTGCATAACTAGGGCTGAGAGGGCTTTGATTCCCTTGTAATCTTCCATCACGCCAGGGCAGCGGTGGTACTTCCTTGGGTGGCTTCCCGCGGGCATGCCCACCCAGAGGCAGGTACCCATAGCAATCCGGGTAATCAGCGGCACCACCGTGATCCCTCACAAGCGGCGCCACCGTGATCCCTCACCAACGGCACCACCGTGATCCCTCACTAGCGAGACCACGTTGGGTCCCTCACCAGCGGGACCACCATGGTCCCTCAACAGCGGGACCCCGTGCTCCCTCACCAGCGGAACCACCGTGATCCATCACCAGCGGCGCCACCATGATCCCTCACTAGCGAGACCACGTTGGGTCCCTCACCAGCGGCACCACGTTGGGTCCCTCAACAGCGGGACCACCGTGATCCATCACCAGCGGCGCCACCGTGATCCCTCACCAGCAGAACCACCGTGATCCATCACCAGCAGCGCCACCGTGATCCCTCACCAGCGGCGCCACCGTGATCCCTCACCAGCGGCGCCACCGTGCTCCGTCATTAGCAGTACCACCGCGATCCCAAACTCTACTTGTCTAGGAGCCTCCCACCCCCACTCCGCCCTCCCCATCCGACATTGCATCGGAAAGGTCAGCGGTCTATACATTACCCTGGAGACTGACGGGGCAGTCACCTCGCTCGTGACGTAATAATGGCGCTACATCCAAGAAATGTGTAATCGTGAGGCACATACATGACAGCTTGGTGAACCTGTGACATGTTTTTATACCACGTGTCTCTGTATCGTCTTCACCATTATCCTTAGACGTCACAGCTGTACCGAGGCAGACCGGGTTGGTAGGCAGAAATACATATGACTTGGTTTATATATCACACTCCAGAAAGGAAAGCACCCCCACTGGTCCATCCGTGGAATTACCCACATTCTAAACCATGACTCGATCACTTGGGCGCAAAATTGACTTCGTGAGTGGAATCTGAAGAAAGAAGGTTTTTCAACCACTTTAAACTCCCAGCACAAACACCCCACCAGGTCACTCAACCGGTTCTTGTTTTCGTTCTGCACTCTCTTTTGTAACACACGCCCAAAATATTCAAAGTAAATATCCTAAATATAGGCCAGACAATTCACATTGTATAGGGTCTAGGCACCTTGCGTGCCCACCGGACTGATCAAATCCCCGGGAGAGGATGTCAGCTCTGATCAGCATTCTCCTTGATAAGTAACAAGTACAACACTCCCCCTTTCATCTTAGGCAGTTGTATGAGTCTTAAGGGATAAACCCAGACTTGCCGATACGGCTCCAATATCTTCAATGCACGTATATGTATAGACCATCTCTCTGCATTCACGCCTCGGACTGTCCCAAGCGGCCGTCATGATCCATCAGTTATAAAATGTCAGGCTATCTACTTGTCACAATTCTTGATTCTGCGCCACATTGGGGAAAGGCTAAGGAATTGTAGGAGGGGTTTCGGTAAGGGGGAAAGTGGAGGGAGGTTGTGGGAGGGGACCACGCGGGCCACGTCACCTTCTCACCTCGCCCCGGCGGCCTCCGTCTGTCTTGTTGTCATGCAAGCGGATGCCACAAGGTCGACCGGAAATGCTACGGCGTTCTTTCCGCCCTGACGCTCGTTAAATATATTCGGTGTTCAATTAGGGAAAAAGGAGAAATAAGATATGTGGATTATTTCTCTATGCGTCTTCCGGTGAGGGGGGTATAACAGGAGATGCCGGCTGCAAGTTTAGGCATTCAGATTCAGAGGTTGAGATGGATATTGAGAGCTTAGTCTTGGGACCGTTGAGATCGTTGATCAGACCCAGTCGATTAGTGCCCCATTGACGCCCCCCCCCCCCTTTCCCGCCCCCCACCTTTTTTCTTCCTTATTAACCACCATACCACGATGCCAAAGACCACGATGACCCAGACGATGTGACGATGCGTGAACCCGATGACCCGATGATAGGCTCACGATGACCCAGACGATGTGACGATGCGTGAACCCGGTGACTCGATGATACGATGTCGATGATGAGAGCCTCAGAGTCTGTTGATGTTTCCTGGCCTAGAAAGTTTATTTGAAAGTTAATGTGATTCGCCCGCCAATACGGCCAATTACAGGACCAGGTTCGCCGCCTCCTATTTCCAGTTACATCACATCCTGGTTGCTATCTGCCCTGGGGACAACATATCATGGCTAGAGCCTGATGTATCGTGATGTCCTTGTCACGTGGCAGGCTACCTTGACCCCTGAGCATTATACACAGACCGCTGAGACCGCTTGGGAGGTTACCATTGAGTGGAGTAATTGTTCCCCTGGCGAGAGAATCTAGACACACGACAGGGGGCGCCCGCGGTCAGAATACATCGCTGAGGTGATTTTTTATTATTCGTCCTGTACTCCGCCTGACCGTCAGCCCACCGGTAATAAAAGGAGCAACCCTAATCTCTACACATGATGATGCGATCTTGACTCCACGCATTATGATGTTACCTTCAATCCTACGCAGGTGCTGATTTGACCTTGGCCTCATTGTACGGCACTCGGGCGCTCCCCTCCCACACCCCGTAATTCTTGTTATGCCACCGACCACTACTGACTCCATTGACGCCCAAGCGCAAGAGAACGATGCGCTAGGCATCTCGGGATTGAATAAACCCACAAACTTCTGCTTTCTAGTGAATGAAAATGATGAGGACTGCAGTCGTATCTCGATCACCTACACGAGTTTAGTATTTGGGGCGAACAGTGTTCCCTCTATGGGCACACCGGTCCTGGTACACCATCTTGGAGGCGTATTCTTGACAGCGTCTGCAAAATGCTTTGTAACACATGCCCAAAATAGTCAAATAATGTATCCCAGATTTAGGTCAGACAATCCACATTCTATAGGGTCTGGGCACCTTGCGTGACCACCGAGCTGGGAGACGGTGTCAGCTCTGATCAGCACTCTCCTTGGTTAGTAACAAACACAACACTCTCCCTTTCATCTTAAGCAGATCTATCATTGAGCCTTAAGAATAAAGCCAGGCTTGCAGATACCACTCCAATATCTTCTAAGTACATATATGTATATTTATAGATCACCTCTCTGCATTCACGCATAGGAGTGTCCCCAGGGGGTGAGGTGGGGGGATGTCCCATCAGTTATAGTTTCAGACTATCTACTTATCACAATTCCTGATTCCGCATCATATTGGGGAAAGGCTAAGGAATGGTATGAAGAGTAGGGGTTTCGGTAAGGGAGAAGGTGGAGGGAGGTTGTGAGACGGCGGCATTGTGGGTGTTGCCAATGAAGTCTGACGCGGGTCACGTGACCTTATCACCTCGCCCAGGCAGCCTCCGTCTGTCTTGTTGTCATGCAAACGGATGCCACAAGGTCGACCGGAAATGCGACGGGGTTCTTTCGGTCCTGACTCCCGCTAAATATATTCGGTGTTTATGCGACCTTTTTTTTCAAGGTCACTGCCTGAAGGTTGTCGCTCGGGCGCCGAAAAAGCTTCCGACAGAAATATATTTTACATTAATCAGCAAAAGAACTTTTTAAGCTACACTATTTCTGTAATGAATGCCTTCACGTTGATCATCTGCGCTGTCTTAATGTCACCGGGTATGATGTATTATGATGACCTCAATTACCATATTTAACACCTTCCTTATCGAATATCAAATATCTGTAAACAAATGACGAGTTGGTATAGCTCTCGACTACGAAAGGCCAACCAAATAGCACAAAGACACATCCACACATATGTGACATCGGACGATCTATGCTGTGTATAAGTTGATTGGAAGTCCAGAGACCTCTCATACCCAGCCAAGAATGTCTATTAGCTTGCCACCATGCGCTGCCTTCACACAGCTTAGCGGCAGGATCAGTTCATTGCAGTTGCTGACTATTTTATGCAAAATAATCCCGTAATGAATTACATATCATCGCCAATATGTCGGTAGATACTCTGTTCATGTTTACTGTGTAAAACATATGACCACATAATTGACGACATTTACCTGATTCAATATAACTTGCACGAAGTTAATTCATCATGCAACGTGTCTTATTATAACCTACGTAGATAAATTGACCACATCCGCAAATTGAATCAGTTATTAGTTCTCGTTGCGAGAAAAAATCCACACGATTAAAAGACCAAATGAGTAATTTAATGTATTCAACAACAAAACTAAAGAGAACAGATTATGGATCAACAAATAAAAGAAGACAAATGGCACGCAGTAGACTTAACGGTTGTTTTCGACAGTCGGAAAAAACGGATCTGAAAAAAAGCCCAACGTTATTTTATACAAGGCAGTGTTTCTCGTCGAGTATAACTAAACAGTACTAAGGTACAGATGGTAACAGGCATTACTCATGGTATCGCAGTGCTATTAATCAAGTATTGCGAGTAGACACCGCTTGTGTGAATATTAGGGTCATTTGAATTCATCCCGCGGGAAGCACGTGGCATTTTTTCCCCTTTCATCGCCTTGTGTTATTCCGCCGCGCTGCAACGTCCATAAAGCCTGACAGTAGTGAGTTTATTTGAAAGTTATTGTGACTTGTCCTGCAATACGGCCAATGAGAGGACTAGGTTCGCCGCCCCCTATTCCGAGGTACATCACATCCTGGTTGCTATCCGCCTTGGGGACAACATAGCCTGGCTAAAGTCTGATGCATCGTGGTGCCCTTGTCACGTGAAAGGCGACCTTCACCCCTGAGCATTATACACAGACCGGAGAGGCCGCTTGGGAGGTTACCATTGAGTGGAGTAATTGCTCCTCTGGCGAGAGAAACTAGACACACGACAGGGGGCGCCCGCTGTCAGAATAAACCGCTGAGGTAATGGATATACAATATGGCGCACCCGAGCCTGCGCCACTCCTTCATGCCCCGCACCCCCCTTCGGGCTGCATAACTAGGGCTGAGAGGGCTTTGACTCCATTGTAATCTTCCATCACGCCAGGGCAGCGGTGGTACTTCCTTGGGTGGCTTCCCGCTGGCATGCCCACCCAGAGTCAGGTACCCATAGCAATCCGGGTAATCAGCGGCACCACCGTGATCCCTCACAAGCGGCGCCACCGTGATCCCTCACCAACGGCACCACCGTGATCCCTCACTAGCGAGACCACCTTGGGTTTCTCACCAGCGGGACCACCATGGTCCCTCAACAGCGGGACCCCGTGCTCCCTCACCAGCGGAACCACCGTGATCCATCACCAGCGGCGCCACCATGATCCCTCACTAGCGAGACCACGTTGGGTCCCTCACCAGCGGCACCACGTTGGGTCCCTCAACAGCGGGACCACCGTGATCCATCACCAGCGGCGCCACCGTGATCCCTCACCAGCAGAACCACCGTGATCCATCACCAGCAGCACCACCGTGATCCCTCACCAGCGGCGCCACCGTGATCCCTCACCAGCGGCGCCACCGTGCTCCGTCATTAGCAGTACCACCGCGATCCCAAACTCTACTTGTCTAGGAACCTCCCACCCCCACTCCGCCCTCCCCATCCGACATTGCATCGGAAAGGTCAGCGGTCTATACATTACCCTGGAGACTGACGGGGCAGTCACCTCGCTCGTGACGTAATAATGGCGCTACATCCAAGAAATGTGTAATCGTGAGGCACATACATGACAGCTTGGTGAACCTGTGACATGTTTTTATACCATGTGTCTCTGTATCGTCTTCACCATTATCCTTAGACGTCACAGCTGTACCGAGGCAGACCGGGTTGGTAGGCAGAAATACATATGACTTGGTTTATATATCACACTCCAGAAAGGAAAGCACCCCCACTGGTCCATCCGTGGAATTACCCACATTCTAAACCATGACTCGATGACTTGGGCGCAAAATTGACTTCGTGAGTGGAATCTGAAGAAAGAAGGTTTTTCAACCACTTTAAACTCCCAGCACAAACACCCCACCAGGTCAGTCAACCGGTTCTTGTTTTCGTTCTGCACTCTCTTTTGTAACACACGCCCAAAATATTCAAAGTAAATATCCTAAATATAGGCCAGACAATTCACATTGTATAGGGTTTAGGCACCTTGCGTGCCCACCGGACTGATCAAATCCCCGGGAGAGGATGTCAGCTCTGATCAGCATTCTCCTTGATAAGTAACAAGTACAACACTCCCCCTTTCATCTTAGGCAGTTGTATGAGTCTTAAGGGATAAACCCAGACTTGCCGATACGGCTCCAATATCTTCAATGCACGTATATGTATAGACCATCTCTCTGCATTCACGCCTCGGACTGTCCCAAGCGGCCGTCATGATCCATCAGTTATAAAATGTCAGGCTATCTACTTGTCACAATTCTTGATTCTGCGCCACATTGGGGAAAGGCTAAGGAATTGTAGGAGGGGTTTCGGTAAGGGGGAAAGTGGAGGGAGGTTGTGGGAGGGGACCACGCGGGCCACGTCACCTTCTCACCTCGCCCCGGCGGCCTCCGTCTGTCTTGTTGTCATGCAAGCGGATGCCACAAGGTCGACCGGAAAAGCGACGGAGGTTTTTCGGCCCTGATCTCCGTTAACTATATTCGGTGTTTAGGCGACATTTGTTATTCAGCTTTTCAAGAACGCTACCTGTGGGTTAAAGCTGGGGCGCTAGGAAAGACCTGAATGAAATATATTTCACATATCTCTAGTGCGAAAGTCCAACCAAACAGGACAGAAAACACATCCACACAGATGTGACATCAGACGATCTAGGCTGTGTATAAGTTGATTGGAAGTCCAGAGACCTCTCATACCAAGCCAAGATTGTCTTTTAGGTTCCCACTCTGCGCTGTCACCATACAGCTTAGCGGCAGGATGAAATACCATTACCCGGGGTAGCGGTTTGTATTCCGGTCACGAGAGAACAAAACAGACAGTCGGGTTTGTTTGCGGTCTGATGGGACAACGGATGGCGGGATCTGGCCGAAAGCAGGCAGCGTGATTCATCACAGCCCGAATGCTAAGTCTGGAGCAGTCTTCTGATATCGCACGGCTCCTCTGAGATATGGAGGTTGTGCCTGCGGCCTTTATTTGTTAAGCAAGCTCTGTGAGACAAAATAGCGTTAGGGCGTTTGTTCATTGTTGTCAACTATTATATACAAAAGAATCCCTTACTGAACTATTTTGCATCGACAATATGCCGGTAGCCAGTCTGCTCATGTTCACTGCGTAAAATATATGACCGCAGAAAATATCAGCATCAATAAAATTCCAAATGCTAAATGGAATGCATTCAACAAAAAACCTCTACCAAAGATAACCGATTAAGGATTAACAAATAAAAAAAGACCAATGGCACGCAGCAGAGCTAATTGTTTTCGACCGTCGAAAGAATGCGGATCCGAATGTCTCATCGCGTATTTCTCAACATAACTATGGTACGGATGAAACAGACATTACTCATGGTATCACAGTGTTATTAATTATGTATTGCAGGTAGACACCGCTTGTGTGAATATTAGGGTCTTCGAATACATCCCGCGTGAAGCACGTGGTATTTTGTCACATTTTATCGCCCTCTGTGGTTTATAGGTTATTCCGCCGCGCGATGCAACGCCCATAAAACCCGGCATTAGTGAGGTTATTTGAAAGTTAATGTGCTTCGCCCGGCAATACGGCCAATGACGGGACCAGGTTCGCCGCCTCCTATTCCTAGTTACATCACATCCTGGTTGCTATCCGCCCTGGGGACAACATATCATGGCTAAAGCCTGATGCATCGTGATGCCCTTGTCACGTGGAAGGCGACCTTGACCCCTGAGCATTATACACAGACCGGGGAGGCCGCTTGGGAGGTTACCATTGAGTGGAGTAATTGCTCCCCTGGCGAGAGAAACTAGACACACGACAGGGGGCGCTCGCTGTCAGAATAAAGCGCTGAGGTAATGGATATGCAATATGGCGCACCTCGGCCTTAATCCCCTGGGGCAGGCCTTTGTCACTCGGGTAACCGCCAGACCCCTTCATGCCTCCCCCCCGCTCCCTTCCTTCCACACCATGGGATACGCGAGCCCCATAACTAGGGCTGCGCAGGCCGTGACTCCATTGTAATCTTCCAATATGCCACAGAAGTGGTAGTACGCGTACTTCCTTGGGTGCCTTCCCGCTGGCATGCCGACCCAAAGACAGGTACATATAGATACCAGGGTGATCCGCTCTACCATTGCGGTCCCTCGCCATCGGCACCACCGTCATTCGTCATTAGCGGCACCCCCGGATCTCAGACTCTCATATTCTAGCCCTCCCCCTCCCCCCCCCCCTTTCGCCCTCCCCCATCTGATAGTGTTTCGGAAAGGTCAGCGGTTTCCACTTTACCCTGTAGACTGACACCTCACTCGTGAGGTAATAATGGCGGTACATCCAAGATACTTGTAATCTTGATGCACATAGAACTGTCCATGGAATTACCGTCGCCGTTATCCAACTTAAGACAAAAGGATCTCCTTGATGAAGGTTGAATTGCAGCTACCTAAATCTGTTTCTTCCCTGCGTGTTTGAGCCTTTGTCAAACACCCTAAAATGCTCAAGGTACTACCCCACTTACCCTTGTTGCAGGATAACCTAACCCTGATGATCCCTGCACTTGGTAATTTGACCTTGAACCCAATAAGCTAATTGATCCTTGACAACAACGCATGGGTATGTAACTTTGAGGTCTACGCATGGTGATGTAACTTTGACCTCTACGCATGGTTATGTAACTTTGACCTCTACGCAAGATCATTTAACCTTCAGCTTCGACTCTGGCCTAATTGTTCCCGCTATTGTGATATACTGCCTCCCGCGGGACAAGGCAAAAGAAAGCCTCTGATTGGCTATTAACTCTGGCGTGCCACCGACTGCTGTTGTGGGCATTGGGGGAATGGGGAGGTGGGGAGGGGCATGCCCCATGAATGGACGCGATAGTCACATCAGGATTGATTCAATCCACGCACTCTTCTCGACTTCCCTAACTGACCCTACTCACTACTGATGCCAAACGTGTGCGGAGTGGAAAGCTTGAGCATTTAGCATCAATGAGTGAGGTGGGACTGCGCGGAAAATGCCTTCTTGTGTTACAAATAATTATACCTTTGGAGGCAATGAACCGCCCCACAATCCTTGCTTGAACCACCGCCCTCACTTGAGTTCTGCTTTGTTAACCGTGGGTATGAAATTGACAATCAGTGGAAAGTACTCATATCTGAAACTGACAAGAAAATGACATGCTGCATTATTTGTCCGACTGTTTGTCGGACATGACGTGCAAGACCTTTTTCGCCACATGATTGGATAAAAGCAGCAGTGACGTCAATAAACGATTGAACGTCTGGATGGGTCTGTTCCAGAAATATGTGCGTCTGTGGGATGCAGGTTCGTGGGTAGAGGAGGAGAGCCCCTCATGAGCAGCATACTCGTATGTAGGTCAGAAATCCAATAGTACACGGATACCTGCATGTCAGGACACTGCTCATACACACATATATACATGTATGGATATCTTTCATGCTAGCATAACCTGCTGCATACATTATGAGATTTGACCTGATACTACGCTGCTCATATATGATAACTTGACCTTGACCTCCATATAAATGGTTATTTGGCTTGACACTACGCATGTCAATTTGACCTCGACCCCTATGAATAAACTTTCAATCTGACCCATACGTTTCGTTGTACGACCCCTGATGCCCGCTACTGCTAACTCAACCCAGGCCTGACCCTGACGCCATTGCAAAGGATTTTCCAGTGATCCTTAGGAATGGTTATTTGCCCTGCTCCTGCCCATGATGTTTTGACCTTGACCCATACGAAGGACCATTTGTCCCTGACAGCACTCACGTTAACTTGACCCTGACCTGTATATAATAAGCTTGCCCGGATACCTAATCATGCTAACTTGACCTTGAACCATTGGCGTACGTGTACGAAATAAATCCAATTAATATTACGTACCGGTTACGGCAACATCCTAGTTTTCCATTCCATCACCGACGACACGCCCCCCACCCACCCCTCACACACACACATCTTGACTTTTTCCTAAGATAGCCCCGAGGACGTGCGACGTGTTGCCGCGACATCCACTAACCAATCAGCGGAATGGGGCACGCAAGGCATGCCGGGAAAGGTTAAGGCGCTGCTGGGACGGCGAAGAGAAGGGACACGTGGCCAGGATTATAGGCAGAGAGGCGGGCTGGGGTGGGGGGGCGGAGGTGCAGGATGGGGTGGTTGGCGAGGGGCCGAAAGGGGGGTGGAGGTCTAGAGGAGGTGGGATGCGGTCGGGGTATAGGGGATCATAGGGTGTGGTGGCGTGGGGGAGCAAAGAGGAGGTGGGGTGGGTCGGAGTATAGGGGATCATAGGGTGTGGTGGCGTGGGGGAGCAAAGAGGAGGTGGGGTGTGGTCGGGGTATAGGGGATCATAGTGTGTGGTGGCGTGGGGGAGCAAAGAGGTGGTGGGGTGAGTGGGGGGATTGTTTGAGAGAGCGGGTAGGGAAGAAGGTGGGGCGTTATTTGCGAAAGTAAACAGTGGGCGACATGGGGAGGCAGGGGGCGGGGGTGTATGAAAAACAACCCCAGGACCTTTCAGTACCGCTGCCTGGAGGTGGGTAAGGTGACGAGATTGGGGATTAAGACGACCCCAGGGACCGGGTCGTGGGGCTAATCCCGGGAGGGGGGGGGGCAGGGGAGGGGGGGGGGGTGAGAGCGGTGGTTACTCTGGTAAACCGCAGGCGTGGTTTGGCAAAGAGATGGACTAACGAGCGATGGAGAAAACGGAAGTGTATGTAACCAGAATTTCAACATGAAACGATGGGTGGAAGTGCCACAGGACAGCGAAGCACAAGAACAACCAACGTACTACAACCCAGCGAAGTCAGTGTGATATGTATGGTACTACAAACCCTACCGGCCGATAAAGTACAGACCCTACAGGTTGATATCGTGCTACACGCTTTACAGGCTGACACAGTGCTACAAACCCTACTGGCCGATATAGTACTACAGACCCTACAGGTTGATATCGTGCTACACGCTTTACAGGCTGACACAGTGCTACAAACCCTACTGGCCGATATAGTACAGACCCTACAGGTTGATATCGTGCTACACGCTTTACAGGCTGACACAGTGCTACAAACCCTACTGGCCGATATAGTACTACAGACCCTACAGGTTGATATCGTGCTACACGCTTTACAGGCTGACACAGTGCTACAAACCCTACTGGCCGATATAGTACTACAGACCCTACAGGTTGATATCGTGCTACACGCTTTACAGGCTGACACAGTGCTACAAACCCTGCTGGCCGATATAGTACTACAGACCCTACAGGTTGATATCGTGCTACACGCTTTACAGGCTGACACAGTGCTACAAACCCTGCTGGCCGATATAGTACTACAGACCCTACAGGTTGATATCGTGCTACACGCTTTACAGGCTGACACAGTGCTACAAACCCTGCTGGCCGATATAGTACTACAGACCCTACAGGTTGATGTCGTGCTACACGCTTTACAGGCTGACACAGTGCTACAAACCCTGCTGGCCGATATAGTACTACAGACCCTACAGGTTGATATCGTGCTACACGCTTTACAGGCTGACACAGTGCTACAAACCGTACTGGCCGATATAGTACTACAGACCCTACAGGTTGATATCGTGCTACACGCTTTACAGGCTGACACAGTGCTACAAACCCTACTGGCCGATATAGTACTACAGACCCTACAGGTTGATATCGTGCTACACGCTTTACAGGCTGACACAGTGCTACAAACCCTGCTGGCCGATATAGTACTACAGATCCTACAGGTTTATATCGTGCTACACGCTTTACAGGCTGACACAGTGCTACAAACCCTGCTGGCCGATATAGTACTACAGACCCTACAGGTTGATATCGTGCTACACGCTTTACAGGCTGACACAGTGCTACAAACCCTACTGGCCGATATAGTACTACAGACCCTACAGGTTGATATCGTGCTACACGCTTTACAGGCTGACACAGTGCTACAAACCCTGCTGGCCGATATAGTACTACAGATCCTACAGGTTGATATCGTGCTACACGCTTTACAGGCTGACACAGTGCTACAAACCCTACTGGCCGATATAGTACTACAGACCCTACAGGTTGATATCGTGCTACACGCTTTACAGGCTGACACAGTGCTACAAACCCTGCTGGCCGATATAGTACTACAGACCCAACAGGTTGATATCGTGCTACACGCTTTACAGGCTGACACAGTGCTACAAACCCTACTGGCCGATATAGTACTACAGACCCTACAGGTTGATATCGTGCTACACGCTTTACAGGCTGACACAGTGCTACAAACCCTACTGGCCGATATAGTACTACAGACCCTACAGGTTGATATCGTGCTACACGCTTTACAGGCTGACACAGTGCTACAAACCCTACTGGCCGATATAGTACTACAGACCCTACAGGTTGATATCGTGCTACACGCTTTACAGGCTGACACAGTGCTACAAACCCTGCTGGCCGATATAGTACTACAGACCCTACAGGTTGATATCGTGCTACACGCTTTACAGGCTGACACAGTGCTACAAACCCTGTTGGCCGATATAGTACTACAGACCCTACAGGTTGATATCGTGCTACACGCTTTACAGGCTGACACAGTGCTACAAACCCTACTGGCCGATATAGTACTACAGACCCTACAGGTTGATATCGTGCTACACGCTTTACAGGCTGACACAGTGCTACAAACCCTGCTGGCCGATATAGTACTACAGACCCTACAGGTTGATATCGTGCTACACGCTTTACAGGTTGACACAGTGCTACAAACCCTGTTGGCCGATATAGTACTACAGACCCTACAGGTTGATATCGTGCTACACGCTTTACAGGCTGACACAGTGCTACAAACCCTACTGGCCGATATAGTACTACAGACCCTACAGGTTGATATCGTGCTACACGCTTTACAGGCTGACACAGTGCTACAAACCCTACTGGCCGATATAGTACTACAGACCCTACAGGTTGATATCGTGCTACACGCTTTACAGGCTGACACAGTGCTACAAACCCTGCTGGCCGATATAGTACTACAGACCCTACAGGTTGATATCGTGCTAGACGCTTTACAGGCTGACACAGTGCTACAAACCCTACTGGCCGATATAGTACTACAGACCCTACAGGTTGATATCGTGCTACACGCTTTACAGGCTGACACAGTGCTACAAACCCTGCTGGCCGATATAGTACTACAGATCCTACAGGTTTATATCGTGCTACACGCTTTACAGGCTGACACAGTGCTACAAACCCTGCTGGCCGATATAGTACTACAGACCCTACAGGTTGATATCGTGCTACACGCTTTACAGGCTGACACAGTGCTACAAACCCTACTGGCCGATATAGTACTACAGACCCTACAGGTTGATATCGTGCTACACGCTTTACAGGCTGACACAGTGCTACAAACCCTGCTGGCCGATATAGTACTACAGATCCTACAGGTTGATATCGCGCTACACGCTTTACAGGCTGACACAGTGCTACAAACCCTACTGGCCGATATAGTACTACAGACCCTACAGGTTGATATCGTGCTACACGCTTTACAGGCTGACACAGTGCTACAAACCCTGCTGGCCGATATAGTACTACAGACCCAACAGGTTGATATCGTGCTACACGCTTTACAGGCTGACACAGTGCTACAAACCCTACTGGCCGATATAGTACTACAGACCCTACAGGTTGATATCGTGCTACACGCTTTACAGGCTGACACAGTGCTACAAACCCTACTGGCCGATATAGTACTACAGACCCTACAGGTTGATATCGTGCTACACGCTTTACAGGCTGACACAGTGCTACAAACCCTACTGGCCGATATAGTACTACAGACACTACAGGTTGATATCATGCTACACGCTTTACAGGCTGACACAGTGCTACAAACCCTGCTGGCCGATATAGTACTACAGACCCTACAGGTTGATATCGTGCTACACGCTTTACAGGCTGACACAGTGCTACAAACCCTACTGGCCGATATAGTACTACAGACCCTACAGGTTGATACCGTGCTACACGCTTTACAGGCTGACACAGTACTTCAAACCCTGCTGGCCGATATAGTACTACAGACCCTACAGGTTGATATCGTGCTACACGCTTTACAGGCTGACACAGTGCTACAAACCCTACTGGCCGATATAGTAGTACAGACCCTACAGGTTGATATCGTGCTACACGCTTTACAGGCTGACACAGTGCTACAAACCCTACTGGCCGATATAGTACTACAGACCCTACAGGTTGATATCGTGCTACACGCTTTACAGGCTGACACAGTGCTACAAACCCTACTGGCCGATATAGTACTACAGACCCTACAGGTTGATATCGTGCTACACGCTTTACAGGCTGACACAGTGCTACAAACCCTACTGGCCGATATAGTACTACACACCCTACAGGTTGATATCGTGCTACACGCTTTACAGACTGACACAGTGCTACACACCCTACTGGCCGATATAGTACTACAGACCCTACAGGTTGATATCGTGCTACACGCTTTACAGGCTGACACAGTGCTACAAACCCTACTGGCCGATATAGTACAACAGACCCTACAGGTTGATATCGTGCTACACGCTTTACAGGCTGACACAGTGCTACAAACCCTACTGGCCGATATAGTACTACAGACCCTACAGGTTGATATCGTGCTACACGCTTTACAGGCTGCCACAGTGCTACAAACCCTACTGGCCGATATAGTACTACAGACCCTACAGGTTGATATCATGCTACACGCTTTACAGGCTGACACAGTGCTACAAACCCTGCTGGCCGATATAGTACTACAGACCCTACAGGTTGATATCGTGCTACACGCTTTACAGGCTGACACAGTGCTACAAACCCTACTGGCCGATATAGTACTACAGACCCTACAGGTTGATATCGTGCTACACGCTTTACAGGCTGACACAGTGCTACAAACCCTACTGGCCGATATAGTACTACAGACCCTACAGGTTGATATCGTGCTACACGCTTTACAGGCTGACACAGTGCTACAAACCCTACTGGCCGATATAGTACTACAGACCCTACAGGTTGATATCGTGCTACACGCTTTACAGACTGACACAGTGCTACAAACCCTGCTGGCCGATATAGTACTACAGACCCTACAGGTTGATATCGTGCTACACGCTTTACAGGCTGACACAGTGCTACAAACCCTACTGGCCGATATAGTACTACAGACCCTACAGGTTGATATCGTGCTACACGCTTTACAGGCTGACACAGTGCTACAAACCCAACTGGCCGATATAGTACTACAGACCCTACAGGTTGATATCGTGCTACACGCTTTACAGGCTGACACAGTGCTACAAACCCTACTGGCCGATACAGTACTACAGACCCTACAGTTGATATCGTGCTACACGCTTTACAGGCTGACACAGTGCTACAAACCCTGCTGGCCGATATAGTACTACACACCCTACAGGTTGATATCGTGCTACACGCTTTACAGACTGACACAGTGCTACACACCCTACTGGCCGATATAGTACTACAGACCCTACAGGTTGATATCGTGCTACACGCTTTACAGGCTGACACAGTGCTACAAACCCTACTGGCCGATATAGTACAACAGACCCTACAGGTTGATATCGTGCTACACGCTTTACAGGCTGACACAGTGCTACAAACCCTACTGGCCGATATAGTACTACAGACCCTACAGGTTGATATCGTGCTACACGCTTTACAGGCTGCCACAGTGCTACAAACCCTACTGGCCGATATAGTACTACAGACCCTACAGGTTGATATCATGCTACACGCTTTACAGGCTGACACAGTGCTACAAACCCTGCTGGCCGATATAGTACTACAGACCCTACAGGTTGATATCGTGCTACACGCTTTACAGGCTGACACAGTGCTACAAACCCTACTGGCCGATATAGTACTACAGACCCTACAGGTTGATATCGTGCTACACGCTTTACAGGCTGACACAGTGCTACAAACCCTACTGGCCGATATAGTACTACAGACCCTACAGGTTGATATCGTGCTACACGCTTTACAGGCTGACACAGTGCTACAAACCCTACTGGCCGATATAGTACTACAGACCCTACAGGTTGATATCGTGCTACACGCTTTACAGACTGACACAGTGCTACAAACCCTGCTGGCCGATATAGTACTACAGACCCTACAGGTTGATATCGTGCTACACGCTTTACAGGCTGACACAGTGCTACAAACCCTACTGGCCGATATAGTACTACAGACCCTACAGGTTGATATCGTGCTACACGCTTTACAGGCTGACACAGTGCTACAAACCCAACTGGCCGATATAGTACTACAGACCCTACAGGTTGATATCGTGCTACACGCTTTACAGGCTGACACAGTGCTACAAACCCTACTGGCCGATACAGTACTACAGACCCTACAGTTGATATCGTGCTACACGCTTTACAGGCTGACACAGTGCTACAAACCCTGCTGGCCGATATAGTACTACAGACCCCACAGGTTGATATCGTGCTACACGCTTTACAGGCTGACACAGTGCTACAAACCCTACTGGCCGATATAGTACTACAGACCCTACAGGTTGATATCGTGCTACACGCTTTACAGGCTGACACAGTGCTACAAACCCTGCTGGCCGATATAGTACTACAGACCCTACAGGTTGATATCGTGCTACACGCTTTACAGGCTGACACAGTGCTACAAACCCTGCTGGCCGATATAGTACTACAGACCCTACAGGTTGATATCGTGCTACACGCTTTACAGGCTGACACAGTGCTACAAACCCTGCTGGCCGATATAGTACTACAGACCCTACAGGTTGATATCGTGCTACACGCTTTACAGGCTGACACAGTGCTACAAACCCTGCTGGCCGATATAGTACTACAGACCCTACAGGTTGATATCGTGCTACACGCTTTACAGGCTGACACAGTGCTACAAACCCTGCTGGCCGATATAGTACTACAGACCCTACAGGTTGATATCGTGCTACACGCTTTACAGGCTGACACAGTGCTACAAACCCTACTGGCCGATATAGTACTACAGACCCTACAGGTTGATATCGTGCTACACGCTTTACAGGCTGACACAGTGCTACAAACCCTACTGGCGGATATAGTACTACAGACCCTACAGGTTGATATCGTGCTACACGCTTTACAGGCTGACACAGTGCTACAAACCCTACTGGCCGATATAGTACTACAGACCCTACAGGTTGATATCGTGCTACACGCTTTACAGGCTGACACAGTGCTACAAACCCTGCTTCCCGATATAGTACTACAGACCCTACAGGTTGATATCGTGCTACACGCTTTACAGGCTGACACAGTGCTACAAACCCTACTGGCCGATATAGTACTACAGACCCTACAGGTTGATATCGTGCTACACGCTTTACAGGCTGACACAGTGCTACAAACCCTACTGGCCGATAGAGTACTACAGACCCTACAGGTTGATATCGTGCTACACGCTTTACAGGCTGACACAGTGCTACAAACCCTGCTGGCCGATATAGTACTACAGACCCTACAGGTTGATATCGTGCTACACGCTTTACAGGCTGACACAGTGCTACAAACCCTACTGGCCGATATAGTACTACAAGCCCTACAGGTTGATATCGTGCTACACGCTTTACAGGCTGACACAGTGCTACAAACCCTGCTGGCCGATATAGTACTACAGACCCTACAGGTTGATATCGTGCTACACGCTTTACAGGCTGACACAGTGCTACAAACCCTACTGGCCGATATAGTACTACAGACCCTACAGGTTGATATCGTGCTACACGCTTTACAGGCTGACACAGTGCTACAAACCCTGCTGGCCGATATAGTACTACAGACCCTACAGGTTGATATCGTGCTACACGCTTTACAGGCTGACACAGTGCTACAAACCCTACTGGCCGATATAGTACTACACACCCTACAGGTTGATATCGTGCTACACGCTTCACAGACTGACACAGTGCTACACACCCTACTGGCCGATATAGTACTACAGACCCTACAGGTTGATATCGTGCTACACGCTTTACAGGCTGACACAGTGCTACAAACCCTACTGGCCGATATAGTACTACAGACCCTACAGGTTGATATCGTGCTACACGCTTTACAGACTGACACAGTGCTACAAACCCTGCTGGCCGATATAGTACTACAGACCCTACATGTTGATATCGTGCTACACGCTTTACAGGCTGACACAGTGCTACAAACCCTACTGGCCGATATAGTACTACAGACCCTACAGGTTGATATCATGCTACACGCTTTACAGGCTGACACAGTGCTACAAACCCTACTGGCCAATATAGTACTCCAGACCCTACAGGTTGATATCGTGCTACACGCTTTACAGGCTGACACAGTGCTACAAACCCTGCTGGCCGATATAGTACTACAGACCCTACAGGTTGATATCGTGCTACACGCTTTACAGGCTGACACAGTGCTTCAAACCCTGCTGGCCGATATAGTACTACAGACCCTACAGGTTGATATCGTGCTACACGCTTTACAGGCTGACACAGTGCCACAAACCCTACTGGCCGATATAGTACTACAGACCCTACAGGTTGATATCGTGCTACACGCTTTACAGGCTGACACAGGGCTACAAACCCTACTGGCCGATATAGTACTACAGACCCTACAGGTTGATATCGTGCTACACGCTTTACAGGCTGACACAGTGCTACAAACCCTGCTGGCCGATATAGTACTACAGACCCTACAGGTTGATATCGTGCTACACGCTTTACAGGCTGACACAGTGCTACAAACCCCACTGGCCGATATAGTACTACAGACCCTACAGGTTGATATCGCGCTACACGCTTTACAGGCTGACACAGTGCCACAAACCCTGCTGGCCGATATAGTACTACAGACCCTACAGGTTGATATCGTGCTACACGCTTTACAGGCTGACACAGTGCTACAAACCCTACTGGCCGATATAGTACCACAGACCCTACAGGTTGATACCGTGCTACACGCTTTACAGACTGACACAGTGCTACAAACGCTACTGGCCGATATAGTACTACAGACCCTACAGGTTGATATCGTGCTACACGCTTTACAGGCTGACACAGTGCTACAAACCCTACTGGCCGATATAGTACTACAGACCCTACAGGTTGATATCGTGCTACACGCTTTACAGACTGACACAGTGCTACAAACCCTACTGGCCGATATAGTACTACAGACCCTACAGGTTGATATCGTGCTACACGCTTTACAGGCTGACACAGTGCTACAAACCCTACTGGCCGATATAGTACTACAGACCCTACAGGTTGATATCGTGCTACTCGCTTTACAGGCTGACACAGTGCTACAAACCCTACTGGCCGATATAGTACTACAGACCCTACAGGTTGATATCGTGCTACACGCTTTACAGGCTGACACAGTGCTACAAACCCTACTGGCCGATATAGTACTACAGACCCTACAGGTTGATATCGTGCTACACGCTTTACAGGCTGACACAGTGCTACAAACCCTGCTGGCCGATATAGTACTACAGACCCTACAGGTTGATATCGTGCTACACGCTTTACAGGCTGATACAGTGCTACAAACCCTACTGGCCGATATAGTACTACAGACCCTACAGGTTGATATCGTGCTACACGCTTTACAGGCTGACACGGTGCTACAAACCCTGCTGGCCGATATAGTACTACAGACCCTACAGGTTGATATCGTGCTACACGCTTTACAGGCTGACACAGTACTACAAACCTTACTGGCCGATATAGTATTACAGACCCTACAGGTTGATATCGTGCTACACGCTTTACAGGCTGACACAGTGCTACAAACCCTACTGGCCGATATAGTACTACAGACCCTACAGGTTGATATCGTGCTACACGCTTTACAGGCTGACACAGTGCTACAAACCCTACTGGCCGATATAGTACTACAGACCCTACAGGTTGATATCGTGCTACACGCTTTACAGGCTGACACAGTGCTACAAACCCTGCTGGCCGATATAGTACTACAGACCCTACAGGTTGATATCGTGCTACACGCTTTACAGGCTGACACAGTGCTACAAACCCTACTGGCCAATTTACTACAGACCCTACAGGTTGATATCGTGCTACACGCTTTACAGGCTGACACAGTGCTACAAACCCTACTGGCCGATATAGTACTACAGACCCTACAGGTTGATATCGTGCTACACGCTTTACAGGCTGACACAGTGCTAGAAACCCTGCTGGCCGATATAGTACTACAGACCCTACAGGTTGATATCGTGCTACACGCTTTACAGGCTGACACAGTGCTACAAACCCTACTGGCCAATTTACTACAGACCCTACAGGTTGATATCGTGCTACACGCTTTACAGGCTGACACAGTGCTACAAACCCTACTGGCCGATATAGTACTACAGACCCTACAGGTTGATATCGTGCTACACGCTTTACAGGCTGACACACTGCTACAAACCCTGCTGGCCGATATAGTACTACAGACCCTACAGGTTGATATCGTGCTACACGCTTTACAGGCTGACACAGTGCTACAAACCCTGCTGGCCGATATAGTACTACACACCCTACAGGTTGATATCGTGCTACACGCTTTACAGGCTGACACAGTGCTACAAACCCTACTGGCCGATATAGTACTACAGACCCTACAGGTTGATATCGTGCTACACGCTTTACAGGCTGACACAGTGCTACAAACCCTGCTGGCCGATATAGTACTACAGACCCTACAGGTTGATATCGTGCTACACGCTTTACAGGCTGACACAGTGCTACAAACCCTACTGGCCGATATAGTACTACAGACCCTACAGGTTGATATCGTGCTACACGCTTTACAGGCTGACACAGTGCTACAAACCCTGCTGGCCGATATAGTACTACAGACCCTACAGGTTGATATCGTGCTACACGCTTTACAGGCTGACACAGTGCTACAAACCCTACTGGCCGATATAGTACTACAGACCCTACAGTTTCATATCGTGCTACACGCTTTACAGGCTGACACAGTGCTACAAACCCTACTGGCCGATATAGTACTACAGACCCTACAGGTTGATATCGTGCTACACGCTTTACAGGCTGACACAGTGCTACAAACCCCACTGGCCGATATAGTACTACAGACCCTACAGGTTGATATCGTGCTACACGCTTTACAGGCTGACACAGTGCTACAAACCCTACTGGCCGATATAGTACTACAGACCCTACAGTTTGATATCGTGCTACACGCTTTACACGCTGACACAGTGCTACAAACCCTGCTGGCCGATATAGTACTACAGACCCTACAGGTTGATATCGTGCTACACGCTTTACAGGCTGACACAGTGCTACAAACCCTACTGGCCAATTTACTACAGACCCTACAGGTTGATATCGTGCTACACGCTTTACAGGCTGACACAGTGCTACAAACCCTACTGGCCGATATAGTACTACAGACCCTACAGGTTGATATCGTGCTACACGCTTTACAGGCTGACACACTGCTACAAACCCTGCTGGCCGATATAGTACTACAGACCCTACAGGTTGATATCGTGCTACACGCTTTACAGGCTGACACAGTGCTACAAACCCAACTGGCCGATATAGTACTACACACCCTACAGGTTGATATCGTGCTACACGCTTTACAGGCTGACACAGTGCTACAAACCCTGCTGGCCGATATAGTACTACAGACCCTACAGGTTGATATCGTGCTACACGCTTTACAGGCTGACACAGTGCTACAAACCCTGCTGGCCGATATAGTACTACAGACCCTACAGGTTGATATCGTGCTACACGCTTTACAGGCTGACACAGTGCTACAAACCCTGCTGGCCGATATAGTACTACAGACCCTACAGGTTGATATCGTGCTACACGCTTTACAGGCTGACACAGTGCTACAAACCCTGCTGGCCGATATAGTACTACAGACCCTACAGGTTGATATCGTGCTACACGCTTTACAGGCTGACACAGTGCTACAAACCCTGCTGGCCGATATAGTACTACAGACCCTACAGGTTGATATCGTGCTACACGCTTTACAGGCTGACACAGTGCTACAAACCCTACTGGCCGATATAGTACTACAGACCCTACAGGTTGATATCGTGCTACACGCTTTACAGGCTGACACAGTGCTACAAACCCTACTGGCGGATATAGTACTACAGACCCTACAGGTTGATATCGTGCTACACGCTTTACAGGCTGACACAGTGCTACAAACCCTACTGGCCGATATAGTACTACAGACCCTACAGGTTGATATCGTGCTACACGCTTTACAGGCTGACACAGTGCTACAAACCCTGCTTCCCGATATAGTACTACAGACCCTACAGGTTGATATCGTGCTACACGCTTTACAGGCTGACACAGTGCTACAAACCCTACTGGCCGATATAGTACTACAGACCCTACAGGTTGATATCGTGCTACACGCTTTACAGGCTGACACAGTGCTACAAACCCTACTGGCCGATAGAGTACTACAGACCCTACAGGTTGATATCGTGCTACACGCTTTACAGGCTGACACAGTGCTACAAACCCTGCTGGCCGATATAGTACTACAGACCCTACAGGTTGATATCGTGCTACACGCTTTACAGGCTGACACAGTGCTACAAACCCTACTGGCCGATATAGTACTACAAGCCCTACAGGTTGATATCGTGCTACACGCTTTACAGGCTGACACAGTGCTACAAACCCTGCTGGCCGATATAGTACTACAGACCCTACAGGTTGATATCGTGCTACACGCTTTACAGGCTGACACAGTGCTACAAACCCTACTGGCCGATATAGTACTACAGACCCTACAGGTTGATATCGTGCTACACGCTTTACAGGCTGACACAGTGCTACAAACCCTGCTGGCCGATATAGTACTACAGACCCTACAGGTTGATATCGTGCTACACGCTTTACAGGCTGACACAGTGCTACAAACCCTACTGGCCGATATAGTACTACACACCCTACAGGTTGATATCGTGCTACACGCTTCACAGACTGACACAGTGCTACACACCTTACTGGCCGATATAGTACTACAGACCCTACAGGTTGATATCGTGCTACACGCTTTACAGGCTGACACAGTGCTACAAACCCTACTGGCCGATATAGTACTACAGACCCTACAGGTTGATATCGTGCTACACGCTTTACAGACTGACACAGTGCTACAAACCCTGCTGGCCGATATAGTACTACAGACCCTACATGTTGATATCGTGCTACACGCTTTACAGGCTGACACAGTGCTACAAACCCTACTGGCCGATATAGTACTACAGACCCTACAGGTTGATATCATGCTACACGCTTTACAGGCTGACACAGTGCTACAAACCCTACTGGCCGATATAGTACTCCAGACCCTACAGGTTGATATCGTGCTACACGCTTTACAGGCTGACACAGTGCTACAAACCCTGCTGGCCGATATAGTACTACAGACCCTACAGGTTGATATCGTGCTACACGCTTTACAGGCTGACACAGTGCTTCAAACCCTGCTGGCCGATATAGTACTACAGACCCTACAGGTTGATATCGTGCTACACGCTTTACAGGCTGACACAGTGCCACAAACCCTACTGGCCGATATAGTACTACAGACCCTACAGGTTGATATCGTGCTACACGCTTTACAGGCTGACACAGGGCTACAAACCCTACTGGCCGATATAGTACTACAGACCCTACAGGTTGATATCGTGCTACACGCTTTACAGGCTGACACAGTGCTACAAACCCTGCTGGCCGATATAGTACTACAGACCCTACAGGTTGATATCGTGCTACACGCTTTACAGGCTGACACAGTGCTACAAACCCCACTGGCCGATATAGTACTACAGACCCTACAGGTTGATATCGCGCTACACGCTTTACAGGCTGACACAGTGCCACAAACCCTGCTGGCCGATATAGTACTACAGACCCTACAGGTTGATATCGTGCTACACGCTTTACAGGCTGACACAGTGCTACAAACCCTACTGGCCGATATAGTACCACAGACCCTACAGGTTGATATCGTGCTACACGCTTTACAGACTGACACAGTGCTACAAACGCTACTGGCCGATATAGTACTACAGACCCTACAGGTTGATATCGTGCTACACGCTTTACAGGCTGACACAGTGCTACAAACCCTACTGGCCGATATAGTACTACAGACCCTACAGGTTGATATCGTGCTACACGCTTTACAGACTGACACAGTGCTACAAACCCTACTGGCCGATATAGTACTACAGACCCTACAGGTTGATATCGTGCTACACGCTTTACAGGCTGACACAGTGCTACAAACCCTACTGGCCGATATAGTACTACAGACCCTACAGGTTGATATCGTGCTACTCGCTTTACAGGCTGACACAGTGCTACAAACCATACTGGCCGATATAGTACTACAGACCCTACAGGTTGATATCGTGCTACACGCTTTACAGGCTGACACAGTGCTACAAACCCTACTGGCCGATATAGTACTACAGACCCTACAGGTTGATATCGTGCTACACGCTTTACAGGCTGACACAGTGCTACAAACCCTGCTGGCCGATATAGTACTACAGACCCTACAGGTTGATATCGTGCTACACGCTTTACAGGCTGATACAGTGCTACAAACCCTACTGGCCGATATAGTACTACAGACCCTACAGGTTGATATCGTGCTACACGCTTTACAGGCTGACACGGTGCTACAAACCCTGCTGGCCGATATAGTACTACAGACCCTACAGGTTGATATCGTGCTACACGCTTTACAGGCTGACACAGTACTACAAACCTTACTGGCCGATATAGTATTACAGACCCTACAGGTTGATATCGTGCTACACGCTTTACAGGCTGACACAGTGCTACAAACCCTACTGGCCGATATAGTACTACAGACCCTACAGGTTGATATCGTGCTACACGCTTTACAGGCTGACACAGTGCTACAAACCCTACTGGCCGATATAGTACTACAGACCCTACAGGTTGATATCGTGCTACACGCTTTACAGGCTGACACAGTGCTACAAACCCTGCTGGCCGATATAGTACTACAGACCCTACAGGTTGATATCGTGCTACACGCTTTACAGGCTGACACAGTGCTACAAACCCTACTGGCCAATTTACTACAGACCCTACAGGTTGATATCGTGCTACACGCTTTACAGGCTGACACAGTGCTACAAACCCTACTGGCCGATATAGTACTACAGACCCTACAGGTTGATATCGTGCTACACGCTTTACAGGCTGACACAGTGCTACAAACCCTGCTGGCCGATATAGTACTACAGACCCTACAGGTTGATATCGTGCTACACGCTTTACAGGCTGACACAGTGCTACAAACCCTACTGGCCGATATAGTACTACAGACCCTACAGTTTGATATCGTGCTACACGCTTTACAGGCTGACACAGTGCTACAAACCCTACTGGCCGATATAGTACTACAGACCCTACAGGTTGATATCGTGCTACACGCTTTACAGGCTGACACACTGCTACAAACCCTGCTGGCCGATATAGTACTACAGACCCTACAGGTTGATATCGTGCTACACGCTTTACAGGCTGACACAGTGCTACAAACCCAACTGGCCGATATAGTACTACACACCCTACAGGTTGATATCGTGCTACACGCTTTACAGGCTGACACACTGCTACAAACCCTGCTGGCCGATATAGTACTACAGACCCTACAGGTTGATATCGTGCTACACGCTTTACAGGCTGACACAGTGCTACAAACCCAACTGGCCGATATAGTACTACACACCCTACAGGTTGATATCGTGCTACACGCTTTACAGGCTGACACAGTGCTACAAACCCTACTGGCCGATATATTACTACAGACCCTACAGGTTGATATCGTGCTACACGCTTTACAGGCTGACACAGTGCTACAAACCCTACTGGCCGATATAGTACTACAGACCCTACAGGTTGATATCGTGCTACACGCTTTACAGGCTGACACAGTGCTACAAACCCTACTGGCCGATATAGTACTACAGACCCTACAGGTTGATGTCGTGCTACACGCTTTACAGGCTGACACAGTGCTGCAAACCCTGCTGGCCGATATAGTACTACAGACCCTACAGGTTGATATCGTGCTACACGCTTTACAGGCTGACACAGTGCTACAAACCCTACTGGCCGATATAGTACTACAGACCCTACAGTTTGATATCGTGCTACACGCTTTACAGGCTGACACAGTGCTAC
This sequence comes from Arenicola marina, assembly GCA_964019135.1. NCBI lineage: Eukaryota > Metazoa > Annelida > Polychaeta > Arenicolidae > Arenicola > Arenicola marina. The sequence goes on from OZ025261.1 coordinate 18,108,412, forward strand.
AAACCCTACTGGCCGATATAGTACTACAGACCCTACAGGTTGATATCGTGCTACACGCTTTACAGGCTGACACAGTGCTACAAACCCTGCTGGCCGATATAGTACTACAGACCCTACAGGTTGATATCGTGCTACACGCTTTACAGGCTGACACAGTGCTACAAACCCTACTGGCCAATTTACTACAGACCCTACAGGTTGATATCGTGCTACACGCTTTACAGGCTGACACAGTGCTACAAACCCTACTGGCCGATATAGTACTACAGACCCTACAGGTTGATATCGTGCTACACGCTTTACAGGCTGACACACTGCTACAAACCCTGCTGGCCGATATAGTACTACAGACCCTACAGGTTGATATCGTGCTACACGCTTTACAGGCTGACACAGTGCTACAAACCCAACTGGCCGATATAGTACTACACACCCTACAGGTTGATATCGTGCTACACGCTTTACAGGCTGACACAGTGCTACAAACCCTACTGGCCGATATATTACTACAGACCCTACAGGTTGATATCGTGCTACACGCTTTACAGGCTGACACAGTGCTACAAACCCTACTGGCCGATATAGTACTACAGACCCTACAGGTTGATATCGTGCTACACGCTTTACAGGCTGACACAGTGCTACAAACCCTACTGGCCGATATAGTACTACAGACCCTACAGGTTGATGTCGTGCTACACGCTTTACAGGCTGACACAGTGCTGCAAACCCTGCTGGCCGATATAGTACTACAGACCCTACAGGTTGATATCGTGCTACACGCTTTACAGGCTGACACAGTGCTACAAACCCTACTGGCCGATATAGTACTACAGACCCTACAGGTTGATATCGTGCTACACGCTTTACAGGCTGACACAGTGCTACAAACCCTACTGGCCAATTTACTACAGACCCTACAGGTTGATATCGTGCTACACGCTTTACAGGCTGACACAGTGCTACAAACCCTACTGGCCGATATAGTACTACAGACCCTACAGGTTGATATCGTGCTACACGCTTTACAGGCTGACACAGTGCTACAAACCCTACTGGCCGATATAGTACTACAGACCCTACAGGTTGATATCGTGCTACACGCTTTACAGGCTGACACAGTGCTACAAACCCTGCTGGCCGATATAGTACAGACCCTACAGGTTGATATCGTGCTACACGCTTTACAGGCTGACACAGTGCTACAAACCCTACTGGCCGATATAGTACTACAGACCCTACAGGTTGATATCGTGCTACACGCTTTACAGGCTGACACAGTGCTACAAATCCTATTGGCCGATACAGTACTACAGACCCTACAGGTTGATATCGTGCTACACGCTTTACAGGCTGACACAGTGCTACAAACCCTACTGGCCGATATAGTACTACAGACCCTACAGGTTGATATCGTGCTACACGCTTTACAGGCTGACACAGTGCTACAAACCCTACTGGCCGATATAGTACTACAGACCCTACAGGTTGATATCGTGCTACACGCTTTACAGGCTGACACAGTGCTACAAACCCTACTGGCCGATATAGTACTACAGACCCTACAGGTTGATATCGTGCTACACGCTTTACAGGCTGACACAGTGCTACAAATCCTATTGGCCGATACAGTACTACAGACCCTACAGGTTGATATCGTGCTACACGCTTTACAGGCTGACACAGTGCTACAAACCCTACTGGCCGATATAGTACTACAGACCCTACAGGTTGATATCGTGCTACACGCTTTACAGGCTGACACAGTGCTACAAACCCTACTGGCCGATATAGTACTACAGACCCTACAGGTTGATATCGTGCTACACGCTTTACAGGCTGACACAGTGCTACAAACCCTGCTGGCCGATATAGTACAGACCCTACAGGTTGATATCGTGCTACACGCTTTACAGGCTGACACAGTGCTACAAACCCTACTGGCCGATATAGTACTACAGACCCTACAGGTTGATATCGTGCTAGACGCTTTACAGGCTGACACAGTGCTACAAATCCTATTGGCCGATACAGTACTACAAACCCTACAGGTCGCGGCAGTGCCACACACCGTTCATGTCTACATAGTGCTACACTACCCTATATGCCAATGTTGTACTACAAACCACATAGGCCGATGTTGTGCTACAAACCTTACAGGCCAGTGTAGTACTACAAACCTTACAGGCCAGTGTAGTACTACAAACCTTACAGGCCAGTGTAGTACTACAAACCTTACAGGCCAGTGTAGTACTACAAACCTTACAGGCCAGTGTAGTACTACAAACCTTACAGGCCAGTGTAGTACTACAAACCTTAGAGGCCAGTTTAGTACTACAAACCCTACAGGTCGCGGCAGTGCCACACACCGTTCATGTCTACATAGTGCTACACTACCCTATATGCCAATGTTGTACTACAAACCATATAGGCCGATGTTGTGCTACAAACCTTACAGGCCGGTGTAGTACTACAAACCTTACAGGCCAGTGTAGTACTACAAACCTTACAGGCCAGTGTAGTACTACAAACCTTACAGGCCAGTGTAGTACTACAAACCTTACAGGCCAGTGTAGTACTACAAACCTTACAGGCCAGTGTAGTACTACAAACCTTACAGGCCAGTGTAGTACTACAAACCTTACAGGCCAGTGTAGTACTACAAACCTTACAGGCCAGTGCAGTACTACAAACCTTACAGGCCACTGTAGTACTACAAACCTTACAGGCCAGTGTAGTACTACAAACCTGACAGGCCAGTGTAGTACTACAAACCTTACAGGCCAGTGTAGTACTACAAACCTTACAGGCCAGTGTAGTACTACAAACCTTACAGGCCAGTGTAGTACTACACACCTTACAGGCCAGTGTAGTACTACAAACCTTACAGGCCAGTGTAGTACTACAAAGCTTACAGGCCAGTGTAGTACTACAAACCTTACAGGCCAGTGTAGTACTACAAACCTTACAGGCCAGTGTAGTACTACAAACCGTACATGCCAGTGTAGTACTACAAACCTTACAGGCCAGTGTAGTAATACAAACCTTACAGGCCAGTGTAGTAATACAAACCTTACAGGCCAGTGTAGTACTACAAACCTTACAGGCCAGTGTAGTACTACAAACCTTACAGGCCAGTGTAGTACTACAAACCTTACAGGCCAGTGTAGTACTACAAACCTTACAGGCCAGTGTAGTACCACAAACCTTACAGGCCAGTGTAGTACTACAAACCTTACAGGCCAGTGTAGTACTACAAACCTTACAGACCAGTGTAGTACTACAAACCTTACAGGCCAGTGTAGTACTACAAACCTTACAGGCCAGTGTAGTACTACAAACCTTACAGGCCAGTGTAGTACTACAAACCTTACAGGCCAGTGTAGTACCACAAACCTTACAGGCCAGTGTAGTACTACAAACCATACAGGCCAGTGTAGTACTGCAAACCTTACAGGCCAGTGTAGTACTGCAAACCTTACAGGCCAGTGTAGTACTGCAAACCTTACAGGCCAGTGTAGTACTACAAACCGTACATGCCAGTGTAGTACTACAAACCTTACAGGCCAGTGTAGTACTGCAAACCTTACAGGCCAGTGTAGTACTACAAACCTTACAGGCCAGTGTAGTACTACAAACCTTACAGGCCAGTGTAGTACTACAAACCTTACAGGCCAGTGTAGTACTACAAACCTTACAGGCCAGTGTAGTACTACAAACCTTACAGGCCAGTGTAGTACTGCAAACCTTACAGGCCAGTGTAGTACTACAAACCTTACAGACCAGTGTAGTAATACAAACCTTACAGACCAGTGTAGTAATACAAACCTTACAGGCCAGTGTAGTACTACAAACCTTACAGGCCAGTTTAGTACTGCAAACCTTACAGGCCAGTGTAGTACTACAAACCGTACATGCCAGTGTAGTACTACAAACCTTACAGGCCAGTGTAGTACTACAAACCTTACATGCCAGTGTAGTACTACAAACCTTACAGGCCAGTGTAGTACTACAAACCTTACAGGCCAGTGTAGTACTACAAACCTTACAGGCCAGTGTAGTACTACAAACCTTACAGGCCAGTGTAGTACTACAAACCTTACAGGCCAGTCTAGTACTAGAAAGCTTACAGGCCAGTGTAGTACTACAAACCTTACAGGCCAGTGTAGTACTACAAACCTTACAGGCCAGTGTAGTACTACAAACCTTACAGGCCAGTGTAGTACTACAAACCTTACAGGCCAGTGTAGTAATACAAACCTTACAGGCCAGTGTAGTACTACAAACCTTACAGGCCAGTGTAGTACTACAAACCTTACAGGCCAGTTTAGTACTACAAACCCTACAGGTCACGGCAGTGCCACACACCGTTCATGTCTACATAGTGCTACACTACCCTATATGCCAATGTTGTACTACAAACCATATAGGCCGATGTTGTGCTACAAACCTTACAGGCCGGTGTAGTACTACAAACCTTACAGGCCAGTGTAGTACTACAAACCTTACAGGCCAGTGTAGTAATACAAACCTTACAGGCCAGTGTAGTACTACAAACCTTACAGGCCAGTGTAGTACTACAAACCTTACAGGCCAGTTTAATACTACAAACCCTACAGGTCGCGGCAGTGCCACACACCGTTCATGTCTACATAGTGCTACACTACCCTATATGCCAATGTTGTACTACAAACCATATAGGCCGATGTTGTGCTACAAACCTTACAGGCCGGTGTAGTACTACAAACCTTACAGGCCAGTGTAGTACTACAAACCTTACAGGCCAGTGTAGTACTACAAACCTTACAGGCCAGTGTAGTACTACAAACCTTACAGGCCAGTGTAGTACTACAAACCTTACAGGCCAGTGTAGTACTACAAACCTTACAGGCCAGTGTAGTACTACACACCTTACAGGCCAGTGTAGTACTACAAACCTTACAGGCCAGTGTAGTACTACAAACCTTACAGGCCAGTGTAGTACTACAAACCTTACAGGCCAGTGTAGTACTACAAACCTTACAGGCCAGTGTAGTACTACAAACCTTACAGGCCACTGTAGTACTACAAACCTTACAGGCCAGTGTAGTACTACAACCTGACAGGCCAGTGTAGTACTACAAACCTTACAGGCCAGTGTAGTACTACAAACCTTACAGGCCAGTTTAGTACTACAAACCTTACAGGCCAGTGTAGTACTACACACCTTACAGGCCAGTGTAGTACTACAAACCTTACAGGCCAGTGTAGTACTACAAAGCTTACAGGCCAGTGTAGTACTACAAACCTTACAGGCCAGTGTAGTACTGCAAACCTTACAGGCCAGTGTAGTACTACAAACCGTACATGCCAGTGTAGTACTACAAACCTTACAGGCCAGTGTAGTAATACAAACCTTACAGGCCAGTGTAGTAATACAAACCTTACAGGCCAGTGTAGTACTACAAACCTTACAGGCCAGTGTAGTACTACAAACCTTACAGGCCAGTGTAGTACTACAAACCTTACAGGCCAGTGTAGTACTACAAACCTTACAGGCCAGTGTAGTACCACAAACCTTACAGGCCAGTGTAGTACTACAAACCTTACAGGCCAGTGTAGTACTACAAACCTTACAGACCAGTGTAGTACTACAAACCTTACAGGCCAGTGTAGTACTACAAACCTTACAGGCCAGTGTAGTACTACAAACCTTACAGGCCAGTGTAGTACTACAAACCTTACAGGCCAGTGTAGTACTACAAACCTTACAGGCCAGTGTAGTACTACAAACCTTACAGGCCAGTGTAGTACTACAAACCTTACAGGCCAGTGTAGTACTACAAACCTTACAGGCCAGTGTAGTACTACAAACCTTACAGGCCAGTGTAGTACTACAAACCTTACAGACCAGTGTAGTACTACAAACCTTACAGGCCAGTGTAGTACTACAAACCTTACAGGCCAGTGTAGTACTACAAACCTTACAGGCCAGTGTAGTACTACAAACCTTACAGGCCAGTGTAGTACCACAAACCTTACAGGCCAGTGTAGTACTACAAACCATACAGGCCAGTGTAGTACTGCAAACCTTACAGGCCAGTGTAGTACTGCAAACCTTACAGGCCAGTGTAGTACTGCAAACCTTACAGGCCAGTGTAGTACTACAAACCGTACATGCCAGTGTAGTACTACAAACCTTACAGGCCAGTGTAGTACTGCAAACCTTACAGGCCAGTGTAGTACTACAAACCTTACAGGCCAGTGTAGTACTACAAACCTTACAGGCCAGTGTAGTACTACAAACCTTACAGGCCAGTGTAGTACTACAAACCTTACAGGCCAGTGTAGTACTACAAACCTTACAGGCCAGTGTAGTACTGCAAACCTTACAGGCCAGTGTAGTACTACAAACCTTACAGACCAGTGTAGTAATACAAACCTTACAGACCAGTGTAGTAATACAAACCTTACAGGCCAGTGTAGTACTACAAACCTTACAGGCCAGTTTAGTACTGCAAACCTTACAGGCCAGTGTAGTACTACAAACCGTACATGCCAGTGTAGTACTACAAACCTTACAGGCCAGTGTAGTACTACAAACCTTACATGCCAGTGTAGTACTACAAACCTTACAGGCCAGTGTAGTACTACAAACCTTACAGGCCAGTGTAGTACTACAAACCTTACAGGCCAGTGTAGTACTACAAACCTTACAGGCCAGTGTAGTACTACAAACCTTACAGGCCAGTCTAGTACTAGAAAGCTTACAGGCCAGTGTAGTACTACAAACCTTACAGGCCAGTGTAGTACTACAAACCTTACAGGCCAGTGTAGTACTACAAACCTTACAGGCCAGTGTAGTACTACAAACCTTACAGGCCAGTGTAGTAATACAAACCTTACAGGCCAGTGTAGTACTACAAACCTTACAGGCCAGTGTAGTACTACAAACCTTACAGGCCAGTTTAGTACTACAAACCCTACAGGTCACGGCAGTGCCACACACCGTTCATGTCTACATAGTGCTACACTACCCTATATGCCAATGTTGTACTACAAACCATATAGGCCGATGTTGTGCTACAAACCTTACAGGCCGGTGTAGTACTACAAACCTTACAGGCCAGTGTAGTACTACAAACCTTACAGGCCAGTGTAGTAATACAAACCTTACAGGCCAGTGTAGTACTACAAACCTTACAGGCCAGTGTAGTACTACAAACCTTACAGGCCAGTTTAATACTACAAACCCTACAGGTCGCGGCAGTGCCACACACCGTTCATGTCTACATAGTGCTACACTACCCTATATGCCAATGTTGTACTACAAACCATATAGGCCGATGTTGTGCTACAAACCTTACAGGCCGGTGTAGTACTACAAACCTTACAGGCCAGTGTAGTACTACAAACCTTACAGGCCAGTGTAGTACTACAAACCTTACAGGCCAGTGTAGTACTACAAACCTTACAGGCCAGTGTAGTACTACAAACCTTACAGGCCAGTGTAGTACTACAAACCTTACAGGCCAGTGTAGTACTACACACCTTACAGGCCAGTGTAGTACTACAAACCTTACAGGCCAGTGTAGTACTACAAACCTTACAGGCCAGTGTAGTACTACAAACCTTACAGGCCAGTGTAGTACTACAAACCTTACAGGCCAGTGTAGTACTACAAACCTTACAGGCCACTGTAGTACTACAAACCTTACAGGCCAGTGTAGTACTACAACCTGACAGGCCAGTGTAGTACTACAAACCTTACAGGCCAGTGTAGTACTACAAACCTTACAGGCCAGTTTAGTACTACAAACCTTACAGGCCAGTGTAGTACTACACACCTTACAGGCCAGTGTAGTACTACAAACCTTACAGGCCAGTGTAGTACTACAAAGCTTACAGGCCAGTGTAGTACTACAAACCTTACAGGCCAGTGTAGTACTGCAAACCTTACAGGCCAGTGTAGTACTACAAACCGTACATGCCAGTGTAGTACTACAAACCTTACAGGCCAGTGTAGTAATACAAACCTTACAGGCCAGTGTAGTAATACAAACCTTACAGGCCAGTGTAGTACTACAAACCTTACAGGCCAGTGTAGTACTACAAACCTTACAGGCCAGTGTAGTACTACAAACCTTACAGGCCAGTGTAGTACTACAAACCTTACAGGCCAGTGTAGTACCACAAACCTTACAGGCCAGTGTAGTACTACAAACCTTACAGGCCAGTGTAGTACTACAAACCTTACAGACCAGTGTAGTACTACAAACCTTACAGGCCAGTGTAGTACTACAAACCTTACAGGCCAGTGTAGTACTACAAACCTTACAGGCCAGTGTAGTACTACAAACCTTACAGGCCAGTGTAGTACTACAAACCTTACAGGCCAGTGTAGTACTACAAACCTTACAGGCCAGTGTAGTACTACAAACCTTACAGGCCAGTGTAGTACTACAAACCTTACAGGCCAGTGTAGTACTACAAACCTTACAGGCCAGTGTAGTACTACAAACCTTACAGGCCAGTGTAGCACTACAAACTTTACAGGCCAGTGTAGTATTACAGACCTTACAGGCCAGTGTAGTACTACAAACCTATGCCAGTGTAGTAATACAAACCTTACATGCCAGTGTAGTACTACAAACCTTACAGGCCAGTGTAGCACTACAAACTTTACATGCCAGTGTAGTATTACAGACCTTACAGGCCAGTGTAGTACTACAAACCTATGCCAGTGTAGTAATACAAACCTTACAGGCCAGTGTAGTACTACAAACCTTACAGACCAGTGTATTACTACAAACCTTACAGACCAGTGTAGTAATACAAACCTTACAGGCCAGTGTAGTAATACAAACCTTACATGCCAGTGTAGTAATACAAACCTTACAGGCCAGTGTAGTACTACAAACCTTACAGGCCAGTGTAGTAATACAAACCTTACATGCCAGTGTTGTAATACAAACCTTACATGCCAGTGTAGTACTACAAACCGTACATGCCAGTGTAGTAATACAAACCGTACAGGCCAGTGTAGTACTACAAACCTTAGAGGCCAGTTTAGTACTACAAACCTTACAGGCCAGTGTAGTAATACAAACCTTACAGGCCAGTGTAGTACTACAAACCTTACAGGCCAGTGTAGTACTACAAACCTTACAGGCCAGTGTAGTAATACAAACCTTACAGGCCAGTGTAGTACTACAAACCTTACAGGCCAGTGTAGCACTACAAACCTTACAGGCCAGTGTAGTACTGCAAACCTTACAGGCCAGTGTAGTACCACAAACCTTACAGGCCAGTGTAGTACCACAAACCTTACAGACCAGTGTAGTAATACAAACCTTACATGCCAGTGTAGTACTACAAACCTTACAGGCCAGTGTAGTACTGCAAACCTTACAGGCCAGTGTAGTACCACAAACCTTACAGGCCAGTGTAGTAATACAAACCTTACAGGCCAGTGTAGTAATACAAACCTTACAGGCCAGTGTAGTACTACAAACCTTACAGGCCAGTGTAGTACTACAAACCTTACAGGCCAGTGTAGTACTACAAACCTTACAGGCCAGTGTAGTACTACAAACCATACAGGCCAGTGTAGTACTACAAACCTTACAGGCCAGTGTAGTACTACAAACCTTACAGGCCAGTGTAGTACTACAAACCTGACAGGCCAGTGTAGTACTACAAACCATACAGGCCAGTGTAGTACCACAAACCTTACATGCCAGTGTAGTACTACAAGCCTTACAGGCCAGTGTAGTACTACAAACCTTACAGGCCAGTGTAGTACTACAAACTTTACAGGCCAGTGTAGTACTGCAAACCTTACAGGCCAGTGTAGTACTACAAACCTTACAGGCCAGTGTAGTACTGCAAACCTTACAGGCCAGTGTAGTACTACAAACCTTACAGGCCAGTGTAGTACTACAAACCTTACAGGCCAGTGTAGTACTACAAACCTTACAGGCCAGTGTAGTACTACAAACTTTACAGGTCAGTGTAGTACTGCAAACCTTACAGGCCAGTGTAGTACTACAAACCTTACAGGCCAGTGTAGTACTGCAAACCTTACAGGCCAGTGTAGTACTACAAACCTTACAGGCCAGTGTAGTACTACAAACCTTACAGGCCAGTGTAGTACTACAAACCTTACAGGCCAGTGTAGTACTACAAACCTTACAGGCCAGTGTAGTACTACAAACTTTACAGGCCAGTGTAGTACTGCAAACCTTACAGGCCAGTGTAGTACTACAAACCTTACAGGCCAGTGTAGTACTGCAAACCTTACAGGCCAGTGTAGTACTACAAACCTTACAGGCCAGTGTAGTACTACAAACTTTACAGGCCAGTGTAGTACTACAAACCTTACAGGCCAGTGTAGTACTACAAACCTTACAGGCCAGTGTAGTACTACAAACCTTACAGGCCAGTGTAGTACTACAAACCTTACAGGCCAGTGTAGTACTGCAAACCTTACAGGCCAGTGTAGTACTACAAACCTTACAGGCCAGTGTAGTACTACAAACCTTACAGGCCAGTGTAGTACTACAAACCTTACAGGCCAGTGTAGTACTACAAACCTTACAGGCCAGTGTAGTACTACAAACTTTACAGGCCAGTGTAGTACTACAAACTTTACAGGCCAGTGTAGTACTACAAACCTTACAGGCCAGTGTAGTACTACAAACCTTACAGGCCAGTGTAGTACTACAAACCTTACAGGCCAGTGTAGTACTGCAAACCTTACAGGCCAGTGTAGTACTACAAACCTTACAGGCCAGTGTAGTACTACAAACCTTACAGGCCAGTGTAGTACTACAAACCTTACAGGCCAGTGTAGTACTACAAACCTTACAGGCCAGTGTAGTACTACAAACTTTACAGGCCAGTGTAGTACTGCAAACCTTACAGGCCAGTGTAGTACTACAAACCTTACAGGCCAGTGTAGTACTGCAAACCTTACAGGCCAGTGTAGTACTACAAACCTTACAGGCCAGTGTAGTACTACAAACTTTACAGGCCAGTGTAGTACTGCAAACCTTACAGGCCAGTGTAGTACTACAAACCTTACAGGCCAGTGTAGTACTGCAAACCTTACAGGCCAGTGTAGTACTACAAACCTTACAGGCCAGTGTAGTACTACAAACCTGACAGGCCAGTGTAGTACTACAAACCTTACAGACCAGTGTAGTACTACAAACCTTACAGGCCAGTGTAGTACTACAGACCTTACAGGCCAGTGTAGTACTACAAACCTGACAGGCCAGTGTAGTACTACAAACCTTACAGGCCAGTGTAGTAATACAAACCTTACAGGCCAGTGTAGTTCTACAAACCTTACAGGCCAGTGTAGTACTACAAACCTTACAGGCCAGTGTAGTACTACAAACCTTACAGGCCAGTGTAGTACTACAAACCTTACAGGCCAGTGTAGTACTACAAACCTTACAGGCCAGTGTAGTACTACAAACCTTACACACCAGTGTAGTACTACAAACCTTACAGGCCAGTGTAGTTCTACAAACCTTACAGGCCAGTGTAGTACTACAAACCTTACAGGCCAGTGTAGTACTACAAACCTGACAGGCCAGTGTAGTACTACAAACCTTACAGACCAGTGTAGTACTACAAACCTTACAGGCCAGTGTAGTACTGCAAACCTTACAGGCCAGTGTAGTACTACAAACCTTACAGGCCAGTGTAGTACCACAAACCTCATAGACTGGTATAATACAATTCTATCATGCCAGTCTTGCTCTGCCGATTCATTACCTGACAGGACAGACAACTTGACAGGACGCGGCAGACCTTTCAATTCGTCATTTCTCCGGAGTCTACCAGGGCTTAGCCTGCAGGCACGTATTGCGGTCTCGTGCGATTCCCCGAGACGGATGACATCTGCGCCAGGATGACCGGGTACCTCGCTCCCCTCATCCATCAACCAGCTTACGGTAGGCCTATTACAACAGCGGCAGAGCTAGCTGAAACTATCACTTTAAAAAATGACATGCGCAGAGATGTTGTCAAAGCCGCCACCGCCTCGATATGGATGGTGGCAGCTCATGATGATAACATTCGACCTGCTGCGCACTTTAAAAAAATACAATTCGCCATGTTTGCTTTTACCGCTGGCCCCAACTCTTTATCCCTCACTGTCTATACCGGATCCAGACATTCACCATATGTGGGTGGCGGATGAGGGGCGGGGAAAAGGTGGGGGGCCGGGGGTGTGGGGGGGGGGGGGGTGGGTAGGAGGCGGGGGTAGCGTCATCTCGTCGTTGGAAATGTCACCGACTCTGCGAAATCTCAGCAGCACCTGTATATCTATGTGACGTGGTCGGGGGCGGGGGTGGGGCAGGGGCAGAGGCGGGGCGGGGCGGGGCGGGGCGGGGCGTGGCTGGGCGGGGCGGTGGGGCGGGGCGGGGGGGGGGACTGGAGGGGCAGCGGCATCCGGTCAGTGGAAATGCCAGCGCCCCTCATGAGCACACGTGTGGCTGGCCTATTCTTGGTCCTGTTTAGGCCATTTCTTGTCCACGTTCTATACTCCGCCCTAGCCCTGGTACATGCCTCTCTAACCACGCCCGTAAACGGAGCAAGGGTGAGCGCCATGCCGCTCACTAGGCGTAAAATTAGAGTGCGCATCTCGCTGGTGCCTTGCTACAGCTGCTTGACGCGCACTCATTGTTTTCAACGTTTGAGTGTTGGGAACCGGCCAGCTGAGCGGTTTGTCGTGAAGAATCGAATGGATGTGAAACTATTTTTGTTTGCTTTGGTCCAGGCATTAGCTAACTAATCATAATATAGTTAAAGATAAGACATTTATCTCTCCATAATGCATGTGGTCCGTTCAATGAGACTGTTGGAAGCGTTGTATTTTGAAGTAACTCATCGATGTTACATTTCTGCGCAAACGGAACACCATTTTCCTCGCCTGGTCAGTCCATATAAGGAGCGTTGTCACGTAACCATAGATACCGCGCGTAGACGTGCGAGTCATGATGATTATTACGTCATACGACATGGAAAAACCCCGCGCAACATATCAGATCGCCTGACACTGACAGTCACTCATGAGGCAACCGCATTCTGGCTTATCAACTGTCTAACTGCTCATACATTACATAAATCTACTCGGATGGTTATAATTCTGATATGCGCCGAACTTCAGTGCTTACTCGTGCATCCAAGGACAGCTTTAGCCGATCGTCTGTGCGAGGCGAGTGAAGGCAAACAACCGGAAGGTAGGCTGCAAGTACAGGCCGTTGATGCTAGGCATTGAGATAGAGCATAAGTATGTCTGCCTCGTGGGGTCTCGATAAGATCCCACAGCCCTATCACAGTGTTATTAATCGTGCTTTGAGAGTAGACACCGCTTGTGTGAATATCCGGGTCATTTGCATGCATCCCGCGTAAAGCACGTGGCATTTTGTAGCCTTTTATCGCCCTGTGTGGTTTATAGGTTATTTCGCCGCGCGACGCAACGTCCATAAAGCCCGGCATTAGTGAGTTTATTTGAAAGTTAATGTGATTCGCCCGGCAATAGGGCCAATGAAAGGACTAGGTTCGCCGCCCCCTATTCCGAGTTACATCACATCGTGGTTGGCCTCTGCCCTGGGGACAACATATCATGGTTAAAGACTGATGTATCGTGATGTCCTTGTCACGTGGCAGGCGACTTTGCCCCATGAGCATTATACACAGACCGGGGAGGCCGCTTGGCAGGTTAACATTGAGTGGAGTAATTGTTCCCCTGGCGAGAGAAACTAGACACATGACTGGGGGCGCCCGCTGTCAGAATACAACGCTGAGGTAATGGATATACAATATGGAGCACACCAGCCTGTATCCCGCAGGGCAGTCCTCTGTCACTCGGGTAACCGCCCCACTCCTTGAGGCCCCGCACGACCCTTCATACCCCACACACAGACCCCCACCTCCTTCCACCCATAGCAATCCGGGTGATCAGCCGCACCACCGTGATCCCTCACCAACGACACCACCGTGATCCCTCACTAGCGATACCACGTTGGGTCCCTCACCAGCGGGACCACCATGGTCCCTCAACAGCGGAACCCCGTGCTCCCTCACCAGCGGAACCACCGTGATCCATCACCAGCGGCACCACCGTAATCCCTCACCAGCGGTACCAACGTGATCTCTCACCAGCGGCGCCACCGTGTTCCGTCATTAGCGGTACCACCGTGATCCCTCACCAGTGGGACCACCGTGATCCCTCACCAGCGGCGCCACCGTGTTCCGTCATTAGCGGTACCCCACCGTGATCCCAAACTCTCCTTGTCTAGGATCCTCCCTCCCCCACTCCGCCCTCCCCATCTGACATTGCATCGGAAAGGTCAGCGGTCTATATATTACCCTGGAGACTGACTGGGCAGTCACCTCACTCGTGAGGTAATAATGGCGCTACATCCAAGAACAAATTGTAATCGTGAGGCACATACATAATAGCTTGGTGAATGGTTACATGTTCACTTCGTAAAATATATGACCACAGAAAATATCCGCATCAATAAAATCCCAAATGCTAAATTGAATGCATTCAACAAAAAACCTCTACCAAAGATAACCGATTAAGGATTAACAAATAAAAAGAGACCAATGGCACGCAGTAAAGCTAATTGTTTTCGACCGTTGAAAGAATACGGATCAGAATTTCTCATCGCGTATTTCTCAACCGAACTATGGTACGGATGAAACAGACATTAGTTATGGTATCAGAGTGTTATTAATTATGTATTGCAGGTAGACACCGCTTGTGTGAATATTAGGGTCTTCGAATACATCCCGCGAGAAACACGTGGTATTTTGTCACCTTTTATCGCCCTCTGTGGTATATAGGTTATTCCGCCACGCGATGCAACGTCCATAAAACCCGGCATTAGTGAGTTTATTTGAAAGTTAATGTGATTTGCCCGGCAATACGGCCAATGACGGGACCAGGTTCGCCGCCTCCTATGCCCAGTTACATCACATCCTGGTTGCTATCCGCCCTGGGGACAACATATCATGGCTAAAGCCTGATGCATCGTGATGCCCTTGTCACGTGGAAGGCGACCTTGACCCCTGAGCATTACACACAGACCGGGGAGGCCGCTTGGGAGGGTACCATTGAGTGGAGTAATTGCTCCCCTGGCGAGAGAAACTAGACACACGACAGGGGACGCTCGCTGTCAGAATAAAGCGCGTAGGTAATGGATATACAATATGGCGCACCCTAGCCTGTATCCCCTGGGGCAGGCCAGTCGGGTAACCGTCCCCGCTCGTGCATCCACCCCCCCCCCCCTTCCGCCATCACGGGATACGCGAGTTCTATAACTGGGGCGGCGCAGGCTTTTATTCCATTGTAATCTTCCACCCTACCCGGAAGTGGTAATACGTGTACTTCCTTAAGTGGCTTCCCGCTGGCATGCCCATCCAGAGGCAGGTACCCATAGCCACCAGTGTGATCAGCTCTATCATTGCGGTCCCTCACCAGCGGCACCACTGTTATTCCCCACCATCGGCACCACTGTGATTCTCACCAGCCGCACCACTGTGATTCTCACCAGCCGCACCTCTGTGATTCCCCACCAGCGGCACCACCGTGATCCCTCACCAGCGGCACCAACTTGATCGATCGCCAGTAGCACCACTGTGATT
The DNA here is from genome assembly GCA_964019135.1 of Arenicola marina. Lineage (NCBI taxonomy): Eukaryota > Metazoa > Annelida > Polychaeta > Arenicolidae > Arenicola > Arenicola marina. Next base: position 18,124,063 of record OZ025261.1, read on the forward strand.
CCTCACCAGCCTCACCACTGTGATTCCCCACCAGCGACACCACTGTGATTCCTCACCAGCAGCTCCACCGTAATCCCTCGCCAGTTTCACCACCGTGTTTCGCCATTGGCGGCACCACTGTTATCTCAGACTCTTATATTCGAGCCCTCCCCCTCCCCCTCCCCCTTTTCTGCCCTCCCTCATCCAACATTGCATTGGCAAAGTCAGCGGACTGCACATTACCCTGGAGACTGACGGGGCAGTCACCACACTCCTGAGGTAATAATAACATTTCAGATATTTGTAATCTTGGGGCACATACATGACAGCTTAGTGAACTTGTGACATGTTTTATGCCACGTGTCTCTGTATCCTCTTCACCATTATCCTTAGACGTCACAGCTGTACAGGCCCAGACCGGGTCAGGCATATCTACCTATGGCTTGGTTTATATTCTACACTTCAGTAGGGAAGGCGTCCCACTGGTCCATCCATAAAAATTCGTCAGATTCTAAACCACGACTCGATCTCTTGGGCACAAAATTGCCTTCGTGAGCGGAATGTAAAAAACCTGAAGCTGTTTTACCTTCTTTTACAACCATGTTAAGCCGCCAGCGCAAACGCCTCACCCGATCAGTGATCCGTGTTTTGTCTTTTTTGTCTTCGTCCTGTACTCCGCCTGACCGTCAGCCCACCGGTAATAAAAGGAGCAACCCTAATATCTACACATGATAATGCGATCTTGACTCCACGCATTATGATGTTACCTTCAATAGTACACAGGTGCTGATTTGACCTTGGCCTCATTGTACAGTACAACCTGTTACAGTCCCAGTTTGACTTACAATTTGATCTCTCACAGCTCCTCACCTCTGCTCCCCTCCCGCACCCCGAACTCTTGTTATGCCACCGACCACTACTGATTTCATTGGCCAACATGCGCAAGAGAAGGTTGCGCTAAGCATCTTGGGATTGAATCAACCGACATACTTCTGCTTTCTAGTGAATAAAAATGATTTGCTGCAGTCATATCTCGATCACCTACGCGGGTTTGGTATTTGGGGCGAATTGTTCCCTCTAAGGGCAGAACGTTCTTGGTATATCATCTTCGTGGCATATTCCTTACAGCGTCTGCAAAACCCTTTGTAACACACGCCCAAAATAATCAAAGTACGTATCTCAGATATAAGTCATACAATCCACGTTCGATAGGATCTGGGCACCTTGCGTGACCACCGAGCTGGCCAAATTCCCCTGGAGAGGGTGTCAGCTCTGATCAGCACTCTCCTTGGTGAGTAACAAATACAACGATCTCCATTTCATCTTAAGCAGATCCATCACTGAGTCTTAAAGGATAAACCCAGGCTTGCCGGTACCGCTCCAATATCTTCAATGTACATATATAGATATATGCAATATCTTATATGTATATTTATAGATCATCATTCTGCGTTCAGACAAAGGACTTTTGTCCCACGCGGCCGTCATGTCCCATCAGTTATAATGTCAGACTATCTACTTATCACAATTCCGGATTCCGCGCCATATTGGGGAAAGGCTAAGGTATGGCAGGAAGAGGAGGGGTTTTGTTAAGGGGAAAGTGGAGGGAGGTTGTGGGAGGGGGTGACGCTGGTCACATGACCTTCTCACCTCGCCCCCGGCGGTCTTCGTCTGTCTTGTTGTCATGCAAACAGATGCCACAAGGTCCACCGGAAATGCGACGGCGTTCTTTCCGCCCTGATTCCCGTTAACTATATTCGGTTTTTAGGCGACATTTGTTATTCAGCTTTTCAAGGACGCTACCTGTGGGTTGACGCTCGGGCGCTAGGAAAGATCTGAATGACATATATTTCACATATCTCTACTGCGAAAGTCCAACTAAACGGGACAGAAAACCCACCCACACAGATGTGACATCGGACGATCTAGGCTGTGTATAAGCAGATTGAGAGTCCAGAGACCCCTCATACCCAGCCAAGAATGTCTATTAGGTGGCCACTGTGCGCTGCCGTCACACAGCTTAGCGGCAGGATGCAATACCATCCCCGGGGAAGCCGTTAGTATTCCGGTCACGATGGAACATAACAGGTTTGTCTGTGCTCTGATGGGACAACGGATGGCGGGATCTGGTCTAAACCAGGCAGCGTGATTCATCACAGCCCGAATGCCAAGTCTGGAGAAGTCTTCTGATGTCGCACAGCTCCTCTGAGATCTACAGGTTGTGCCTGCGGCCTTTATATGTTAAGCTAGCTACGTGAGACAAAATAACGTTAGTGCATCAGTTCATTGCAGTTGATGATTATTTTATGCAAAATAATCCCGTTATGAATTACATATCATCGCCAAGATGTCGGTGGCTACTCTGTTCATGTTTACTGTGTGAAATATATGACCACATAATTGAAGACCTTTACCTGATTCAATATAACGTGCACGAAGTTGATTTATCATGGAACGTCTCGTATTATAACCTACGTAGATAGATTTATCACATCCCCAAATTGAATCAGTTCTTAGTTCTCGTTGCGAGAAAAAATCCACGTGATTAAAAGACAAAATGCCTAATTTAATGTATTCAACAACAAAACTAAAGAGACCAGATTATGGATTAACAAATAAAAGAAGACAAATGGCACGCAGTAGACTTAACGGTTATTTTGAACCATCGGAAAAATGGATCTGAAAACATAGCCCAATGTTATTTTATGCAAAGAAGTGTTTCTCATCGCGTATTACTAAACAGTACTAAGGTACGGATGGTAACAGGCATTACTCATGGTATCGCAGTGCTATTAATCAAGTATTGCGAATAGACACCGCTTGTGTGAATATTGGGGTCATTTGAATTCATCCCGCGGGAAGCACGTGGCATTTTTTTCCCCTTTTATCGCCTTGTGTGGTGCATAGGTTATTCCGCCGCGCTGCAACGTCCATAAAGCCTGACATTAGTAAGTTTATTTGAAAGTTATTGTGACTTGTCGGGCAATACGGCCAATGAGAGAACTAGGTTCGCCGCCCCCTATTCCGAGGTACATCACATCCTGGTTGCTATCCGCCATGGGGACAACATATCATGGCTAAAGTCTGGTGCCCTTGTCACGTGGAAGGCGACATTGACCCCTGAGCATTATACACAGACCGGGGAGGCCGCTTGGGAGGTTACCACTGAGTGGTTTAATTGCTCTCCTGGCGAGAGAAACTAGACAAACGGGAGGGGGCGCTCGCTGTCAGAATAAAGCGCTGAGGTAAAGGATATACGATATGGCGCACCCCAGCTTGTATCCGCTGGGGCAGACCAGTCGGGTAACCGTCCCCGCTCGTGCATGCACCCCACGCCCCCCCCCCCCTCCTTCTGCCATCACGGGATACTCGAGTTCTATAACTGGGGCGGCGCAGGCTTTTATTCCATAGTAATATTCCACCATGCCACGGAAGTGGTAATACGTGTACTTCCTTGGGTGGCTTCCGGCTGGCATGCCCACCCAGAGGCAGGTACCCATAGCCACCAGTGTGATCAGCTCTATCATTGCGGTCCCTCACCAGCGGCACCACTGTTATTCCCCACCATCGGCACCACTGTGATTCCCCACCAACGGCACTACTGTGATTCCCCACCAGCGGCACCACTCTGATTCCTCACCAGCCGCACCACCCTGATCCCTTACCAGCCGCACCACTGTGATTCCCTACCAGCGACACTACTGTGATTCCTCACCAGCAGCACCACCGTAATCCCTCGCAAGTTTCACCACCGTGTTTCGACATTGGCGGCACCACCGTGATCTCAGACTCTTATATTCGAGCCCTCCCCCTCCCCCTTCCCCCTTTCCGCCCTCCCCCACCCAACATTGTATTGGCAAAGTCAGCGGTCTGCACATTACCCTGGAGACTGACGGGGCAGTCACCTCACTCGTGAGGTAATAATAACATCCCAGATATTTGTAATCTTGAGGCACATACATGACAGCTTGGTGAACCTGTGACATGTTTTTATACCACGTGTCTCTGTATCACCTTCACCCTTATCCTTAGGCGTCACAGCTGTACCGAGGCAGACCGGGTTGGTAGGCAGAACTACCCACAGCTTGGTTTATACTCCACACTCCAAAAAGGAAAATTCTCAACCATGACTCGATCACTTGGGCATAAAATTGCCTTCGTGAGCGGAATGTAAAAATCCCTGAAGCTGTCTTACCTTCTTTTACAACCATCTTAAGCTGCCAGCACAAACACCCCACCCGATCAGTGACCCGTGTTTTTTTTAGTCTTCTTCCTGTACTCCGCCTGACCGTCAGCCCACCGGTAATAAAAGGAGCAACCCTAATCTCTACACATGATGATGTGATCTTGACTCCACGCATTATGATGTTACCTTCAATCCTACGCAGGTGCTGATTTGACCTTGGCCTCATTGTACAGTACAACATGTTACAGTCCCAGTTTGACTTACAATTTGATCTCTCGCAGCTCCTCACCTCTGCTCCCCTCCCGCACCCCGAACTCTTGTTATGCCACCGACCACTACTGATTTCATTGGCCAACATGCGCAAGAGAAGGTTGCGCTAAACATCTTGGAATTGAATCAACCGACATACGTCTGCTTTCTAGTGAATGAAAATGATTGGCTGCAGTCATATCTTGATCACCTACGTGAGTTTGGTATTTGGGGCGAACAGTTTTCCCTCTATGGGCAGAACGTTCTTGGTATATCATCTTCGTAGCATATTCCTTACAGCGTCTGCAAAACCCTTTGTAACACACGCCCAAAATAATCAAAGTACGTATCTCAGATATAAGCCATACAATCCACGTTCGATAGGATCTGGGCACCTTGCGTGACCACCGAGCTGGCCAAATACCCCTGGAGAGGGTGTCAGCTCTGATCAGCACTCTCCTTGGTGAGTAACAAGTACAACGATCTCCATTTCATCTAAAAGCAGATCCATCACTGAGTCTTAAAGGATAAACCCAGGCTTGCCGGTACCGCTCCAATATCTTCAATGTACATATATAGATATATGCAATATCTTATATGTGTATTTATAGATCATCATTCTGCATTCAGACACAGGACGCTTTGTCCCACGCGGCCGTCATGTCCCATCAGTTATAATGTCAGACTATCTACTTATCACAATTCCTGATTCCGCGCCATATTGGGGAAAGGCTAAGGTATGGCAGGAAGAGGAAGGGTTTTGTTAAGGGGAAAAGTGGAGGGAGGTTGTGGGAGGGGGTGACGCTGGTCACATGACCTTCTCACCTCGCCCCCGGCGGCCTTCGTCTGTCTTGTTGTCATGCAAACAGATGCCACAAGGTCCACCGGAAATGCGACCACGTTCTTTCCGCCCTGATTCCAGTTAACTATATTCGGTTTCTAGGCGACATTTGTTATTCAGCTGTTCAAGGACGCTACCTGTGGGTTGACGCTCGGGCACTAGGAAAGATCTGAATGACATATATTTCTCATATCTCTACTGCGAAAGTCCAACTAAACGGGACAGAAAACACACCCACACAGATGTGACATCGGACAATCTAGGCTGTGTATAAGCAGATTGAAAGTCCAGAGACCCCTCATACCCAGCCAAGAATGTCAATTAGGTGGCCACTATGCGCTGCCGTCACACAGCTTAGCGGCAGGATGCAATACCATCCCCGGGGTAGCCGTTAGTATTCCGGTCACGATGGAACATAACAGGTTTGTCTGTGCTCTGATGGGACAACGGATGGCGGGATCTGGTCTAAACCAGGCAGCGTGATTCATCACAGCCCGAATGCCAAGTCTGGAGAAGTCTTCTGATGTCGCACAGCTCCTCTAAGATCTACAGGTTGTGCCTGCGGCCTTTATATGTTAAGCTAGCTACGTGAGACAAAATAACGTTAGTGCATCAGTTCATTGCAGTTGATGATTATTTTATGCAAAATAATCCCGTTATGAATTACATATCATCGCCAAGATGTCGGTAGCTACTCTGTTCATGTTGACTGTGTAAAATATATGACCACGCAATTGACGACATTTACCTGATTCAATATAACTTTCACGAAGATAATTAATCATGCAACATGTCTTATTAAAACCTACGTAGATAGATTTATTACATCCGCAAATTAAATTGGTTACTAATTCTCGTTGCGAGAAAAAATCGACACGATTTAAAGACCAAACGCCTAATTTAATGTATTCAACAACAAAACTAAAGAGACCAGATTATGGATTAACAAATAAAAGAAGACAAATGGCACGCAAATGGATCTGAAAACATAGCCCAATCTTAATTTATACAAAGGAGTGATTCTCATCACGTATTACTAAACAGTACTAAAGTACGGATGGTAACAGGCATTACTCATGGTATCGCAGTGCTATTAATCAAGTAATGCGAGTAGACACCGCTTGTGTGAATATTGGGGCCATTTGAACTCATCCCGTGTGAAGCACGTGGCATTTTGTCCCCTTTTATCGCCTTGTGTGGTTTACAGGTTATACCGCCGCGCCACGCAACGTCCATAAAGCCTGGCATTAGTGAGTTTATTTGAAAGTTATTGTGATTTGCCCGGCAATACGGCCAATGACAGGACTAGGTTCGCCGACCCCTATTCCGAGGTACAACACATCCTGGTTGCTATCTACCCTGCGGACAACATATCATGGCTAAAGTCTGATGCACCGTGGTACCCTTGTCATGTGGAAGGCGACCTTGACCTCTGAGCATTATACACAGACCGGTGAGGCCGCTTGGGAGGTTACCATTGAGTGGAGTAATTGCTCCCCTGGCGAGAGACACTAGACACACGACAGGGGGCGCCCGCTGTCAGAATAAAGCGGTGAGGTAATGGATATACAATATGGCGCACCCCTCCCTGTCTGTATCCCCTGGGGCAGGCCTTTGTCACTCGGGTAACCACACTCCCCCCCCCCCTCATGCCACGCACCCCCCTAAAGGGCCACTCATGCCCCTCCTTCCACCACCGGAGACTCGAGCGCCATAACGGGGGAGTGCGCAGTCTTTGACTTCATTGTAATATTCTACCATTCCACGGATGTGGTAGTACGTGTACTTCTTGGGTGGCTTCCCGCTGGCATGTCCACATAGAGGCAGGAACCCATAGCCACCAGGGTGATCAGCTCTATCATTGCGGTCCCTCACCATCGGCACCACTGTAATTCCCCACCAGCGATTCCCCGTTACGCTGGAGACTCACGGCCCCCACTGGTCCATCCTTGGAATTACCCACATTTTAAACCATGACTCGATCACTTGGGCGCAAAATTGCCTCCGTGAGTGGAATCTGAAAAAAGAAGCTTTTTCACTCACTTTAAACTCCCAGCACAAACGCCCCACCCGATCAGTCAACCGGTTCTTGTCTTCGTTTTGTACTCCGCCTGACCGTCAGCCCACCGGTAGTAAAAGGAGCAAACATTCAAATCCATACCCATGGTGAAGTAATCTTGACCCAACTCATGATGACTTGACCTTCAATCCTACACATGTGCTGATTTGACCTTGTACTTTTGCTCCTAGTGAATGAAAATGATAGACTGCATTCATATGTCGATCAACTAAGGCAAGTTTTTAGGGCGATCAGTGTTCCCTCTATTGGCACACCGTACTTGGTACATCATCTTGGTGGCCTATTCTTGACGGTGTCTTACAAAATAAGCCAGGTAATCCACATTCTATAGGGTCTTGGCAACTTGCGTGACCACCGGGCTGATCAAATCCCCGGGAGAGGATGTCAGTTCTGATCAGGACTCTCCTTGATACGTAACAAATACAACACTCTCCCTTTCATCTTAACAGGCGTATCGTTGAGTCTTAAGGGATAAACCCAGACCGCTCCAAAATCTTCAATGCACGTATATGTATGGATCACCTCTCTGCATTAACGCATTGGACTGCCCCAAGCGGCCGTCATGTCCCATCAGTTATAATGTCAGACTATCTACTCGTCACAATTCTTGATTCTGCGCCACATTGGGGAAAGGCTGAGGAATTGTAGGAAGAGGAGTTGTTTCGGTAAGGGGGAAAGTGGAGGGAGGTTGTGGGAGAGGATGACGCGGCCCACGTCACCTTCTCATCTCGCCCAGGCCGCCTCCGTTTGTCTTGTTGTCATGCAAACGGATGCCACAAGGTCGACCGGAAAAGCGACGGAGGTCTTTCGGCCCTGATTCCCGTTAACTATATTCGGTGTTTAGGCGACACTTGTTATTCAGCTTTTCAAGGACGCTACCTGTGGGTTGACGCTGGGGCGCTAGGAAAGATCTGAATGAAATATATTTCACATATCTCTACTGCAAAAGTCCAACCAAACAGGACAGAAAACACACCCACACAGATGTGACATCGGACGATCTAGGCTGTGTATAAGTTGATTGGAAGTCCAGAGACCTCTCATACCAAGCCAAGATTATCTTTTAGGTTCCCACGCTGCGCTGTCACCATACAGCTTAGCGGCAGGATGAAATACCATCCCCCGGGGTAGCGGTTTGTATTCCGGTCACGATGGTACAAAACAGACAGTCGGGTTTGTTTGCGGTATGATGGGACAACGGATGGCGGGATCTGGCCTAAAGCAGGCAGCGTGATTCATCACAGCCCGAATGCCAAGTCTGGAGCAGTCTTCTGATGTCGCACGGCTCCTCTGAGATCTGGAGGTTGTGCCTGCGGCCTTTATAAGTTAAGCAAGCTCTGTGAGACAAAATAGCGTTAGGGTGTTTGTTCATTGTTGTCAACTATTATATACAAAAGAATCCCCTACTGAACTATTTTGCATCGACAATATGCCGGTAGCCAGTCTATTCATGTTCACTGCGTAAAATATATGCCCACAGAAAATATCCGCATCAATAAAATCCCAAATGCTAAATTGAATGCATTCAACAAAAAGCCTCTACCAAAGATAACCGATTAAGGATTAACAAATAAAAAAAGACCAATGGCACGCAGTAGAGCTAATTGTTTTCGACCGTCGAAAGAATACGGATCAGAATTTCTCATCGCGTATTTCTCAACAGAACTATGGTACGGATGAAACAGACCTTACTCATGGTATCACAGTGTTATTAATTATGTATTGCAGTTAGACACCGCTTGTGTCAATATTAGGGTCTTCGAATACATCCCGCGTGAAGCACGTGGTATTTTGTCACCTTTTATCGTCCTCTGTGATTTATAGGTTATTCCGCCGCGCGACGCAACGTCCCTTTAGTTTATTTGAAAGTTAATGTGCTTCACCCGGCAAAACGGCCAATGACAGGACCAGGTTCGCCGTCCCCGCTTTCGTTACATCCCATCCTGGTTGCTATCTGCCCTGGGGACCACATATTTCGGCTAAAGCCTGATGAATCGTCATGCTCTTGTCACGCGGCAGGCGAAGTTGATCCCTGAGCATTATACATAGAGCGGGGAGGCCGCTTGGGAGGTTACCATTGAGTGGAGTAATTGCTCCCCTGGCGACAGAAACTAGACACACGACAGGGGGCGCCCGCTGTCAGAATAAACCGCTGAGGTAATGGATATACAATATGGCGCACCCGAGCCTGCGCCACTCCTTCATGCCCCGCACCCCCCTTCGGGCTGCATAGCTAGGGCTGAGAGGGCTTTGACTCCATTGTAATCTTCCATCTCGCCAGGACAGCGGTGGTACTTCCTTGGGTGGCTTCCCGCTGGCATGCCCACCCAGAGGCAGGTACCCATAGCAATCCGGGTAATCAGCGGCACCACCGTGATCCCTCACTAGCGAGACCACGTTGGGTCCCAAACCAGCGGGACCACGTTGGGTCCCTCAACAGCGGGACCCCGTGCTCATTCACCAGCGGAACCACCGTGATCCATCACCAGTGGCACCAGCGTAATCCCTCAACAGCGGGACCACCGTGATCCCTCACCAGCGGCGCCACCGTAATCCCTCACCAGCGGGACCACCGTAATCCCTCACCAGCGGGACCACCGTGATCCATCACCAGCGGGACCACCGTGATCCATCACCAGCGGGACACCGTGCTCCGCACCAGGGGGACACCGTGATCCCTCAACAGCGGGACCACCGTGATCCCTCACCAGCGGCGCCACCGTATTCCGTCATTAGCGGTACCCCACCGTGATCCCAAACTCTCCTTGTCTAGGAGCCTCCCTCCCCCACTCCGCCCTCTCCATCCGACATTGCATCGGAAAGGTCAGCGGTCTATATATTACCCTGGAGACTGACTGGGCAGTCACCTCACTCGTGAGGTAATAATGGCGCTACATCCAAGAAAAAATTCTAATCGTGAGGCACATACATGACAGCTTGGTGAACCTGGGACATGTTTTTATACCACGTGTCTCTGTATCGTCTTCACCCTTATCCTTAGACGTCACAGCTGTACCGAGGCAGACCGGGTTGGTAGGCAGAAATACCCACAGCTTGGTTTATACTCCACACTCTAGAAAGGAAAATTCTCAACTTGACTCGATCACTTGGGCGTAAAATTGCCTTCTTGAGTGGCATATGAAATAAAAACAGATTGAAGTTGTCTTACTTTCTTCTTCAATCATCTTAAGCTCTCGGCACAAACGCCCCACCCGATCAGACAACCAGTTCTTGTCTTCGTTCTGTACTCCGCCTGACCGTCAGCCCACAGGTAGTCAAATGAGCAACCCTAATCTCTACACATGATGATGTGATCTTGACCACACGCATGATGATGTTACCTTCAATCCTACACATGTGCTGATTTGACCTTTCGTCTCATTCTACAGTACAACCTGTTGGAGTCCCAGTTTGACGTAAAATTCGATCTCTTACAGCCCCTCACCACCGTTACCCTCTCCCACCTCTAACTCCTGTTATGCCACCGACCACTACTGATTTCATTGGCGCACATGCGCAAGGGAACGATGCGCTAGGCATCTCGGGATTGAATCAACCCGCATACTTCTGCTTTCTAGTGATCGAAAAAGATGAGGACTGCAGTCATATCTCGATCACCTACACGAGTTTAGTCTTTGGGGCAAACAGTGTTTCCTCTATGGGCACACCGTTCTTGGTACATCATCTTGGTGGCCTATTCTTGACAACGTCTGCAAAATTCTTTGTAACACATTCCCAAAATAATCAAAGAATGTATGCCAGATTTAGGTCAGACAATTCACATTCGTCTGGGCACCTTGCGTGACCACCGAGCGGTGAGACGGTGTCAGGCCTGATCAGCAGTCTCCTTGGTTAGTAACCACACTCTCCCTTTCATCTTAAGCAGATCCATCATTGAGTCTTAAAGGATAAACCCAGGCTAGCAGATATCGCTCCAATATCGCCACTTTACTTATACGTATATGTATAGATCATCTCTCTGCATTCATGCCTAGAACTCTCCCCAGGGGGGTGGGGGGGGGGTGGGTGATGTCCCATCAGTTTTAGTTTCAGACTATCTACTTGTCACAATTCCTGATTCCGCACCATATTGGGGAAAGGCTAAGGAATGGTATGAAGAGTAGGGGTATCGCTAAGGGGGAAAGTGGAGGGAAGTTGTGAGAGGGGGGCATTGTGGGGGATGCCAGTGAAGCCTGACGAGGGTCATGTCACCTTCTCACCTCGCGCAGGCGGCCTCCGTCTGTCTGTCATGCAAACGGTGCCACAAGGTCGACCGGAAATGCGAGTTCTTTCGGTCCTGACCCCCGCTAAATATGTTCGGTGTTTAGGCGACATTTGTTATTCCGCTTTTCAAGGACGACGCCTGAAGGTTGTCGCTCGGGCGTCCAAAAAGCTTCCGAAAGAAACATATTTTACATTAGTCAGCAAAAGAACTTCTTCAACTACACTATTTCTGTAATGAATGCCTTCACGTTGATTATCTGCGCTGTCTTAATGTCACCGGGTATGATGTATTATGATGACCTCAATTACCATATTTAACACCTGCATTATCAAATATCAAATATCTGTAAACAAATGAACAGTTGGTATAGCTCTCGACTACGAAATGCCAACCAAATAGCACAAAGACACACCCACACAGATGTGACATCGGACGATCTAGGCAGTGTATAAGCAGATTTAAAGTCCAGAGACCTCTCATACCCAGCCAAGAATGTCTCTTAGCTTGCCACCATGCGCTGCCGTCACACAGCTTAGCGGCAGGATGCAATACCATCCCCCGGGGTAGTGGCTTGTATTCCGGTCACGATGGAACAAAACAGACAGTCGGGTTTGTTTGCGGTCTGATGGGACAACGGATGGCGGGATTTGGCCTAAATCCAGGCAGCGTGATTCATCACAGCCCGAATGCCAAGTCTGGAGCAGTCATCTGATGTCGCACGGCTTCTCTGAGATCTGAAGGTTGTGCCTGCGGCCTTTATATGTTAAGCTAACTACGTGAGACAAAATAACGTTAGTGCATCAGTTCATTGCAGTAGCTGACTATTTTATGCAAAATAATCCCGTAATGAATTACATATCATCGCCAATATGTCGGTAGCTACTCTGTTCATGTTTACTGTGTAAAACATATGACCACATAATTGACGACATTTACCTGATTCAATATAACTTTCACGAAGTTAATTAATCATGCAACGTGTCTTATTATAACCTACGTAGATAAATTGACCACATCCGCAAATTGAATCAGTTATTAGTTCTCGTTGCGAGAAAAAATCCACACGATTAAAAGACCAAATGCCTAATTTAATGTATTCAACAACAAAACTAAAGAGAACAGATTATGGATCAACAAATAAAAGAAGACAAATGGCACGCAGTAGACTTAACGGTTGTTTTCGACAGTCGGAAAAAATGGATCTGAAAAAAAAGCCCAATGTTATTTTATACAAGGAAGTGTTTCTCGTCGAGTATAACTAAACAGTACTAAGGTACAGATGGTAACAGGCATTACTCATGGTATCGCAGTGCTATTAATCAAGTATTGCGAGTAGACACCGCTTGTGTGAATATTAGGGTCATTTGAATTCATCCCGCGGGAAGCACGTGGCATTTTTTCCCCTTCCATCGCCTTGTGTGGTGTATATGTTATTCCGCCGCGCTGCAACGTCCATAAAGCCTGACATTAGTGAGTTTATTTGAAAGTTATTGTGACTTGTCCTGCAATACGGCCAATGAGAGGACTAGGTTCGCCGCCCCCTATTCCGAGGTACATCACATCCTGGTTGCTATCCGCCTTGGGGACAACATAGCCTGGCTAAAGTCTGATGCATCGTGGTGCCCTTGTCACGTGAAAGGCGACCTTCACCCCTGAGCATTACACACAGACCGGAGAGGCCGCTTGGGAGGTTACCATTGAGTGGAGTAATTGCTCTCCTGGCGAGAGAAACTAGACAAACGAGAGGGGGCGCTCGCTGTCAGAATAAATCGGTGAGGTAATGGATATACAATATGGTGCACCCCTCCCTGTCGGTATCCCCTGGGGCAGGCCTTTGTCACTCGGGTAACCACACTCCCACCCCCCCCCCCCCACCCCTCATGCCACGCACTCCCCTCATGCCCCACTCATGCCCCCTCCTTCCACCACCGGAGACTCGAGCGCCATAACCGGGGAGTGCGCAGTCTTTGACTCCATTGTAATCTTCCACCATTCCACGGAAGTGGTAATACGTGTACTTCCTTGGGTGGCTTTCCGCTGGCATGCCCACCCAGAGGCAGGTACCCATAGGGACCAGGGTGATCCGCTCTACCATTGCGGTCCCTCACCATCGGCAGCACTGTAATTCCCCACCAGTGATTCCCCGTTACGCTGGAGACTCACGGCCCCCACTGGTCTATCCGTGGAATTACCCACATTTTAAACCATGACTCGATCACTTGGGCGCAAAATTGCCTCCGTGAGTGGAATCTGAAAAAAGAAGCTTTTTCACTCACTTTAAACTCCCAGCACAAACACCCCACCCGATTAGTCAACCGGTTCTTGTCTTCGTTTTGTACTCCGCCTGACCGTCAGCCCACCGGTAGTAAAAGGAACAAACATTCAAATCCATACCCATGGTGAAGTAATCTTGACCCAACTCATGATGACTTGACCTTCAATCCTACACATGTGCTGATTTGACCTTGTACTTCTGCTCCTAGTGAATGAAAATGATAAGACTGCATTCATATGTCGATCAACTAAGGCAAGTTTTTAGGGCGATCAGTGTTCCCTCTATTGGCACACCGTACTTGGTACATCATCTTGGTGGCCTATTCTTGGCGGTGTCTTACAAAATAAGCCAGGTAATCCACATTCTATAGGGTCTTGGCAACTTGCGTGACCATCGGGCTGCTCAAATCCCCGGGAGAGGATGTCAGTTCTGATCAGGACTCTCCTTGATACGTAACAAATACAACACTCCCCCTTTCATCTTAACAGGCGTATCGTTGAGTCTTAAGGGATAAACCCAGACCGCTCCAAAATCTTCAATGCACGTATATGTATGGATCACCTCTCTGCATTAACGCATAGGACTGTCCCAAGCGGCCGTCATGTCCCATCAGTTATAATGTCAGACTATCTACTCGTCACAATTCTTGATTCTGCGCCACATTGGGGAAAGGCTAGGGAATTGTAGGAAGAGGAGTTGTTTCGGTAGGGGGAAACGTGGAGGGAGGTTGTGGGAGAGGATGACGCGGGCCACGTCACCTTCTCATCTCGCCCAGGCCGCCTCCGTTTGTCTTGTTGTCATGCAAACGGATGCCACAAGGTCGACCGGAAAAGCGACGGAGGTCTTTCGGCCCTGATTCCCGTTAACTATATTCGGTGTTTAGGCGACACTTGTTATTCAGCTTTTCAAGGACGCTACCTGTGGGTTGACGCTGGGGCGTTAGGAAAGATCTGAACGAAATATATTTCACATATCTCTACTGCGAAAGTCCAACCAAACAGGACAGAAAACACACCCACACAGATGTGACATCGGACGATCTAGGCTGTGTATAAGTTGATTGGAAGTCCAGAGACCTCTCATACCAAGCCAAGATTGTCTTTTAGGTTCCCACGCTGCGCTGTCACCATACAGCTTAGCGGCAGGATGAAATACCATCCCCCGGGGTAGCGGTTTGTATTCCGGTCACGATAGAACAAAACAGACAGTGGGGTTTGTTTGCGGTCTGATGGGACAACGGATGGCGGGATCTGGCCTAAAGCAGGCAGCGTGATTCATCACAGCCCGAATGGCAAGTCTGGAGCAGTCTTCTGATGTCGCGCGGCTCCTCTGAGATCTGGAGGTTGTGCCTGGGGCCTTTATATGTTAAGCAAGCTCTGTGAGACAAAATAGCGTTAGGGCGTTTGTTCATTGTTGTCAACTATTATATACAAAAGAATCCCCTACTGAACTATTTTGCATCGACAATATGCCGGTAGCCAGTCTGTTCACGTTCACTGCGTAAAATATATGCCCACAGAAAATATCCGCATCAATAAAATCCCAAATGCTAAATTGAATGCATTCAACAAAAAACCTCCACCAAAGATAACCGATTAAGGATTAACAAATAAAAAAAGACCAATGGCACGCAGTAGAGCTAATTGTTTTCGACCGTCGAAAGAATACGGATTAGAATTTCTCATCGCGTATTTCTCAACAGAACTATGGTACGGATGAAACAGACATTACTCATGGTATCACAGTGTTATTAATTATGTATTGCAGGTAGACACCGCTTGTGTGAATATTAGGGTCTTCGAATACATCCCGCGTGAAGCACGTGGTATTTTGTCCCCTTTTATCGCCCTCTGTGGTTTATAGGTTATTCCGCCGCGCGACGCAACGTCCCTTAAGCCTGGTTTTAGTAAGTTTATTTGAAAGTTAATGTGATTCGCCCGGCAAAACGGCCAATGACAGGACCAGGTTCGCCGTCCCCTCTTCCGTTACATCAGATCCTGGTTGCTATCTGCCCTGGGAACCACATATTTCGGCTAAAGCCTGATGAATCGTGATGCTCTTGTCACGCGGCAGGCGACCTTGATCCCTGAGCATTATACATAGAGCGGGGAGGCCGCTTGGGAGGTTACCATTGAGTGGAGTAATTGCTCCTCTGGCGAGAGAAACTAGACACACGACAGGGGGCGCCCGCTGTCAGAATAAACCGCTGAGGTAATGGATATACAATATGGCGCACCCGAGCCTGCGCCACTCCTTCATGCTCCGCACCCCGCTTCGGGCTGCATAACTAGGGCTGAGAGGGCTTTGACTCCATTGTAATCTTCCATCACGCCAGGGCAGCGGTGGTACTTCCTTGGGTGGCTTCCCGCTGGCATGCCCACCAAGAGGCAGGTACCTATAGCAACCAGGGTGATCAGCGGCGCCACCGTGATCCCTCACTAGCGAGACCACGTTGGGTCCCAAACCAGCGGGACCACCATGGTCCCTCAACAGCGGGACCCCGTGCTCATTCATCAGCGGAACCACCGTGATCCATCACCAGTGGCACCAGCGTAATCCCTCAACAGCGGGACCACCGTGATCCCTCACCAGCGGCGCCACTGTAATCCCTCAACAGCGGGACCACCGTGATCCATCACCAGCGGGACCACCGTAATCCCTCAACAGCGGGACCACCGTGATCCCTCACCAGCGGCGCCACTGTAATCCCTCACCAGCGGGACCACCGCGATCCCTCACCAGCGGGACCCCGTGCTCATTCATCAGCGGAACCACCGTGATCCATCACCAGTGGCACCAGCGTAATCCCTCAACAGCGGGACCACCGTGATCCCTCACCAGCGGCGCCACTGTAATCCCTCACCAGCGGCGCCACTGTAATCCCTCACCAGCGGGACCACCGCGATCCCTCACCAGCGGGACCACCGTGATCCCTCACCAGCGGGACCACCGTGATCCCTCACCAGCGGCGCCACTGTAATCCCTCACCAGCGGGACCACCGTGATCCCTCAACAGCGGGACCACCGTGATCCCTCACCAGCGGGACCACCGTGATCCATCACCAGCGGGACCACCGTGATCCCTCCCAAGCGGAACCACCGTGATCCATCACCAGTGGCACCAGCGTAATCCCTCAACAGCGGGACCACCGTGATCCCTCACCAGCGGGACCACCGTGATCCATCACCAGCGGGACCACCGTGATCCCTCCCAAGCGGAACCACCGTGATCCATCACCAGTGGCACCAGCGTAATCCCTCAAGAGCGGGACCACCGTGATCCCTCACCAGCGGCGCCACTGTAATCCCTCACCAGCGGGACTACCGTGATCCCTCAACAGCGGGACCACCGTGATCCCTCAACAGCGGGACCACCGTGATCCCTCACCAGCGGCGCCACTGTAATCCCTCACCAGCGGGACCACCGTGATCCCTCAACAGCGGGACCACCGTGATCCCTCAACAGCGGGACCACCGTGATCCATCACCAACGGCACCACCGTGATCCCTCCCAAGCGGGACCACCGTGATCCATCACCAGCGGCACCACCGTAATCCCTCAACAGCGGGACGACCGTGATCCCTCACCAGCTGGACCACCGTGATCCATCACCAGCGGGACCACCGTGATCTATCACCAGCGGGACCACCGTGATCCTTCAACAGCGGGATCACCGGGATCCATCACCAGCGGCACCACCGTGATCCCTCCCCAGCGGGACCACCGTGATCCCTCACCAGCGGCACCACCGTAATCCCTCAACAGCGGGACACCGTGCTCGCTCACCAGCGGGACACCGTGATCCCTCACCAGCGGCACCACGTTGGATCCCTCACCAGCGGCGCCACCGTGTTCCGTCATTAGCGGTACCCCACCGTGATCCCAAACTCTCCTTGTCTAGGAGCCTCCCTCCCCCACTCCGCCCTCTCCATCCGACATTGCATCGGAAAGGTCAGCGGTCTATATATTACCCTGGAGACTGACTGGGCAGTCACCTCACTCGTGAGGTAATAATGGCGCTACATCCAAGAACAAATTGTAATCGTGAGGCACATACATAATAGTTTGGTGGACCTGTGACATGTTTTTATACCACGTGTCTTTGTATCGTCTTCACCATTATCCTTAGACGTCACAGCTGTACCGAGGCAGACCGGGTTGGTAGGCAGAAATACCCACAGCTTGGTTTATACTCCACACTCCAAAAGGGAAAAGTCTCAACCATGACTCGATCACTTGGGCGTAAAATTGCCTTCTTGAGTGTCATATGAAATAAAAACAGATTGAAGTTGTCTTACTTTGTTTTTCAATCATCTTAAGCTCCGGCCCAAACGCCCCACCCGATCAGTCAACCAGTTCTTGTTATCGTTCTGTACTCCGCCTGACCGTCAACCCACAGGTAGTCAAATGAGCAACCCTAATCTCTACACATGATGATGTGATCTTGACCACACGCATGATGATGTTACCTTCAATCCTACACATGTGCTGATTTGACCTTTCGTCTCATTCTTCAGTACAACCTGTTGGAGTCCCAGTTTGACGTAAAATTCGATCTCTTACAGCCCCTCACCACCGTTACCCTCTCCCACCTCTAACTCCTGTTATGCCACCGACCACTACTGATTTCATTGGCGCACATGCGCAAGGGAACGATGCGCTAGGCATCTCGGGATTGAATCAACCCGCATACTTCTGCTTTCTAGTGATCGAAAAAGATGAGGACTGCAGTCATATCTCGATCACCTACACGAGTTTAGTCTTTGGGGCAAACAGTGTTTCCTCTATGGGCACACCTTTCTTGGTACATCATCTTGGTGGCCTATTCTTGACAGCGTCTGCAAAATTCTTTGTAACACATTCCCAAAATAATCAAAGAATGTATGCCAGATTTAGGTCAGACAATCCACATTCGTCTGGGCACCTTGCGTGACCACCGAGCGGCGAGACGGTGTCAGGCCTGATCAGCAGTCTCCTTGGTTAGTAACAACACTCTCCCTTTCATCTTAAGCAGACCCATCATTGAGTCTTAAAGGATAAACCCAGGCTTGCAGATATCGCTCCAATATCGCCACTTTACTTATACGTATATGTATAGATCATCTTTCTGCATTCATGCCTAGAACTGTCCCCAGAGGTGATGTCCCATCAGTTCCAGTTTCAGACTATCTACTTGTCACAATTCCCGATTCCGCACCATATTGAGGAAAGGCTAAGGAATGGTATGAAGAGTAGGGGTATCGCTAAGGAGAAAGTGGAGGGAGGTTGTGAGAGGGGGGCATTGTGAGGGATGCCAGTGAGGCCTGACGAGGGTCATGTCACCTTCTCACCTCGCGCAGGCGGTCTCCGTCTGTCTTGTTGTCATGCAGACGGTGCCACAAGGTAGACCGGAAATGAGAGTTCTTTCGGTCCTGACTCCCGCTAAATATATTCGGTGTTTAGGCGACATTTGTTATTCAGCTTTTCAAGGACGACGCCTGAAGGTTGTCGCTCGGGCGTCCAAAAAGCTTCCGAAAGAAATATATTTTACATTAATCAGCAAAAAAACTTCTTCTACTACACTATTTCTGTAATGAATGCCTTCACGTTGATTATCTGCGCTGTCTTAATGTCACCGGGTGTGATGTATTATGATGACCTCAATTACCATATTTAACACCTGCCTTATCGAATATCAAATATCTGTAAACAAATGACGAGTTGGTATAGCTCTCGACTACGAAAGGCCAACCAAATAGCACAAAGACACATCCACACAGATGTGACATCGGACGATCTATGCTGTGTATAAGTTGATTGGAAGTCCAGAGACCTCTCATACCCAGCCAAGAATGTCTATTAGGTGGCCACTGTGCGCTGCCGTCACACAGCTTAGCGGCAGGATGAAATACCATCCCCGGGGTAGTGGCTTGTATTCCGGTCACGATGGAACAAAACAGACAGTCGGGTTTGTTTGCGGTCTGATGGGACAACGGATGGCGGGATCTGGCCTAAACCAGGCAGCGTGATTCATCACAGCCCGAATGCTAAGTCTGGAGCAGTCTTCTGATGTCGCACGGCTTCTCTGAGATCTGGAGGTTGTGCCTGCGGCCTTTATTTGTTAAGCAAGCTCTATGAGACAAAATAGCGTTAGGGCGTTTGTTCATTATTGTCAACTATTATATACAAAAGAATCCCCTACTGAACTATTTTGCATCGACAATATGCCGGTAGCCAGTCTGCTCATGTTCACTGCGTAAAATATATGACCACAGAAAATATCCGCATCAATAAAATCCCAAATGCTAAATGGAATGCATTCAACAAAAAACCTCTACCAAAGATAACCGATTAAGGATTAACAAATAAATAAAGACCAATGGCACGCAGTAGAGCTAATTGTTTTCGACCGTCGAAAGAATACGGATCCGAATTTCTCAGCGCGTATTTCTCAACAGAACTATGGTACGGATGAAACAGACATTACTCATGGTATCACAGTGTTAATAATTATGCATTGCGGGTAGACACCTTGTGTGAATATTAGGGTCTTCGAATACATCCCGCGTGAAGCACGTGGTATTTTGTCACCTTTTATCGCCCTCTGTGGTTTATAGGTTATTCCGCCGCGCGACGCAACGTCCTTAAAGCCTGGCTTTAGTGAGTTTATTTGAAAGTTAATGTGATTCGCCCGGCAATACGGCCAATGACAGGACCAGGTTCGCCGCCTACTATTCCCAGTTACATCACATCCTGGTTG
This sequence comes from Arenicola marina, assembly GCA_964019135.1. Taxonomy (NCBI): domain Eukaryota; kingdom Metazoa; phylum Annelida; class Polychaeta; family Arenicolidae; genus Arenicola; species Arenicola marina. Next base: position 18,144,638 of record OZ025261.1, read on the forward strand.
CTATCCGCCCTGGGGACAACATATCATGGCTAAAGCCTGATGCATCGTGATGCCCTTGTCACGTGGAAGGCGACCTTGACCCCTGAGCATTATACACAGACCGGGGAGGCCGCTTGGGAGGTTACCATTGAGTGGAGTAATTGCTCCCCTGGCGAGAGAAACTAGACACACGACAGGGGGCGCTCGCTGTCAGAATAAAGCGCTGAGGTAATATATATACAATATGGCGCACCCTAGCCTGTATCCCCTGGGGCAGGCCTTTGTCACTCGGGTAACCACACTCCCACCCCCCCCACCCCTCATGCCACGCACTCCCCTCATGCCCCACTCATGCCCCCTCCTTCCACCACCGGAGACTCGAGCGCCATAACCGGGGAGTGCGCAGTCTTTGACTTCATTGTAATCTTCCACCATTCCACGGAAGTGGTAATACGTGTACTTCCTTGGGTGCCTTCCCGCTGGCATGCCCACCCAGAGGCAGGTACATATAGATACCAGGGTGATCCGCTCTACCATTGCGGTCCCTCGCCATCGGCACCACCGTGATTCGTCATTAGCGGCACTCCCGGATCTCAGGCTCTCATATTCTAGCCCCCCCCCCCCCCTTTCGCCCTCCCCCATCTGACAGTGTTTCGGAAAGGTCAGCGGTTTCCACATTACCCTGTAGACTGACACCTCACTCGTGAGGTAATAATGGCGGTACATCCAAGATACTTGTAATCTTGATGCACATAGAACTGTCCATGGAATTACCGTCGCCGTTATCCAACTTAAGACAAAAGGATCTCCTTGATGAAGGTTGAATTGCAGCTACCTAAATCTGTTTCTTCCCTGCGTGTTTGAGCCTTTGTCAAACACCCTAAAATGCTCAAGGTACTACCCCACTTACCCTTGTTGCAGGATAACCTAACCCTGATGATCCCTGCACTTGCTAATTTGACCTTGAACCCAATAAGCTAATTGATCCTTGACAACAACGCATGGGTATGTAACTTTGACGTCTACGCATGGTGATGTAACTTTGACGTCTACGCATGGTGATGTAACTTTGACTTCTACGCATGGTTATGTAACTTTGACCTCTACGCAAGATCATTTAACCTTCAGCTTCGACTCTGGCCTAATTGTTCCAGCTATTGTGATATACTGCCTCCCGCGGGACAAGGCAAAAGAAAGCCTCTGATTGGCTATTAACTCTGGCGTGCCACCGACTGCTGTTGTGGGCATTGGGGGAATGGGGAGGTGGGGAGGGGCATGCCCCATGGATGGACGCGATAGTCACATCAGGATTGATTCAATCCACGCACTCTTCTCGACTTCCCTAACTGACCCTACTCACTACTGATGCCAAACGTGTGCGGAGTGGAAAGCTTGAGCATTTAGCATCAATGAGTGAGGTGGGACTGCGCGGAAAATGCCTTCTTGTGTTACAAATAATTATACCTTTGGAGGCAATGAACCGCCCCACAATCCTTGCTTGAACCACCGCCCTCACTTGAGTTCTGCTTTGTTAACCGTGGGTATGAAATTGACAATCAGTGGAAAGTACTCATATCTGAAACTGACAAGAAAATGACATGCTGCATTATTTGTCCGACTGTTTGTCGGACATAACGTGCAAGACCTTTTTCGCCACATGATTGGATAAAAGCAGCAGTGACGTCAATAAACGATTGAACGTCTGGATGGGTCTGTTCCAGAAATATGTGCGTCTGTGGGATGCAGGTTCGTGGGTAGAGGAGGAGAGCCCCTCATGAGCAGCATACTCGTATGTAGGTCAGAAATCCAATAGTACACGGACACCTGCATGTCAGGACACTGCTCATACACACATTTATACATGTATGGATATCTTTCATGCTAGCATAACCTGCTGCATACATTATGAGATTTGACCTGATACTACGCTGCTCATATATGATAACTTGACCTTGACCTCCATATAAATGGTTATTTGGCTTGACACTACGCATGTCAATTTGACCTCGACCCCTATGAATAAAGTTTCAATCTGACCTATACGTTTCGTTGTACGACCCCTGATGCCCGCTACTGCGAACTCAACCCAGGCCTGACCCTGACGCCATTGCAAAGGATTTTCCAGTGACCCTTAGGAATGGTTATTTGCCCTGCTCCTGCCCATGATGTTTTGACCTTGACCCATACGAAGGACCATTTGTCCCTGACAGCACTCACGTTAACTTGACCCTGACCTGTATATAATAAGCTTGCCCGGATACCTAATCATGCTAACTTGACCTTGAACCATTGGCGTACGTGTACGAAATAAATCCAATTAATATTACGTACCGGTTACGGCAACATCCTAGTTTTCCATTCCATCACCGACGACACGCCCCCACCCACCCCTCACACACACACATCTTGACTTTTTCCTAAGATAGCCCCGAGGACGTGCGACGTGTTGCCGCGACATCCACTAACCAATCAGCGGAATGGGGCACGCAAGGCATGCCGGGAAAGGTTAAGGCGCTGCTGGGACGCCGAAGAGAAGTGACACGTGGCCAGGATTATAGGCAGAGAGGCGGGCTAGGAGTGGGGGGGAGGCGCAGGATGGGGTGGTTGGCGAGGGGCCGAAAGGGGGGTGGAGGTCTAGAGGAGGTGGGATGCGGTCGGGGTATAGGGGATCATAGTGTGTGGTGGCGTGGGGGAGCAAAGAGGAGGTGGGGTGGGTCGGGGTATATGGGATCATAGGGTGTGGTGGCGTGGGGGAGCAAAGAGGAGGTGGGGTGCGGTCGGGGTATATGGGATCATAGTGTGTGGTGGCTTGGGGGAGCAAAGAGGTGGTGGGGTGAGCGGGGGGATTGTTTGAGAGAGCGGGTGGGGAAGAAGGTGGGGCGTTATTTGCGAAAGTAAACAGTGGGCGACATGGGGAGGCAGGGGGCGGGGGTGTATGAAAAACAACCCCAGGACCTTTCAGTACCGCTGCCTGGAGGTGGGTAAGGTGACGAGATTGGGGATTAAGACGACCCCAGGGACCGGGTCGTGGGGCTAATCCCGGGAGCGGGGGGGGGCAGGGGAGGGGGGCGGGGGGTGAGAGCGGTGGTTACTCTGGTAAACCGCAGGCGTGGTTTGGCAAAGAGATGGACTAACGAGCGATGGAGAAAACGGAAGTGTATGTAACCAGAATTTCAACATGAAACGATGGGTGGAAGTGCCACAGGACAGCGAAGCACAAGACCAACCAACGTACTACAACCCAGCGAGGTCAGTGTGATATGTATGGTACTACAAACCCTACTGGCCGATATAGTACTACAGACCCTACATGTTGATATCGTGCTACACGCTTTACAGGCTGACACAGTGCTACAAACCCTACTGGCCGATATGGTACTACAGACCCTACAGGTTGATATCGCGCTACACGCTTTACAGGCTGACACAGTGCTACAAACCCTGCTGGCCGATATAGTACTACAGACCCTACAGGTTGATATCGTGCTACACGCTTTACAGGCTGACACAGTGCTACAAACCCTGCTGGCCGATATAGTACTACAGACCATACAGGTTGATATCGTGCTACACGCTTTACAGGCTGACACATTGCTACAAATCCTACTGGCCGATATAGTACTACAGACCCTACAGGTTGATATCGTGCTACACGCTTTATAGGCTGACACAGTGCTACAAACCCTACTGGCCGATATAGTACTACAGATCCTACAGGTTGATATCGTGCTACACGCTTTACAGGCTGACACAGTGCTACAAACCCTGCTGGCCGATATAGTACTACAGACCCTACAGGTTGATATCGTGCTACACGCTTTACAGGCTGACACAGTGCTACAAACCCTACTGGCCGATATAGTACTACAGACCCTACAGGTTGATATCGTGCTACACGCTTTACAGGCTGACACAGTGCTACAAACCCTACTGGCCGATATAGTACTACAGACCCTACAGGTTGATATCGTGCTACACGCTTTACAGGCTGACACAGTGCTACAAACCCTACTGGCCGATATAGTACTACAGACCCTACAGGTTGATATCGTGCTACACGCTTTACAGGCTGACACAGTGCTACAAACCCTACTGGCCGATATAGTACTACAGACCCTACAGGTTGATATCGTGCTACACGCGTTACAGGCTGACACAGTGCTACAAACCCTACTGGCCGATATAGTACTACAGACCCTACAGGTTGATATCGTGCTACACGCTTTACAGGCTGACACAGTGCTACAAACCCTACTGGCCGATATAGTACTACAGACCCTACAGGTTGATATCGTGCTACACGCTTTACAGGCTGACACAGTGCTACAAACCCTGCTGGCCGATATAGTACTACAGACCCTACAGGTTGACGTCGTGCTACACGCTTGACAGGCTGACACAGTGCTACAAACCCTGCTGGCCGATATAGTACTACAGACCCTACAGGTTGATATCGTGCTACACGCTTTACAGGCTGACACAGTGCTACAAACCCTACTGGCCGATATAGTACTACAGACCCTACAGGTTGATATCGTGCTACACGCTTTACAGGCTGACACGGTGCTACAAACCCTACTGGCCGATATAGTACTACAGACCCTACAGGTTGATATCGTGCTACACGCTTTACAGACTGACACAGTGCTACAAACCCTACTGGCCGATATAGTACTACAGACCCTACAGGTTGATATCGTGCTACACGCTTTACAGGCTGACACAGTGCTACAAACCCTACTGGCCGATACAGTACTACAGACCCTACAGGTTGATATCGTGCTACACGCGTTACAGGCTGACACAGTGCTACAAACCCTGCTGGCCGATATAGTACTACAGACCCTACAGGTTGATATCGTGCTACACGCTTTACAGGCTGACACAGTGCTACAAACTCTGCTGGCCGATATAGTACTACAGACCCTACAGGATGATATCGTGCTACACGCTTCACAGGCTGACATAGTGCTACAAACCCTACTGGCCGATATAGTACTACAGACCCTACAGGTTGATATCGTGCTACACGCCTTACAGGCTGACACAGTGCTACAAACCCTACTGGCCGATATAGTACTACAGACCCTACAGGTTGATATCGTGCTACACGCTTTACAGGCTGACACAGTGCTACAAACCCTACTGGCCGATATAGTACTACAGACCCTACAGGTTGATATCGTGCTACACGCTTTACAGGCTGACACAGTGCTACAAACCCTACTGGCCGATATAGTACTACAGACCCTACAGGTTGATATCGTGCTACACGCTTTACAGGCTGACACAGTGCTACAAACCCTACTGGCCGATATAGTACTACAGACCCTACAGGTTGATATCGTGCTACACGCGTTACAGGCTGACACAGTGCTACAAACCCTACTGGCCGATATAGTACTACAGACCCTACAGGTTGATATCATGCTACACGCTTTACAGGCTGACACAGTGCTACAAACCCTACTGGCCGATATAGTACTACAGACCCTACAGGTTGATATCGTGCTACACGCTTTACAGGCTGACACAGTGCTACAAACCCTGCTGGCCGATATAGTACTACAGACCCTACAGGTTGACGTCGTGCTACACGCTTGACAGGCTGACACAGTGCTACAAACCCTGCTGGCCGATATAGTACTACAGACCCTACAGGTTGATATCGTGCTACACGCTTTACAGGCTGACACAGTGCTACAAACCCTACTGGCCGATATAGTACTACAGACCCTACAGGTTGATATCGTGCTACACGCTTTACAGGCTGACACGGTGCTACAAACCCTGCTGGCCGATATAGTACTACAGACCCTACAGGTTGATATCGTGCTACACGCTTTACAGGCTGACACAGTGCTACAAACCCTACTGGCCGATATAGTACTACAGACCCTACAGGTTGATATCGTGCTACACGCTTTACAGACTGACACAGTGCTACAAACCCTACTGGCCGATATAGTACTACAGACCCTACAGGTTGATATCGTGCTACACGCTTTACAGGCTGACACAGTGCTACAAACCCTACTGGCCGATACAGTACTACAGACCCTACAGGTTGATATCGTGCTACACGCTTCACAGGCTGACACAGTGCTACAAACCCTGCTGGCCGATATAGTACTACAGACCCTACAGGTTGATATCGTGCTACACGCTTTACAGGCTGACACAGTGCTACAAACCATACTGGCCGATATAGTACTACAGACCCTACAGGTTGATATCGTGCTACACGCTTCACAGGCTGACACAGTGCTACAAACTCTGCTGACCGATATAGTACTACAGACCCTACAGGTTGATATCGTGCTACACGCTTTACAGGCTGACACAGTGCTACAAACCCTACTGGCCGATATAGTACTACAGACCCTAAAGGTTGCTATCGTGCTACACGCTTTACAGGCTGACACAGTGCTACAAACCCTGCTGGCCGATATAGTACTACAGACCCTACAGGTTGATATCGTGCTACACGCTTTACAGACTGACACAGTGCTACAAACCCTACTGGCCGATATAGTACTACAGACCCTACAGGTTGATATCGTGCTACACGCTTTACAGGCTGACACAGTGCTACAAACCCTGCTGGCCGATAGAGTACTACAGACCCTACAGGTTGATATCGTGCTACACGCTTTACAGGCTGACACAGTGCTACAAACCCTACTGGCCGATAGAGTACTACAGACCCTACAGGTTGATATCGTGCTACACGCTTTACAGGCTGACACAGTGCTACAAACCCTATTGGCCGATACAGTACTACACATCCTACAGGTTGATATCGTGCTACACGCTTTACAGGCTGACTACAAACCCTGCTGGCCGATATAGTACTACAGACCCTACAGGTTGATATCGTGCTACACGCTTTACAGGCTGACACAGTGCTACAAACCCTGCTGGCCGATATAGTACTACAGACCCTACAGGTTGATATCGTGCTACACGCTTTACAGGCTGACACAGTGCTACAAACCCTGCTGGCCGATATAGTACTACAGACCCTACAGGTTGATATCGTGCTACACGCTTTACAGGCTGACACAGTGCTACAAACCCTACTGGCCGATATAGTACTACAGACCCTACAGGTTGATATCGTGCTACACGCTTTACAGGCTGACACAGTGCTACAAACCCTACTGGCCGATATAGTACTACAGACCCTACAGGTTGATATCGTGCTACACGCTTTACAGGCTGACACAGTGCTACAAACCCTACTGGCCGATATAGTACTACAGACCCTACAGGTTGATATCGTGCTACACGCTTTACAAGCTGACACAGTGTTACAAACCCTGCTGGCCGATATAGTACTACAGACCCTACAGGTTGATATCGTGCTAAACGCTTTACAGGCTGACACAGTGCTACAAACCCTACTGGCCGATATAGTACTACAGACCCTACAGGTTGATATCGTGCTACACGCTTTACAGGCTGACACAGTGCTACAAACCCTGCTGGCCGATATAGTACTACAGACCCTACAGGTTGATATCGTGCTACACGCTTTACAGGCTGACACAGTGCTACAAACCCTACTGGCCGATATAGTACTACAGACCCTACAGGTTGATATCGTGCTACACGCTTTACAGGCTGACACAGTGCTACAAACCCTACTGGCCGATATAGTACTACAGACCCTACAGGTTGATATCGTGCTACACACTTTACAGGCTGACACAGTGCTACAAACCCTGCTGGCCGATATAGTACTACAGACCCTACAGGTTGATATCGTGCTACACGCTTTACAGGCTGACACAGTGCTACAAACCCTGCTGGCCGATATAGTACTACAGACCCTACAGGTTGATATCGTGCTACACGCTTTACAGGCTGACACAGTGCTACAAACCCTGCTGGCCGATATAGTACTACAGACCCTACAGGTTGATATCGTGCTACACGCTTTACAGGCTGACACAGCGCTACAAACCCTGCTGGCCGATATAGTACTACAGACCCTACAGGTTGATATCGTGCTACACGCTTTACAGGCTGACACAGTGCTACAAACCCTGCTGGCCGATATAGTACTACAGACCCTACAGGTTGATATCGTGCTACACGCTTTACAGGCTGACACAGTGCTACAAACCCTACTGGCCGATATAGTACTACAGACCCTACAGGTTGATATCGAGCTACACGCTTTACAGGCTGACACAGTGCTACAAACCCTGCTGGCCGATATAGTACTACAGACCCTACATGTTGATATCGTGCTACACGCTTTACAGGCTGACACAGTGCTACAAACCCTGCTGGCCGATATAGTACTACAGACCCTACAGGTTGATATCGTGCTACACGCTTTACAGGCTGACACAGTGCTACAAACCCTACTGGCCGATATAGTACTACAGACCCTACAGGTTGATATCGTGCTACACGCTTTACAGGCTGACACAGTGCTACAAACCCTACTGGCCGATATAGTACTACAGACCCTACAGGTTGATATCGTGCTACACGCTTTACAGGCTGACACAGTGCTACAAACCCTGCTGGCCGATATAGTACTACAGACCCTACAGGTTGATATCGTGCTACACGCTTTACAGGCTGACACAGTGCTACAAACCCTACTGGCCGATATAGTACTACAGACCCTACAGGTTGATATCGTGCTACACGCTTTACAGGCTGACACAGTGCTACAAACCCTACTGGCCGATATAGTACTACAGACCCTACAGGTTGATATCGTGCTACACGCTTTACAGGCTGACACAGTGCTACAAACCCTACTGGCCGATATAGTACTACAGACCCTACAGGTTGATATCGTGCTACACGCTTTACAGGCTGACACAGTACTACAAACCCTACGGGCCGATATAGTACTACAGACCCTACAGGTTGATATCGTGCTACACGCTTTACAGGCTGAGACAGTGCTACAAACCCTGCTGGCCGATATAGTACTACAGACCCTACAGGTTGATATCGTGCTACACGCTTTACAGGCTGACACAGTACTGCAAACCCTACTGGCCGATATAGTACTACAGACCCTACAGGTTGATATCGTGCTACACGCTTTACAGGCTGACACAGTACTACAAACCCTGCTGGCCGATAGAGTACTACAGACCCTACAGGTTGATATCGTGCTACACGCTTTACAGGCTGACACAGTGCTACAAACCCTGCTGGCCGATATAGTACTACAGACCCTACAGGTTGATATCGTGCTACACGCTTTACAGGCTGACACAGTGCTACAAACCCTACTGGCCGATATAGTACTACAGACCCTACAGGTTGATATCGTGCTACACACTTTACAGGCTGACACAGTGCTACAAACCCTGCTGGCCGATATAGTACTACAGACCCTACAGGTTGATATCGTGCTACACGCTTTACAGGCTGACACAGTGCTACAAACCCTGCTGGCCGATATAGTACTACAGACCCTACAGGTTGATATCGTGCTACACGCTTTACAGGCTGACACAGTGCTACAAACCCTGCTGGCCGATATAGTACTACAGACCCTACAGGTTGATATCGTGCTACACGCTTTACAGGCTGACACAGCGCTACAAACCCTGCTGGCCGATATAGTACTACAGACCCTACAGGTTGATATCGTGCTACACGCTTTACAGGCTGACACAGTGCTACAAACCCTGCTGGCCGATATAGTACTACAGACCCTACAGGTTGATATCGTGCTACACGCTTTACAGGCTGACACAGTGCTACAAACCCTACTGGCCGATATAGTACTACAGACCCTACAGGTTGATATCGAGCTACACGCTTTACAGGCTGACACAGTGCTACAAACCCTGCTGTCCGACATAGTACTACAGACCCTACAGGTTGATATCGTGCTACACGCTTTACAGGCTGACACAGTGCTACAAACCCTGCTGGCCGATATAGTACTACAGACCCTACAGGTTGATATCGTGCTACACGCTTTACAGGCTGACACAGCGCTACAAACCCTGCTGGCCGATATAGTACTACAGACCCTACAGGTTGATATCGTGCTACACGCTTTACAGGCTGACACAGTGCTACAAACCCTGCTGGCCGATATAGTACTACAGACCCTACAGGTTGATATCGTGCTACACGCTTTACAGGCTGACACAGTGCTACAAACCCTACTGGCCGATATAGTACTACAGACCCTACAGGTTGATATCGTGCTACACGCTTTACAGGCTGACACAGTGCTACAAACCCTACTGGCCGATATAGTACTACAGACCCTACAGGTTGATATCGTGCTACACGCTTTACAGGCTGACACAGTGCTACAAACCCTGCTGGCCGATATAGTACTACAGACCCTACAGGTTGATATCGTGCAACACGCTTTACAGGCTGACACAGTGCTACAAACCCTGCTGGCCGATATAGTACTACAGACCCTACAGGTTGATATCGTGCTACACGCTTTACAGGCTGACACAGTGCTACAAACCCTACTGGCCGATATAGTACTACAGACCCTACAGGTTGATATCGTGCTACACGCTTTACAGGCTGACACAGTGCTACAAACCCTACTGGCCGATATAGTACTACAGACCCTACAGGTTGATATCGTGCTACACGCTTTACAGGCTGACACAGTGCTACAAACCCTACTGGCCGATATAGTACTACAGACCCTACAGGTTGATATCGTGCTACACGCTTTACAGGCTGACACAGTACTACAAACGCTACGGGCCGATATAGTACTACAGACCCTACAGGTTGATATCGTGCTACACGCTTTACAGGCTGAGACAGTGCTACAAACCCTGCTGGCCGATATAGTACTACAGACCCTACAGGTTGATATCGTGCTACACGCTTTACAGGCTGACACAGTACTGCAAACCCTGCTGGCCGATATAGTACTACAGACCCTACAGGTTGATATCGTGCTACACGCTTTACAGGCTGACACAGTACTACAAACCCTGCTGGCCGATAGAGTACTACAGACCCTACAGGTTGATATCGTGCTACACGCTTTACAGGCTGACACAGTGCTACAAACCCTGCTGGCCGATATAGTACTACAGACCCTACAGGTTGATATCGTGCTACACGCTTTACAGGCTGACACAGTGCTACAAACCCTGCTGGCCGATATAGTACTACAGACCCTACACGTTGATATCGTGCTGCACGCTTTACAGGCTGACACAGTGCTACAAACCCTGCTGGCCGATATAGTACTACAGACCCTACAGGTTGATATCGTGCTACACGCTTTACAGGCTGACACAGTGCTACAAGCCTTACTGGCCGATATAGTACTACAGACCCTACATGTTGATATCGTGCTGCACGCTTTACAGGCTGACACAGTGCTACAAACCCTGCTGGCCGATATAGTACTACAGACCCTACAGGTTGATATCGTGCTACACACTTTACAGGCTGACACAGTGCTACAAACCCTGCTGGCCGATATAGTACTACAGACCCTACAGGTTGATATCGTGCTACACGCTTTACAGGCTGACACAGTGCTACAAACCCTGCTGGCCGATATAGTACTACAGACCCTACAGGTTGATATCGTGCTACACGCTTTACAGGCTGACACAGTACTACAAACCCTACTGGCCGATATAGTACTACAGACCCTACAGGTTGATATCGTGCTACACGCTTTACAGGCTGACACAGTGCTACAAACCCTGCTGGCCGATAGAGTACTACAGACCCTACAGGTTGATATCGTGCTACACGCTTTACAGGCTGACACAGTGCTACAAACCCTGCTGGCCGATAAAGTACTACAGACCCTACAGGTTGATATCGTGCTACACGCTTTACAGGCTGACACAGTGCTACAAACCCTGCTGGCCGATATAGTACTACAGACCCGACAGGTTGATATCGTGCTTCACGCTTTACAGGCTGACACAGTGCTACAAACCCTACTGGCCGATATAGTACTACAGACCCTACAGGTTGATATCGTGCTACACGCTTTACAGGCTGACACAGTGCTACAAACCCTGCTGGCCGATATAGTACTACAGACCCTACAGGTTGATATCGTGCTACACGCTTTACAGGCTGACACAGTGCTACAAAACCTGCTGGCCGATATAGTACTACAGACCCTACAGGTTGATATCGTGCTACACGCTTTACAGGCTGACACAGTGCTACAAACCCTGCTGGCCGATATAGTACTACAGACCCTACAGGTTGATATCGTGCTACACGCTTTACAGGCTGACACAGTGCTACAAACCCTACTGGCCGATATAGTACTACAGACCCTACAGGTTGATATCGTGCTACACGCTTTACAGGCTGACACAGTGCTACAAACCCTACTGGCCGATATAGTACTACAGACCCTACAGGTTGATATCGTGCTACACGCTTTACAGGCTGACACAGTGCTACAAACCCTGCTGGCCGACATAGTACAGACCCTACAGGTTGATATCGTGCTACACGCTTTACAGGCTGACACAGTGCTACAAACCCTGCTGGCCGATATAGTACTACAGACCCTACAGGTTGATATCGTGCTACACGCTTTACAGGCTGACACAGTGCTACAAACCCTACTGGCCGATATAGTACTACAGACCCTACAGGTTGATATCGAGCTACACGCTTTACAGGCTGACACAGTGCTACAAACCCTGCTGTCCGATATAGTACTACAGAACCTACAGGTTGATATCGTGCTACACGCTTTACAGGCTGACACAGTGCTACAAACCCTGCTGGCCGATATAGTACAGACACTACAGGTTGATATCGTGCTACACGCTTTACAGGCTGACACAGTGCTACAAACCCTGCTGGCCGATATAGTACTACCGACCCTACAGGTTGATATCGTGCTACACGCTTTACAGACTGACACAGTGCTACAAACCCTGCTGGCCGATATAGTACTACAGACCCTACAGGTTGACATCGTGCTACACGCTTTGTAGGCTGACACAGTGCTACAAACCCTACTGGCCGATATAGTACTACAGACCCTACAGGTTGATATCGTGCTACGGGCTTTACAGGCCGACACAGTGCTACAAACCCTACTGGCCGATATAGTGCTACAGACCCTACAGGTTGATATCGTGCTACACGCTTTACAGGCTGACACAGTCCTACAAACCCTGCTGGCCGATATAGTACAGACCCTACAGGTTGATATCGTGCTACACGCTTTACAGGCTGACACAGTCCTACAAACCCTACTGGCCGATATAGTACTACAGACCCTACAGGTTGATATCGAGCTACACGCTTTACAGGCTGACACAGTGCTACAAACCCTGCTGTCCGATATAGTACTACAGAACCTACAGGTTGATATCGTGCTACACGCTTTACAGGCTGACACAGTGCTACAAACCCTGCTGGCCGATATAGTACAGACACTACAGGTTGATATCGTGCTACACGCTTTACAGGCTGACACAGTGCTACAAACCCTGCTGGCCGATATAGTACTACAGACCCTACAGGTTGATATCGTGCTACACGCTTTACAGACTGACACAGTGCTACAAACCCTGCTGGCCGATATAGTACTACAGACCCTACAGGTTGACATCGTGCTACACGCTTTGTAGGCTGACACAGTGCTACAAACCCTACTGGCCGATATAGTACTACAGACCCTACAGGTTGATATCGTGCTACGGGCTTTACAGGCCGACACAGTGCTACAAACCCTACTGGCCGATATAGTGCTACAGACCCTACAGGTTGATATCGTGCTACACGCTTTACAGGCTGACACAGTCCTACAAACCCTGCTGGCCGATATAGTACAGACCCTACAGGTTGATATCGTGCTACACGCTTTACAGGCTGACACAGTGCTACAAACCCTACTGGCCGATATAGTACTACAGACCCTACAGGTTGATATCGTGCTACACGGTATACAGGCTGACACAGTGCTACAAATCCTACTGGCCGATATAGTACTACAAACCCTGCAGGTCGCGGCAGTGCCACACACCGTTCATGTCTACATAGTGCTACACTACCCTATATGCCAATGTACTACAAACCATATAGGCCGATGTTGTGCTACAAACCTTACAGGCCAGTGTAGTACTACAAACCGTACAGGCCGGTGTAGTACTACAAACCTTACAGGCCAGTGTAGTACTACAAAGCTTACAGGTCAGTGTAGTACTACAAACCTGACAGGCCAGTGTAGTAATACAAACCTTACATGCCAGTGTAGTAATACAAACCTTACAGGCCAGTGTCGTGCTACAAACCTTACAGACCAGTGTAGTACTACAAACCTTACAGGCCAGTGTAGTACTGCAAACCTTACAGGCCAGTGTAGTAATACAAACCTTACATGCCAGTGTAGTAATACAAACCTTACAGGCCAGTGTAGTACTACAAACCGTACAGGCCAGTGTAGTACTACAAACCTTACAGGCCAGTGTAGTACTACAAACCTTACAGGCCAGTGTAGTACTACAAACCTTACAGGTCAGTGTAGTACTACAAACCTTACAGGCCAGTGTAGTACTACAAACCTTACAGGCCAGTGTAGTACTACAAACCTTACAGGCCAGTGTCGTGCTACAAACCTTACAGGCCAGTGTAGTACTACAAACCTTACAGGCCAGTGTAGTACTACAAACCTTACAGACCGGTGTAGTAATACAAACCTTACAGGCCAGTGTAGTACTGCAAACCTTACTGGCCAGTGTAGTACTACAAACCTTACAGGCCAGTGTAGTACTACAAACCTTACAGGCCAGTGTAGTACTACAAACCTTACAGGTCAGTGTAGTACTACAAACCTTACAGGCCAGTGTAGTACTACAAACCATACAGGCCAGTGTAGTACTACAAACTTTACAGGCCAGTGTAGTAATACAAACCTTACAGGTCAGTGTAGTACTACAAACCTTACATGCCAGTGTAGTACTACAAACCTTACAGGCCAGTGTAGTGCTACAAACCTTACAGGCCAGTGCAGTACTACAAACCTTACAGGCCAGTGTAGTACTACAAACCTTACAGGCCAGTGTAGTAATACAAACCTTACAGGCCAGTGTAGTAATACAAACCTTACAGGCCAGTGTAGTACTGCAAACCTTACAGGCCAGTGTAGTACTACAAACCTTACAGACCAGTGTAGTACTACAAACCATACAGGCCAGTGTAGCACTACAAACCTTACAGGCCAGTGTAGTGCTACAAACCTTACAGGCCAGTGTAGTAATACAAACCTTACATGCCAGTGTAGTAATACAAACCTTACAGGCCAGTGTAGTGCTACAAACCTTACAGGCCAGTGTAGTACTACAAACCTTACAGGCCAGTGTAGTACTACAAACCTTACAGGCCAGTGTAGTGCCACAAACCTTACAGGCCAGTGTAGTAATACAAACCTTACAGGCCAGTGTAGTACTACAAACCTTACAGACCAGTGTAGTAATACAAACCTTACAGGCCAATGTAGTACTACAAACCTGACAGGCCAGTGTAGTGCTACAAACCTTACAGGCCAGTGTAGTACTACAAACCTTACAGGCCAGTGTAGTACTACAAACCATACAGACCAGTGTATTAATACAAACCTTACAGGCCAGTGTAGTAATACAAACCTGACAGGCCAGTGTAGTACTACAAACCTTACAGGCCAGTGTAGTACTACAAACCTTACAGGCCAGTGTAGTACTACAAACCTTACAGGCCAGTGTAGTACTACAAACCTTACAGACCAGTGTAGTAATACAAACCTTACAGGCCAGTGTAGTGCTACAAACCTGACAGGCCAGTGTAGTGCTACAAACCTTACAGGCCAGTGTAGTACTACAAACCTTACAGGCCAGTGTAGTACTACAAACCTTACAGACCACTGTATTAATACAAACCTTACAGGCCAGTGTAGTAATACAAACCTGACAGGCCAGTGTAGTACTACAAACCTTACAGGCCAGTGTAGTACTACAAACCTTACAGGCCAGTGTAGTACTACAAACCTTACAGGCCAGTGTAGTACTACAAACCTTACAGACCAGTGTAGTAATACAAACCTTACAGGCCAGTGTAGTACTACAAACCTGACAGGCCAGTGTAGTGCTACAAACCTTACAGGCCAGTGTAGTACTACAAACCTTACAGGCCAGTGTAGTACTACAAACCTTACAGACCAGTGTATTAATACAAACCTTACAGGCCAGTGTAGTAATACAAACCTGACAGGCCAGTGTAGTAATACAAACCTTACAGGCCAGTGTAGTACTACAAACCTTACAGGCCACTGTAGTACTACAAACCTTACAGGCCAGTGTAGTACTACAAACCTTACAGACCAGTGTAGTAATACAAACCTTACAGGCCAGTGTAGTACTACAAACCTGACAGGCCAGTGTAGTGCTACAAACCTTACAGGCCAGTGTAGTACTACAAACCTTACAGGCCAGTGTATTAATACAAACCTTACAGGCCAGTGTAGTAATACAAACCTTACAGGCCAGTGTAGTACTACAAACCTGACAGGCCAGTGTAGTGCTACAAACCTTACAGGCCAGTGTAGTACTACAAACCTTACAGGCCAGTGTAGTAATACAAACCTTACAGGCCAGTGTAGTACTACAAACCTGACAGGCCAGTGTAGTGCTACAAACCTTACAGGCCAGTGTAGTACTACAAACCTTACAGGCCAGTGTAGTACTACAAACCTTACAGACCAGTGTAGTAATACAAACCTTACAGGCCAGTGTAGTACTACAAACCTGACAGGCCAGTGTAGTGCTACAAACCTTACAGGCCAGTGCAGTACTACAAACCTTACAGGCCAGTGTAGTACTACAAACCTTACAGACCAGTGTAGTAATACAAACCTTACAGGCCAGTGTAGTACTACAAACCTGACAGGCCAGTGTAGTACTACAAACCTTACAGGCCAGTGTAGTACTACAAACCTTACAGGCCAGTGTAGTAATACAAACCTTACAGGCCAGTGTTGTGCTACAAACCTTACAGGCCAGTGTAGTACTACAAACCTTACAGGCCAGTATAGTAATACAAACCTTACAGACCGGTGTAGTACTACAAACCTTACAGTCCAGTGTAGTACTACAAACCTTACAGACCAGTGTAGTAATACAAACCTTACAGGTCAGTGTAGTACTACAAACCTTACAGGCCAGTGTAGTAATACAAACCTTACAGGCCAGTGTAGTACTACAAACCTTACAGACCAGTGTAGTACTACAAACCTTACAGGCCAGTGTAGTACTACAAACCTTACAGACCAGTGTAGTAATACAAACCTTACAGGCCAGTGTAGTGCTACAAACCTTACAGGCCAGTGTAGTACTGCAAACCTTACAGGCCAGTGTAGTACTACAAACCTTACAGGCCAGTGTAGTACTGCAAACCTTACAGGCCAGTGTAGTACTACAAACCTTACATGCCAGTGTAGTACTACAAACCTTACAGGCCAGTGTAGTACTACAAACCTTACAGACCAGTGTAGTACTACAAACCTTACAGGCCAGTATAGTAATACAAACCTTACAGACCAGTGTAGTACTACAAACCTTACAGGCCAGTGTAGTACTACAAACCTTACAGGCCAGTGTAGTACTACAAACCTTACACACCAGTGTAGTACTACAAACCTTACAGGCCAGTGTAGTACTACAAACCTTACAGACCAGTGTAGTAATACAAACCTTACAGGTCAGTGTAGTACTACAAACCTTACAGGCCAGTGTAGTAATACAAACCTTACAGGCCAGTGTAGTACTACAAACCTTACATGCCAGTGTAGTACTACAAACCGTACAGGCCAGTGTAGTACTACAAACCTTACAGGCCAGTGTAGTAATACAAACCTTACAGGCCAGTGTAGTACTACAAACCGTACAGGCCAGTGTAGTACTACAAACCTTACAGACCAGTGTAGTAATACAAACCTTACATGCCAGTGTAGTAATACAAACCTTACAGGCCAGTGTAGTGCTACAAACCTTACAGGCCAGTGTAGTACTACAAACCTTACAGGCCAGTGTAGTACTGCAAACCTTACAGGCCAGTGTAGTACTACAAACCTTACAGGCCAGTGTAGTACTACAAACCTTACATGCCAGTGTAGTACTACAAACCTTACAGGCCAGTGTAGTACTACAAACCGTACAGGCCAGTGTAGTACTACAAACCTTACAGACCAGTGTAGTAATACAAACCTTACAGGCCAGTGTAGTACTACAAACCTGACAGGCCAGTGTAGTGCTACAAACCTTACAGACCAGTGTAGTACTACAAACCTTACAGACCAGTGTAGTACTGCAAACCTTACAGGCCAGTGTAGTACTACAAACCTTACAGACCAGTGTAGTAATACAAACCTTACAGACCAGTGTAGTACTACAAACCTGACAGGCCAGTGTAGTGCTACAAACCTTACAGGCCAGTGCAGTACTACAAACCTTACAGGCCAGTGTAGTACTACAAACCTTACAGACCAGTGTAGTACTACAAACCTTACAGACCAGTGTAGTACTACAAACCTGACAGGCCAGTGTAGTACTACAAACCTTACAGGCCAGTGTAGTACTACAAACCTTACAGGCCAGTTTAGTAATACAAACCTTACAGGCCAGTGTAGTACTACAAACCTTACAGACCAGTGTAGTACTACAAACCTTACAGGCCAGTGTAGTACTACAAACCTTACAGGCCAGTGTAGTACTACAAACCTTACAGGCCAGTGTAGTACTACAAACCTGACAGGCCAGTGTAGTGCTACAAACCTTACAGGCCAGTGCCGTACTACAAACCTTACAGGCCAGTGTAGTACTACAAACCTTACAGACCAGTGTAGTAATACAAACCTTACAGACCAGTGTAGTACTACAAACCTTACAGGCCAGTGTAGTACTACAAACCTTACAGACCAGTGTAGTACTACAAACCTTACAGACCAGTGTAGTACTACAAACCTGACAGGCCAGTGTAGTGCTACAAACCTTACAGGCCAGTGCAGTACTACAAACCTTACAGGCCAGTGTAGTACTACAAACCTTACAGAACAAAGTAGTACTACAAACCTTACAGACCAGTGTAGTACTACAAACCTTACAGGCCAGTGTAGTAATACAAACCTTACAGGCCAGTGTAGTACTACAAACCTTACAGGCCAGTGTAGTACTACAAACCATACAGGCCAGTGTAGTACTACAAACCTTACATGCCAGTGTAGTACTACAAACCTGACAGGCCAGTGTAGTACTACAAACCTTACAGGCCAGTGTAGTACTACAAACCTTACAGACCAGTGTAGTACTACAAACCTTACAGGCCAGTTTAGTACTACAAACCTTACAGGCCAGTGTAGTACTGCAAACCTTACAGGCCAGTGTAGTACTACAAACCATACATGCCAGTGTAGTAATACAAACCTTACAGGCCAGTGTAGTACTACAAACCTTACAGGCCAGTGTAGTACTACAAACCTTACAGGCCAGTGTAGTACTACAAACCTTACTGGCCGATATAGTACTACAGACCCTACAGGTTGATATCGTGCTACACGCTTTACAGGCTGACACAGTGCTACAAACCCTACTGGCCGATAGAGTACTACAGACCCTACAGGTTGATATCGTGCTACACGCTTTAAAGGCTGACACAGTGCTACAAACCCTACTGGCTGATATAGTACTACAGACCCTACAGGTTGATATCGTGCTACACGCTTTACAGGCTGACACAGTGCTACAAACCCTACTGGCCGATATAGTACTACAGACCCTACAGGTTGATATCGTGCTACACGCTTTACAGGCTGACACAGTGCTACAAACCCTGCTGGCCGACATAGTACAGACCCTACAGGTTGATATCGTGCTACACGCTTTACAGGCTGAGACAGTGCTACAAACCCTGCTGGCCGATATACTACTACAAACCCTACAGGTTGATATCGTGCTACACGCTTTACAGGCTGACACAGTGCTACAAACCCTACTGGCCGATATAGTACTACAGACCCTACAGGTTAATATCGAGCTACACGCTTTACAGGCTGACACAGTGCTACAAACCCTGCTGTCCGATATAGTACTACAGACCCTACAGGTTGATATCGTGCTACACGCTTTACAGGCTGACACAGTGCTACAAACCCGGCTGGCCGATATAGTACTACAGACCCTACAGGTTGATATCGTGCTACACGCTTTACAGGCTGACACAGTGCTACAAATCCTACTGGCCGATATAGTACTACAAACCCTGCAGGTCGCGGCAGTGCCACACACCGTTCATGTCTACACAGTGCTACACTACCCTATATGCCAATGTTGTACTACAAACCATATAGGCCGAAGTTGTGCTACAAACCTTACAGGCCAGTGTAGTACTACAAACCTTACCGGCCGATGTAGTACTACAAACCTTACAGGCCAGTGTAGTACTACAAAGCTTACAGGCCAGTGTAGTACTACAAACCTTACAGGCCAGTGTAGTACTACAAACCTTACAGGCCAGTGTAGTACTACAAACCTTACAGGCCAGTGTAGTACTACAAACCTTACAGGCCAGTGGAGTACTACAAACCTTACAGGCCAGTGTAGTACCACACACCTTACAGGCCAGTGTAGTACTACAAACCTTACAGGCCAGTGTAGTACTACAAACCTGACAGGCCAGTGTAGTACTACAAACCATACAGGCCAGTGTAGTACCGCAAACCTTACAGGCCAGTGTAGTACTGCAAACCTTACAGGCCAGTGTAGTAATACAAACCTTACAGGCCAGTGTAGTACTGCAAACCTTACAGGCCAGTGTAGTAATACAAACCTTACAGGCCAGTGTAGTACTACAAACCTTACAGGCCAGTGTAGTACTACAAACCTTACAGGCCAGTGTAGTACTACAAACCTTACAGGCCAGTGTAGTAATACAAACCTTACAGGCCAGTGTAGTACTACAAACCTTACAGGCCAGTGTAGTACTACAAACCTTACAGGCCAGTGTAGTACTACAAACCTTACAGGCCAGTGTAGTACTACAAACCTTACAGGCCAGTGTAGTACTACAAACCTTACAGGCCAGTGTAGTACTACAAACCTTACAGGCCGATGTTGTGCTACAAACCTTACAGGCCAGTGTAGTACTACAAACCTTACAGGCCAGTGTAGTACTACAAACCTTACAGGCCAGTGTAGTAATACAAACCTTACAGGCCAGTGTAGTACTACAAACCTTACAGGCCAGTGTAGTACTACAAACCTTACAGGCCAGTGTAGTACTACAAACCTTACAGGCCAGTGTAGTACCACAAACCTTACAGGCCAGTGTAGTACTACAAACCTTACAGGCCAGTGTAGTACTACAAACCTGACAGGCCAGTGTAGTGCTACAAACCTTACAGGCCAGTGTAGTACTACAAACCTTACAGGCCAGTGTAGTACTACAAACCTTACAGGCCAGTGTAGTACTACAAACCTTACAGGCCAGTGTAGTAATACAAACCTTACAGGCCAGTGTAGTACTGCAAACCTTACTGGCCAGTGTAGTACTGCAAACCTTACAGGCCAGTGTAGTACTACAAACCTTACAGGCCAGTGTATTACCACAAACCTCATAGACTGGTATAATACAATTCTATCATGCCAGTCTTGCTCTGCCGATTCATTACCTGACAGGACAGACAACCTGACAGGACGCGGCAGACATTTCAATTCGTCATTTCTCCGGAGTCTACCAGGGCTTAGCCTGCAGGCACGTAATGCGGTCTCGTGCGATTCCCCGAGACGGATGACATCTGCGTAAGGATGACCGGGTACCTCGCTCCCCTCATCCATCAACCAGCTTACGGTAGGCCTATTACAACAGCGGCAGAGCTAGCTGAAACTATCACTTTAAAAAATGACTTATGCCCAGAGATGTTGTCAAAGCCGCCACCGCCTCGATATGGATGGTGGCAGCTCATGATGATAACATTCGACCTGCTGCGCACTTTAAAAAACTACAATTCGCCATGTTTGCTTTTACCGCTGGCCCCAACTCTTTATCCCTCACTGTCTATACCGGATCCAGACATTCACCATATGTGGGTGGCGGATGAGGGGCGGGGAAAGGGTGGGGGGCCGGGGGTGTGGGGGGGGGGGGGTAGGAGGCGGGGGTAGCGTCATCTCGTCGTTGGAAATGTCACCGACTCTGCGAAATCTCAGCAGCACCTGTATATCTATGTGACGTGGTCGGGGGCGGGGGTGGGGCAGGGGCAGAGGCGGGGCGGGGCGGGGCGGGGCGTGGCGGGGCGGGGCGGTGGGGCGGGGCGGGGGGTGGGGACTGGAGGGGCAGCGGCATCCGGTCAGTGGAAATGCCAGCGCCCCTCATGAGCACACGTGTGGCTGGCCTATTCTTGGTCCTGTTTAGGCCATTTCTTGTCCACGTTCTATACTCCGCCCTAGCCCTGGTACATGCCTCTCTAACCACGCCCGTAAACGGAGCAAGGGTGAGCGCCATGCCGCTCACTAGGCCTAAAATTAGAGTGCGCATCTCGCTGGTGCCTTGCTACAGCTGCTTGACGCGCACTCATTGTTTTCAACGTTTGAGTGTTGGGAACCGGCCAGCTGAGCGGTTTGTGCGTGAAGAATCGAATGGATGTGAAACTATTTTTGTTTGCTTTGATCCAGGCATTAGCTAACTAATCATAATATAGTTAAAGATAAGACATTTATCTCTCCATAATGCATGTGGTCCCTTCAATGAGACTGTTGGAAGCGTTGTATTTTGAAGTAACTCATCGATGTTACATTTCTGCGCAAACGGAACACCATTTTCCTCGCCTGGTCAGTCCATATAAGGAGCGTTGTCACGTAACCATAGATTCCGCGCGCAGACGTGCGAGTCATGATGATTATTACGTCATACGACATGGAAAACTCCGCGCAACATATTAGATCGCCTGACACTGACAGTCACTCATGAGGCAACCGCATTCTGGCTTATCAACTGTCTAACTGCTCATACATTACATAAATCTACTCGGATGGTTATAATTCTGATATGCGCCGAACTTCAGTGCTTACTCGTGCATCCAAGGACAGCTTTAGCCGATCGTCTGTGCGAGGCGAGTGAAGGCAAACAACCGGAAGGTAGGCTGCAAGTACAGGCCGTTGATGCTAGGCATTGAGATAGAGCATAAGTATGTCTGCCTCGTGGGGTCTCGATAAGATCCCACAGCCCTATCACAGTGTTATTAATCGTGCTTTGAGAGTAGACACCGCTTGTGTGAATATCCGGGTCATTTGCATGCATCCCGCGTAAAGCACGTGGCATTTTGTAGCCTTTTATCGCCCTGTGTGGTTTATAGGTTATTTCGCCGCGCGACGCAACGTCCATAAAGCCCGGCATTAGTGAGTTTATTTGAAAGTTAATGTGATTCGCCCGGCAATAGGGCCAATGAAAGGACTAGGTTCGCCGCCCCCTATTCCGAGTTACATCACATCGTGGTTGCTGTCTGCCCTGGGGACAACATATCATGGTTAAAGACTGATGTATCGTGATGTCCTTGTCACGTGGCAGGCGACTTTGCCCCATGATCATTATACACAGACCGGGGAGGCCGCTTGGCAGGTTAACATTGAGTGGAGTAATTGTTCCCCCGGCGAGAGAAACTAGACACATGACAGGGGGCGCCCGCTGTCAGAATACAACGCTGAGGTAATGGATATACAATATGGAGCACACCAGCCTGTATCCCTCGGGGCAGTCCTCTGTCACTCGGGTAACCGCCCCACTCCTTGAGGCCCCGCACGACCCTTCATACCCCACACACAGACCCCCACCTCCTTCCACCCATAGCAATCCGGGTGATCAGCCGCACCACCGTGATCCCTCACCAACGACACCACCGTGATCCCTCACTAGCGATATCACGTTGGGTCCCTCATCAGCGGGACCACCATGGTCCCTCACCAGCGGGACCACCATGGTCCCTCACCAGCGGGACCACCGTAATCCCTCACCAGCGGCACCACCGTGATCCCTCAACAGCGGGACCACCGTGATCCCTCACCAGCGGGACCACCGTAATCCCTCACCAGCGGCACCACCGTAATCCCTCACCAGCGGCACCACCGTGATCTCTCACCAGCGGCGCCACCGTGTTCCGTCATGAGCGGTACCACCGTGATCCCAAACTCTCCTTGTCTAGGAGCCTCCCTCCCCCACTCCGCCCTCCCCATCCGACATTGCATCGGAAAGGTCAGCGGTCAATACATTACCCTGGAGACTGACGGGGCAGTCACCTCACTCGTGAGGTAATAATGACGCTACATCCAAGAAAAAATTGTAATCGTGAGGCACATACATGACAGCTTGGTGAACCTGTGACATGTTTTTATACCACGTGTCTTTGTATCGTCTTCACCCTTATCCTTAGACGTCACAGCTGTACCGAGGCAGACCGGGTTGGTAGGCAGAAATACCCACAGCTTGGTTTATACTCCACACTCCAGAAAGGAGAATTCTCAACCATGACTCCATCACTTGGGCGTAAAATTGCCTTCTTTAGTGGCCTATGAATTAAAAACAGATCGAAGTTGTCTTACTTTCTTTTTCAATCATCTTAAGCTCTCGGCACAAACGCCCCACCCGATCAGTCAACCAGTTCTTGTCTTCGTTCTGTACTCCGCCTGACCGTCAGCCCACAGGTAGTCAAATGAGCAACCCTAATCTCTACACATGATGATGTGATTTTGACCACACGCATGATGATGTTACCTTCAATCCTACACATGTGCTGATTTGAACTTTCGTCTCATTCTACAGTACAACCTGTTGGAGTCCCAGTTTGACGTAAAATTCGATCTCTTACAGCCCCTCACCACCGTTACCCTCTCCCACCTCTAACTCCTGTTATGCCACCGACCACTACTGATTTCATTGGCGCACATGCGCAAAGGAACGATGCGCTAGGCATCTCGGGATTGAATCAACCCGCATACTTCTGCTTTCTAGTGATCGAAAAAGATGAGGACTGCAGTCATATCTCGATCACCTACACGAGTTTAGTCTTTGGGGCAAACAGTGTTTCCTCTATGGGCACACCGTTCTTGGTACATCATCTTGGTGGCCTATTCTTGACAGCGTCTGCAAAATTCTTTGTAACACATTCCCAAAATAATCAAAGAATGTATGCCAGATTTAGGTCAGACAATCCACATTCGTCTGGGCACCTTGCGTGACCACCGAGCGGCGAGACGGTGTCAGGCCTGATCAGCAGTCTCCTTGGTTAGTAACAACACTCTCCCTTTCATCTTAAGCAGACCCATCATTGAGTCTTAAAGGATAAACCCAGGCTTGCAGATACCGCTCCAATATCGCCACTTTACTTATACGTATATGTATAGATCATCTCTCTGCATTCATGCCTAGAACTGTCCCCAGGGGGGGGGAGGGGGGGGGGTGATGTCCCATCAGTTTTAGTTTCAGACTATCTACTTGTCACAATTCCCGATTCCGCACCATATTGGGGAAAGGCTAAGGAATGCTATGAAGAGTAGGGGTATCGCTAAGGGGGAAAGTAGAGGGAGGTTGTGAGAGGGGGGATTGTGGGATCTGGCCTAAATCAGGGAGCGTGATTCGTCACAGTCCGAATGCCAAATCTGGAGCAGTCATCTGATGTCGCACGGCTCCTCTGAGATCTGAAGGTTGTGCCTGCGGCCTTTATATGTTAAACTAGCTACGTGAGACAAAATAACGTTAGTGCATCAGTTCATTGCAGTTGCTGATTATTTTATGCAAAATAATGCCGTAATGAATTACATATCATCGCCAATATGTCGCTAGCTATTCTGTTTATGTTTACTGTGTAAAATATATGACCACGCAATTGACGACATTTACCTGATTCAATATAACTTTCACGAAGTTAATTAATCATGCAACATGTCTTATTGAAACCTACGTATATAGATTTAGTACATCCGCAAATTGAATTAGTTACTAGTTCTCGTTGCGAGAAAAAATCGACACGATTCAAAGACCAAAATGCCTAATTTAATGTATTCGACAACAAAACCAAAGAGACCAGATTATGGATTAACAAATAAAAGAAGACAAATGGCACACAAATGGATCTGAAATCATAGCCCAATCTTATTTTATACAAAGGAGTGTTTCTCATCGCGTATGACTAAACAGTACTAAAGTACGGATGGTAACAGGCATTACTCATGGTATCGCAGTGCTATTAATCAAGTATTGCGAGTAGACACCGCTTGTTTGAATATTGGGGTCACTTGAATTCAACCCGCGTAAAGCACGTGGCATGTTGTCCCCTTTTATCGCCTTGTGTGGTTTATAGGTTATTCCGCCGCGCGATGCAACGTCCATAAAGCCTGGCATTAGTGAGTTTAATTGAAAGGTATTGTGATTTGCCCGGCAATACGGCCAATGACAGGACTAGGTTCGCCGCCCCTTATTCCGAGTTACATCACATCCTGGTTGTTATTTGCCCTGGGGACAACATATCATGGCTGACGCCTGATGCATCGTGATGCCCTTGTCACGTGGCAGGCGATCTTGACCCCTGCGCATTATGCACAGAGCAGGGAAGCCGCTTGGGAGGTTACCATTGGTTGGAGTAAGTGCTCCCCTGGCGAGAGAAACTAGACACACGACAGGGGGCGCCGGCTGTCAGAATAAATCGCTAAGGTAATGGATATACAATATGGCGCACACCTTCCTGTCTGTCCCCCCTGGGGCAGGCCTTAGTCACTCGAGTAACCGGACTCCCCCTCCCTCCCACCCCCCTTCATGCCACGCACTCCCCTCATGCCCCACTAATGCCCCAATCCTTCCACCACCGGAGACTAGAGCGCCATAACTGGAGCTGCGCAGGCTTTGACACCATTGTAGTCTTCCATTACGCCACGGATTTGGTAGTACGTGTACTTCCTTGGGTGGCTTCCGGCTGGCATGCCCACCCAGAGGCAGGTACCCATAGCCACCAGTGTGATCAGCTCTACCATTGCGGTCCCTCGCCATCGGCACCACCGTGATTCGGCATTAGCGGCACCCCCGGATCTCAGACTCTCATATTCTAGCCCTCCCCGCCCCCCCCCCCCCCTTTCGCCCTCCCCCATCTGACAGTGTTTCGGAAAGGTCAGCGGTTTCCACATTACCCTGGCACCTAGACTGACACCTCACTCGTGAGGTAATAATGGCGGTACATCCCAGATATTTGTAATCTTGAGGCACATACATGACAGCTTGGTGAACCGTCACAGCTGTACGGATCCGGACCGGGTTGCTAGGCAGATATAACTATAGGTCTGCCTATGCTCCACAATCCAGTAACGAAAGCGCCCTCAATGAACTATCCATGGAATTACCGTCGATCCAACTTAAGACAAAAGGATGAAGGTTGAATTGCAGCTACCTAAATCTGTTTCTTCCCTGCGTGTTTGAGCCTTTGTCAAACACCCTAAAATGCTCAAGCTACTACCCCACTTACCCTTGTTGCAGGATAACCTAACCCTGATGATCCCTGCACTTGCTAATTTGACCTTGAGTCCAATAAGCTAATTGATCCTTGACAACAACGCATGGGTATGTAACTTTGACGTCTACGCATGGTGATGTAACTTTGACCTCTACGCAAGATCATTTAACCTTCAGCTTCGACTCTGCCCTAATTGTTCCTGCTATTGTGATATACTGCCTCCCGCGGGACAAGGCAAAAGAAAGCCTCTGATTGGCTATTAACTCTGGCGTGCCACCAACTGCTGTTGTGGGCATTGGGGGAATGGGTAGGTGGGGAGGGGCATGCCCCATTGATGGACGCGATAGTCACATCAGGATTGATTCAATCCACGCACTCTTCTCGACTTCCCTAACTGACCCTACTCACTACTGATGCCAAACGTGTGCGGAGTGGAAAGCTTGAGCATTTAGCATCAATGAGTGAGGTGGGACTGCGCGGAAAATGCCTTCTTGTGTTCGGAAATAATTATACCTTTGGAGGCAATGAACCGTCCCACAATCCTGGCTTGAACCACCGCCCACACTTGAGTTCTGCTTTGTTAACCGTGGGTATGAAATTGACAATCAGTGGAAAGTACTCATATCTGAAACTGACAAGAAAATGACATGCTGCATTATTTGTCCGACTGTTTGTCGGACATAACGTGCAAGACCGCTGTTGATAACCTCGTTAAATAAATGAAGTTTACACACACACAATACCTTTTTCGCCACATGATTGGATAAAAGCAGCAGTGACGTCAATAAACGATTGAACGTCTGGATCGGTCTGTTCCAGAAATATGTGCGTCTGTGGGATGCAGGTTCGTGGGTAGAGGAGGAGAGCCCCTCATGAGCAGCATACTCGTATGTAGGTCAGAAATCCAAGTAGTACACGGCCCATAAGTTTCGTTGTACGACCCCTGATGCCCGCTACTGCTAACTCAACCCAGGCCTGACCCTGACGCCATTGCAAAGGATTTTCCAGTGACCCTTAGGAATGGTTATTTGCCCTGCTCCTGCCCATGATGTTTTGACCTTGACCCATACGAAGGACCATTTGTCCCTGACAGCACTCACGTTAACTTGACCCTGACCTGTATATAATAAGCTTGCCCGGATACCTAATCATGCTAACTTGACCTTGAACCATTGGCGTACGTGTACGAAATAAATCCAATTAATATTACGTACCGGTTACGGCAACATCCTAGTTTTCCATTCCATCACCGACGACACTCCCCCCACCCACCCCTCACACACACACATCTTGACTTTTTCCTAAGATAGCCCCGAGGACGTGCGGCGTGTTGCCGCGACATCCACTAACCAATCAGCGGAATGGGGCACGCAAGGCATGCCGGGAAAGGTTAAGGCGCTGCTGGGACGGCGAAGAGAAGGGACACGTGGCCAGGATTATAGGCAGAGGCGGGCTGGGGGGGGGGGGGGAGGCGCAGGATGGGGTGGTTGGCGAGGGGCCGAAAGGGGGGTGGAGGTTTAGAGGAGGTGGGATGCGGTCGGGCTATAGGGGGTCATAGGGTGTGGTGGCGTGGGGGAGCAAAGAGGAGGTGGGGTGGGTCGGGCTATAGGGGGTCATAGGGTGTGGTGGCGTGGGGGAGCAAAGAGGAGGTGGGGTGGGTCGGGGTATAGGGGATCATAGGGTGTGGTGGCGTGGGGGAGCAAAGAGGAGGTGGGGTGTGGTCGGGGTATAGGGGATCATAGTGTGTGGTGGCGTGGGGGAGCAAAGAGGTTTTGGGGTGAGTGGGGGAATTGTTTGAGAGAGCGGGTGGGGAAGAAGGTGTGGGGTGGGGCGTTATTTGCGAAAGTAAACAGTGGGCGACATGGGGAGGCAGGGGGCGGGGGTGTATGAAAAACAACCCCAGGACCTTTCAGTACCGCTGCCTGGAGGTGGGTAAGGTGACGAGATTGGGGATTAAGACGACCCCAGGGACCGGGTCGTGGGGCTAATCCCGGGAGGGGGGGGCAGGGGAGGGGGGGGGGTGAGAGCGGTGGTTACTCTGGTAAACCGCAGGCGTGGTTTGGCAAAGTGACGGACTAACGAGCGACGGAGAAAACGGAAGTGTATGTAACCAGAATTTCAACACGAAACGATGGGTGGAAGTGCCACAGGACAGCGAAGCACAAGACCAACCAACGTACTACAAGCCAGCGAAGTCAGTGTGATATGTATGGTACTACAAACCCTACTGGCCGATATAGTACTACAGACCCTACAGGTTGATATCGTGCTACACGCTTTACAGGCTGACACAGTGCTACAAACCCTACTGGCCGATATGGTACTACAGACCCTACAGGTTGATATCGTGCTACACGCTTTACAGGCTGACACAGTGCTACAAACCCTGCTGGCCGATATAGTACTACAGACCCTACAGGTTGATATCGTGCTACACGCTTTACAGGCTGACACAGTGCTACAAACCCTACTGGCCGATATAGTACAGACCCTACAGGTTGATATCGTGCTACACGCTTTACAGGCTGACACAGTGCTACAAACCCTACTGGCCGATATGGTACTACAGACCCTACAGGTTGATATCGTGCTACACGCTTTACAGGCTGACACAGTGCTACAAACCCTGCTGGCCGATATAGTACTACAGACCCTACAGGTTGATATCGTGCTACACGCTTTACAGGCTGACACAGTGCTACAAACCCTGCTGGCCGATATAGTACTACAGACCATACAGGTTGATATCGTGCTACACGCTTTACAGGCTGACACAGTGCTACAAACCCTACTGGCCGATATAGTACTACAGACCCTACAGGTTGATATCGTGCTACACGCTTTACAGGCTGACACATTGCTACAAATCTTACTGGCCGATATAGTACTACAGACCCTACAGGTTGATATCGTGCTACACGCTTTACAGGCTGACACAGTGCTACAAACCCTACTGGCCGATATAGTACTACAGACCCTACAGGTTGATATCGTGCTACACGCTTTACAGGCTGACACAGTGCTACAAACCCTGCTGGCCGATATAGTACTACAGACCCTACAGGTTGATATCGTGCTACACGCTTTACAGGCTGACACAGTGCTACAAACCCTACCGGCCGATATAGTACTACAGACCCTACAGGTTGATATCGTGCTACACGCTTTACAGGCTGACACAGTGCTACAAACCCTACTGGCCGATATAGTACTACAGACCCTACAGGTTGATATCGTGCTACACGCTTTACAGGCTGACAGAGTGCTACAAACCCTACTGGCCGATATAGTACTACAGACCCTACAGGTTGATATCGTGCTACACGCTTTACAGGCTGACACAGTGCTACAAACCCTACTGGCCGATATAGTACTACAGACCCTACAGGTTGATATCGTGCTACACGCTTTACAGGCTGACACAGTGCTACAAACCGTACTGGCCGATATAGTACTACAGACCCTACAGGTTGATATCGTGCTACACGCTTTACAGGCTGACACAGTGCTACAAACCCTGCTGGCCGATATAGTACTACAGACCCTACAGGTTGATATCGTGCTACACGCTTTACAGGCTGACACAGTGCTACGAACCCTGCTGGCCGATATAGTACTACAGACCCTACAGGTTGATATCGTGCTACACGCTTTACAGGCTGACACAGTGCTACAAACCCTACTGGCCGATATAGTACTACAGACCCTACAGGTTGATATCGTGCTACACGCTTTACAGGCTGACACAGTGCTACAAACCCTGCTGGCCGATATAGTACTACAGACCCTACAGGTTTATATCGTGCTACACGCTTTACAGGCTGACACAGTGCTACAAACCCTACTGGCCGATATAGTACTACAGACCCTACAGGTTGATATCGTGCTACACGCTTTACAGGCTGACACAGTGCTACAAACCCTACTGGCCGATATAGTACTACAGACCCTACAGGTTTATATCGTGCTACACGCTTTACAGGCTGACACAGTGCTACGAACCCTACTGGCCGATATAGTACTACAGACCCTACAGGTTGATATCATGCTACACGCTTTACAGGCTGACACAGTGCTAAGAACCCTGCTGGCCGATATAGTACTACAGACCCAACAGGTTGATATCGTGCTACACGCTTTACAGGCTGACACAGTGCTACAAACCCTGCTGGCCGATATAGTACTACAGACCCTACAGGTTGATATCGTGCTACACGCTTTACAGGCTGACACAGTGCTACAAACCCTGCTGGCCGATATAGTACTACAGACCCTACAGGTTGATATCGTGCTACACGCTTTACAGGCTGACACAGTGCTACGAACCCTGCTGGCCGATATAGTACTACAGACCCTACAGGTTGATATCGTGCTACACGCTTTACAGGCTGACACAGTGCTACAAACCCTGCTGGCCGATATAGTACTACAGACCCTACAGGTTGATATCGTGCTACACGTTTTACAGGCTGACACAGTGCTACAAACCTTGCTGGCCGATATAGTACTACAGACCATACAGGTTGATATCGTGCTACACGCTTTACAGGCTGACACAGTGCTACAAACCCTGCTGGCCGATATAGTACTACAGACCCTACAGGTTAATATCGTGCTACACGCTTTACAGGCTGACACAGTGCTACGAACCCTGCTGGCCGATATAGTACTACAGACCCTACAGGTTGATATCGTGCTACACGCTTTACAGGCTGACACAGTGCTACAAACCCTGCTGGCCGATATAGCACTACAGACCCTACAGGTTGATATCGTGCTACACGCTTTACAGGCTGACACAGTGCTACAAACCCTGCTGGCCGATATAGTACTACAGACCCTACAGGTTGATATCGTGCTACACGCTTTACAGGCTGACACAGTGCTACGAACCCTGCTGGCCGATATAGTACTACAGACCCTACAGGTTGATATCGTGCTACACGCTTTACAGGCTGACACAGTGCTACGAACCCTGCTGCCCGATATAGTACTACAGACCCTACAGGTTGATATCGTGCTACACGCTTTACAGGCTGACACAGTGCTACGAACCCTGCTGGCCGATATAGTACTACAGACCCTACAGGTTGATATCGTGCTACACGCTTTACAGGCTGACACAGTGCTGCAAACCCTGCTGGCCGATATAGTACTACAGACCCTACAGGTTGATATCGTGCTACACGCTTTACAGGCTGACACAGTGCTACAAACCCTACTGGCCGATATAGTACTACAGACCCTACAGGTTGATATCGTGCTACACGCTTTACAGGCTGACACAGTGCTACAAACCCTACTGGCCGATATAGTACTACAGACCCTACAGGTTGATATCGTGCTACACGCTTTACAGGCTGACACAGTGCTACAAACCTTGCTGGCCGATATAGTACTACAGACCCTACAGGTTGATATCGTGCTACACGCTTTACAGGCTGACACAGTGCTACGAACCCTACTGGCCGATATAGTACTACAGACCCTACAGGTTGATATCGTGCTACACGCTTTACAGGCTGACACAGTGCTACGAACCCTGCTGGCCGATATAGTACTACAGACCCTACAGGTTGATATCGTGCTACACGCTTTACAGGCTGACACAGTGCTACAAACCCTACTGGCCGATATAGTACTACAGACCCTACAGGTTGATATCGTGCTACACGCTTTACAGGCTGACACAGTGCTACGAACCCTACTGGCCGATATAGTACTACAGACCCTACAGGTTGATATCGTGCTACACGCTTTACAGGCTGACACAGTGCTACGAACCCTACTGGCCGATATAGTACTACAGACCCTACAGGTTGATATCGTGCTACACGCTTTACAGGCTGACACAGTGCTACAAACCCTACTGGCCGATATGGTACTACAGACCCTACAGGTTGATATCGTGCTACACGCTTTACAGGCTGACACAGTGCTACAAACCCTGCTGGCCGATATAGTACTACAGACCCTACAGGTTGATATCGTGCTACACGCTTTACAGGCTGACACAGTGCTACAAACCCTACTGGCCGATATAGTACAGACCCTACAGGTTGATATCGTGCTACACGCTTTACAGGCTGACACAGTGCTACAAATCCTACTGGCCGATATAGTACTACAGACCCTACAGGTTGATATCGTGCTACACGCTTTACAGGCTGACACAGTGCTACAAACCCTACTGGCCGATATAGTACTACAGACCCTACAGGTTGATATCGTGCTACACGCTTTACAGGCTGACACAGTGCTACAAACCCTGCTGGCCGATATAGTACTACAGACCCTACAGGTTGATATCGTGCTACACGCTTTACAGGCTGACACAGTGCTACAAACCCTACTGGCCGATATAGTACTACAGACCCTACAGGTTGATATCGTGCTACACGCTTTACAGGCTGACACAGTGCTACAAACCCTACTGGCCGATATAGTACTACAGACCCTACAGGTTGATATCGTGCTACACGCTTTACAGGCTGACACAGTGCTACAAACCCTACTGGCCGATATAGTACTACAGACCCTACAGGTTGATATCGTGCTACACGCTTTACAGGCTGACAGAGTGCTACAAACCCTACTGGCCGATATAGTACTACAGACCCTACAGGTTGATATCGTGCTACACGCTTTACAGCCTGACACAGTGCTACAAACCCTACTGGCCGATATAGTACTACAGACCCTACAGGTTGATATCGTGCTACACGCTTTACAGGCTGACACAGTGCTACAAACCCTACTGGCCGATATAGTACTACAGACCCTACAGGTTGATATCGTGCTACACGCTTTACAGGCTGACACAGTGCTACAAACCCTGCTGGCCGATATAGTACTACAGACCCTACAGGATGATATCGTGCTACACGCTTGACAGGCTGACACAGTGCTACAAACCCTGCTGGCCGATATAGTACTACAGACTCTACAGGTTGATATCGTGCTACACGCTTTACAGGCTGACACAGTGCTACAAACCCTACTGGCCGATATAGTACTACAGACCCTACAGGTTGATATCGTGCTACACGCTTTACAGGCTGACACAGTGCTACAAACCCTGCTGGCCAATATAGTACTACAGACCCTACAGGTTGATATCGTGCTACACGCTTTACAGGCCGACACAGTGCTACAAACCCTACTGGCCGATATAGTACTACAGACCCTACAGGTTGATATCGTGCTACACGCTTTACAGGCTGACACAGTGCTACAAACCCTACTGGCCGATATAGTACTACAGACCCTACAGGTTGATATCGTGCTACACGCTTTACAGGCTGACACAGTGCTACGAACCCTGCTGGCCGATATAGTACTACAGACCCTACAGGTTGATATCGTGCTACACGCTTTACAGGCTGACACAGTGCTACAAACCCTGCTGGCCGATATAGTACTACAGACCCTACAGGTTGATATCGTGCTACACGCTTTACAGGCTGACACAGTGCTACAAACCCTGCTGGCCGATATAGTACTACAGACCCTACAGGTTGATATCGTGCTACACGCTTTACAGGCTGACACAGTGCTACAAACCCTGCTTGCCGATATAGTACTACAGACCCTACAGGTTGATATCGTGCTACACGTTTTACAGGCTGACACAGTGCTACGAACCCTGCTGGCCGATATAGTACTACAGACCCTACAGGTTGATATCGTGCTACACGCTTTACAGGCTGACACAGTGCTACGAACCCTGCTGGCCGATATAGTACTACAGACCCTACAGGTTGATATCGTGCTACACGCTTTACAGGCTGACACAGTGCTACAAACCCTGCTGGCCGATATAGCACTACAGACCCTACAGGTTGATATCGTGCTACACGCTTTACAGGCTGACACAGTGCTACAAACCCTGCTGGCCGATATAGTACTACAGACCCTACAGGTTGATATCGTGCTACACGCTTTACAGGCTGACACAGTGCTACGAACCCTGCTGGCCGATATAGTTCTACAGACCCTACAGGTTGATATCGTGCTACACGCTTTACAGGCTGACACAGTGCTACGAACCCTGCTGCCCGATATAGTACTACAGACCCTACAGGTTGATATCGTGCTACACGCTTTACAGGCTGACACAGTGCTACGAACCCTGCTGGCCGATATAGTACTACAGACCCTACAGGTTGATATCGTGCTACACGCTTTACAGGCTGACACAGTGCTACAAACCCTGCTGGCCGATATAGTACTACAGACCCTACAGGTTGATATCGTGCTACACGCTTTACAGGCTGACACAGTGCTACAAACCCTACTGGCCGATATAGTACTACAGACCCTACAGGTTGATATCGTGCTACACGCTTTACAGGCTGACACAGTGCTACAAACCCTACTGGCCGATATAGTACTACAGACCCTACAGGTTGATATCGTGCTACACGCTTTACAGGCTGACACAGTGCTACAAACCCTGCTTGCCGATATAGTACTACAAACCCTACAGGTTGATATCGTGCTACACGCTTTACAGGCTGACACAGTGCTACGAACCCTACTGGCCGATATAGTTCTACAGACCCTACAGGTTGATATCGTGCTACACGCTTTACAGGCTGACACAGTGCTACGAACCCTGCTGGCCGATATAGTACTACAGACCCTACAGGTTGATATCGTGCTACACGCTTTACAGGCTGACACAGTGCTACAAACCCTACTGGCCGATATAGTACTACAGACCCTACAGGTTGATATCGTGCTACACGCTTTACAGGCTGACACAGTGCTACGAACCCTACTGGCCGATATAGTACTACAGACCCTACAGGTTGATATCGTGCTACACGCTTTACAGGCTGACACAGTGCTACAAACCCTGCTGGCCGATATAGTACTACAGACCCTACAGGTTGATATCGTGCTACACGCTTTACAGGCTGACACAGTGCTACAAACCCTGCTGGCCGATATAGTACTACAGACCCTACAGGTTGATATCGTGCTACACGCTTTACAGCCTGACACAGTGCTACAAACCCTGCTGGCCGATATAGTACTACAGACCCTACAGGTTGATATCGTGCTACATGCTTTACAGGCTGACACAGTGCTACAAACCCTGCTGGCCGATATAGTACTACAGACCCCACAGGTTGATATCGTGCTACACGCTTTACAGGCTGACACAGTGCTACAAACCCTGCTGGCCGATATAGTACTACAGACCCTACAGGTTGATATCGTGCTACACGCTTTACAGGCTGACACAGTGCTACAAACCCTACTGGCCGATATAGTACTACAGACCCTACAGGTTGATATCGTGCCACACGCTTTACAGGCTGACCCAGTGCTACAAACCCTGCTGGCCGATATAGTACTACAGACCCTACAGGTTGATATCGTGCTACACGCTTTACAGGCTGACACAGTGCTACAAACCCTACTGGCCGATATAGTACTACAGACCCTACAGGTTGATATCGTGCTACACGCTTTACAGGCTGACACAGTGCTACAAACCCCGCTGGCTGATATAGTACTACAGACCCTACAGGTTGATATCGTGCTACACGCTTTACAGGCTGACCCAGTGCTACAAACCCTACTGGCCGATATAGTACTGCACACCCTACAGGTTGATATCGTGCTACACGCTTTACAGGCTGACACAGTGCTACAAACCCTGCTGGCCGATATAGTACTACAGACCCTACAGGTTGATATCGTGCTACACGCTTTACAGGCTGACACAGTGCTACAAACCCTACTGGCCGATATAGTACTACAGACCCTACAGGTTGATATCGTGCTACACGCTTTACAGGCTGACACAGTGCTACAAACCCTACTGGCCGATATAGTACTACAGGCCCTACAGGTTGATATCGTGCTACACGCTTTACAGGCTGACACAGTGCTACAAACCCTGCTGGCCGATATAGTACTACAGACCCTACAGGTTGATATCGTGCTACACGCTTTACAGGCTGACACAGTGCTACAAACCCTACTGGCCGATATAGTACTACAGACCCTACAGGTTGATATCGTGCTACACGCTTTACAGGCTGACACAGTGCTACAAACCCTACTGGCCGATATAGTACTACAGACTCTACAGGTTGATATCGTGCTACACGCTTTACAGGCTGACACAGTGCTACAAACCCTACTGGCCGATATAGTACTACAGACCATACAGGTTGATATCGTGCTACACGCTTTACAGGCTGACACAGTGCTACAAACCCGGCTGGCCGATATAGTACTACAGACCCTACAGGTTGATATCGTGATACACGCTTTACAGGCTGACACAGTGCTACAAACCCTACTGGCCGATATAGTACTACAGACCCTACAGGTTGATATCGTGCTACAAGATTTACAGGCTGGCACAGTGCTACAAACCCTACTGGCCGATATAGTACTACAGACCCTACATGTTGATATCGTGCTACACGCTTTACAGGCTGACACAGTGCTACAAACCATACTGGCCGATATAGTACTACAGACCCTACAGGTTGATATCGTGCTACACGCTTTACAGGCTGACACAGTGCTACAAACCCTGCTGGCCGATATAGTACTACAGACCCTACAGGTTGATATCGTGCTACACGCTTTACAGGCTGACACAATGCTATAAACCCTGCTGGCCGATATAGTACAACAGGCCCTACAGGTTGATATTGTGCTACACGCTTTACAGGCTGACACAGTTCTACAAACCCTGCTGGCCGATATAGTACTACAGACCCTACAGGTTGATATCGTGCTACACGCTTTACAGGCTGACACAGTGCTACAAACCCTACTGGCCGATATAGTACTACAGACCCTACAGGTTGATATCGTGCTACACGCTTTACAGGCTGACACAGTGCTACAAACCCTACTGGCCGATATAGTGCTACAGACCCTACAGGTTGATATCGTGCTACACGCTTTACAGGCTGACACAGTGCTACAAACCCTACTGGCCGATATAGTACTACAGACCCTACAGGTTGATATCGTGCTACACGCTTTACAGGCTGACACAGTGCTACAAACCCTACTGGCCGATATAGTACTACAGACCCGACAGGTTGATATCGTGCTACACGCTTTACAGGCTGACACAGTGCTACAAACCCTACTGGTCGATATAGTACTACAGACCCTACAGGTTGATATCGTGCTACACGCTTTACAGGCTGACACAGTGCTACAAACCCTGCTGGCCGATATAGTACTACAGACCCTACAGGTTGATATCGTGCTACACGCTTTACAGGCTGACACAGTGCTACAAACCCAGCTGGCCGATATAGTACTACAGACCCTACAGGTTGATATCGTGCTACACGCTTTACAGCCTGACACAGTGCTACAAACCCTGCTGGCCGATATAGTACTACAGACCCTACAGGTTGATATCGTGCTACACGCTTTACAGGCTGACAGAGTGCTACAAACCCTGCTGGCCGATATAGTACTACAGACCCTACAGGTTGATATCGTGCTACACGCTTTACAGGCTGACACAGTGCTACAAACCCTGCTGGCCGATATAGTACTACAGACCCTACAGGTTGATATCGTGCTACACGCTTTACAGGCTGACACAGTGCTACAAACCCTACTGGCCGATATAGTACTACAGACCCCACAGGTTGATATCGTGCTACACGCTTTACAGGCTGACACAGTGCTACAAACCCTGCTGGCCGATATAGTACTACAGACCCTACAGGTTGATATCGTGCCACACGCTTTACAGGCTGACCCAGTGCTACAAACCCTGCTGGATGATATAGTACTACAGACCCTGCAGGTTGATATCGTGCTACACGCTTTACAGGCTGACACAGTGCTACAAACCCTACTGGCCGATATAGTACTACAGACCCTACTGGTTGATATCGTGCTACACGCTTTACAGGCTGACACAGTGCTACAAACCCTACTGGCCGATATAGTACTACAGACCCTACAGGTTGATATCGTGCCACACGCTTTACAGGCTGACCCAGTGCTACAAACCCTGCTGGATGATATAGTACTACAGACCCTGCAGGTTGATATCGTGCTACACGCTTTACAGGCTGACACAGTGCTACAAACCCTACTGGCCGATATAGTACTACAGACCCTACTGGTTGATATCGTGCTACACGCTTTACAGGCTGACACAGTGCTACAAACCCTACTGGCCGATATAGTACTACAGACCCTACAGGTTGATATCGTGCTACACGCTTTACAGGCTGACACAGTGCTACAAACCCTACTGGCCGATATAGTACTACAGACCCTACTGGTTGATATCGTGCTACACGCTTTACAGGCTGACACAGTGCTACAAACCCTACTGGCCGATATAGTACTACAGACCCTACAGGTTGATATCGTGCTTTACAGGCTGACACAGTGCTACAAACCCTACTGGCCGATATAGTACTACAGACCCTACAGGTTGATATCGTGCTACACGCTTTACAGGCTGACACAGTGCTACAAACCCTACTGGCCGATATAGTACTACAGACCCTACAGGTTGATATCGTGCTACACGCTTTACAGGCTGACACAGTGCTACAAACCCTGCTGGCCGATATAGTACTACAGACCCTACAGGTTGATATCGTGCTACACGCTTTACAGGCTGACACAGTGCTACAAACCCTGCTGGCCGATATAGTACTACAGACCCTACAGGTTGATATCGTGCTACACGCTTTACAGCCTGACACAGTGCTACAAACCCTGCTGGCCGATATAGTACTACAGACCCTACAGGTTGATATCGTGCTACACGCTTTACAGGCTGACACAGTGCTACAAACCCTGCTGGCCGATATAGTACTACAGACCCCACAGGTTGATATCGTGCTACACGCTTTACAGGCTGACACAGTGCTACAAACCCTGCTGGCCGATATAGTACTACAGACCCTACAGGTTGATATCGTGCTACACGCTTTACAGGCTGACACAGTGCTACAAACCCTACTGGCCGATATAGTACTACAGACCCTACAGGTTGATATCGTGCCACACGCTTTACAGGCTGACACAGTGCTACAAACCCTACTGGCCGATATAGTACTACAGACCCTACAGGTTGATATCGTGCTACACGCTTTACAGGCTGACACAGTGCTACAAACCCTACTGGCCGATATAGTACTACAGACCCTACAGGTTGATATCGTGCTACACGCTTTACAGGCTGACACAGTGCTACAAACCCTACTGGCCGATATAGTACTACAGACCATACAGGTTGATATCGTGCTACACGCTTTACAGGCTGACACAGTGCTACAAACCCTACTGGCCGATATAGTACTACAGACTCTACAGGTTGATATCGTGCTACACGCTTTACAGGCTGACACAGTGCTACAAACCCTACTGGCCGATATAGTACTACAGACCCTACAGGTTGATATCGTGCTACACGCTTTACAGGCTGACACAGTGCTACAAACCCTACTGGCCGATATAGTACTACAGACCCTACTGGTTGATATCGTGCTACACGCTTTACAGGCTGACACAGTGCTACAAACCCTACTGGCCGATATAGTACTACAGACCCTACAGGTTGATATCGTGCTACACGCTTTACAGGCTGACACAGTGCTACAAACCCTGCTGGCCGATATAGTACTACAGACCCTACAGGTTGATATCGTGCTACACGCTTTACAGGCTGACACAGTGCTACAAACCCTACTGGCCGATATAGTACTACAGACCCTACAGGTTGATATCGTGCTACACGCTTTACAGGCTGACACAGTGCTACAAACCCTACTGGCCGATATAGTACTACAGACCCTACAGGTTGATATCGTGCTACACGCTTTACAGGCTGACACAGTGCTACAAACCCTACTGGCCGATATAGTACTACAGACCCTACAGGTTGATATCGTGCTACACGCTTTACAGGCTGACACAGTGTTACAAACCCTACTGGCCGATATAGTACTACAGACCCTACAGGTTGATATCGTGCTACACGCTTTACAGGCTGACACAGTGCTACAAACCCTGCTGGCCGATATAGTACTACAGACCCTACAGGTTGATATCGTGCTACACGCTTTACAGGCTGACACAGTGCTACAAACCCTACTGGCCGATATAGTACTACAGACCCTACAGGTTGATATCGTGCTACACGCTTTACAGGCTGACACAGTGCTACAAACCCTACTGGCCGATATAGTACTATAGACCCTACAGGTTGATATCGTGCTACACGCTTTACAGGCTGACACAGTGCTACAAACCCTGCTGGCCGATATAGTACTACAGACCCTACAGGTTGATATCGTGCTACACGCTTTACAGGCTGACACAGTGCTACAAACCCTACTGGCCGATATAGTACTACAGACCCTACAGGTTGATATCGTGCTACCCGCTTTATAGGCTGACACAGTGCTACAAACCCTGCTGGCCGATATAGTACTACAGACCCTACAGGTTGATATCGTGCTACACGCTTTACAGGCTGACACAGTGCTACAAACCCTACTGGCCGATATAGTACTACAGACCCTACAGGTTGATATCGTGCTACACGCTTTACAGGCTGACACAGTGCTACAAACCCTGCTGGCCGATATAGTACTACAGACCCTACAGGTTGATATCGTGCTACACGCTTTAC
The DNA here is from genome assembly GCA_964019135.1 of Arenicola marina. Taxonomy (NCBI): domain Eukaryota; kingdom Metazoa; phylum Annelida; class Polychaeta; family Arenicolidae; genus Arenicola; species Arenicola marina. The sequence continues at coordinate 18,186,766 of OZ025261.1, forward strand.
AGGCTGACACAGTGCTACAAACCCTGCTGGCCGATATAGTACTACAGACCCTACAGGTTGATATCGTGCTACACGCTTTACAGGCTGACACAGTGCTACAAACCCTGCTGGCCGATATAGTACTACAGACCCTACAGGTTGATATCGTGCTACACGCTTTACAGGCTGACACAGTGCTACAAACCCTACTGGCCGATATAGTACTACAGACCCCACAGGTTGATATCGTGCTACACGCTTTACGGGATGACACAGTGCTACAAACCCTACTGGCCGATATAGTACTACAGACCCTACAGGTTGATATCGTGCTACACGCTTTACAGGCTGACACAGTGCTACAAACCCTACTGGCCGATAGAAGGAATACAGACCCTACATGTTGATATCGTGCTACACGCTTTACAGGCTGACACAGTGCTACAAACCCTACTGGCCGATATAGTACTACAGACCCTACAGGTTGATATCGTGCAACACGCTTTACAGGCTGACACAGTGCTACAAACCCTACTGGCCGATATAGTACTACAGACCCTACAGGTTGATATCGTGCTACACGCTTTACAGGCTGACACAGTGCTACAAACCCTACTGGCCGATATAGTACTACAGACCCTACAGGTTGATATCGTGCTACACGCTTTACAGGCTGACACAGTGCTACAAACCCTACTGGCCGATATAGTACTACAGACCCTACAGGTTGATATCGTGCTACACGCTTTACAGGCTGACACAGTGCTACAAACCCTGCTGGCCGATATAGTACTACAGACCCTACAGGTTGATATCGTGCTACACGCTTTACAGGCTGACACAGTGCTACAAACCCTACTGGCCGATATAGTACTACAGACCCTACAGGTTGATATCGTGCTACACGCTTTACAGGCTGACACAGTGCTACAAACCCTACTGGCCGATATAGTACTACAGACCCTACAGGTTGATATCGTGCTACACGCTTTACAGGCTGACACAGTGCTACAAACCCTGCTGGCCGATATAGTACTACAGACCCTACAGGTTGATATCGTGCTACACGCTTTACAGGCTGACACAGTGCTACAAACCCTGCTGGCCGATATAGTACTACAGACCCTACAAGTTGATATCGTGCTACACGCTTTACAGGCTGACACAGTGCTACAAACCCTGCTGGCCGATATAGTACTACAGACCCTACAGGTTGATATCGTGCTACACGCTTTACAGGCTGACACAGTGCTACAAACCCTACTGGCCGATATAGTACTACAGACCCTACAGGTTGATATCGTGCTACACGCTTTACGGGATGACACAGTGCTACAAACCCTACTGGCCGATATAGTACTACAGACCCTACAGGTTGATATCGTGCTACACGCTTTACAGGCTGACACAGTGCTACAAACCCTACTGGCCGATATAGTACTACAGACCCTACATGTTGATATCGTGCTACACGCTTTACAGGCTGACACAGTGCTACAAACCCTACTGGCCGATATAGTACTACAGACCCTACAGGTTGATATCGTGCTACACGCTTTACAGGCTGACACAGTGCTACAAACCCTGCTGGCCGATATAGTACTACAGACCCTACAGGTTGATATCGTGCTACACGCTTTACAGGCTGACACAGTGCTACAAACCCTGCTGGCCGATATAGTACTACAGACCCTACAGGTTGATATCGTGCTACACGCTTTACAGGCTGACACAGTGCTACAAACCCTACTGGCCGATATAGTACTACAGACCCTACAGGTTGATATCGTGCTACACGCTTTATAGGCTGACACAGTGCTACAAACCCTTCTGGCCGATATAGTACTACAGACCCTACAGGTTGATATCGTGCTACACGCTTTACAGGCTGACACAGTGCTACAAACCCTACTGGCCGATATAGTACTACAGACCCTACAGGTTGATATCGTGCTACACGCTTTACAGGCTGACACAGTGCTACAAACCCTGCTGGCCGATATAGTACTACAGACCCTACAGGTTGATATCGTGCTACACGCTTTACAGGCTGACACAGTGCTACAAACCCTACTGGCCGATATAGTACTACAGACCCTACAGGTTGATATCGTGCTACACGCTTTACAGGCTGACACAGTGCTACAAACCCTGCTGGCCGATATAGTACTACAGACCCTACAGGTTGATATCGTGCTACACGCTTTACAGGCTGACACAGTGCTACAAACCCTACTGGCCGATATAGTACTACAGACCCTACAGGTTGATATCGTGCTACACGCTTTACGGGATGACACAGTGCTACAAACCCTACTGGCCGATATAGTACTACAGACCCTACAGGTTGATATCGTGCTACACGCTTTACAGGCTGACACAGTGCTACAAACCCTACTGGCCGATATAGTACTACAGACCCTACATGTTGATATCGTGCTACACGCTTTACAGGCTGACACAGTGCTACAAACCCTACTGGCCGATATAGTACTACAGACCCTACAGGTTGATATCGTGCTACACGCTTTACAGGCTGACACAGTGCTACAAACCCTGCTGGCCGATATAGTACTACAGACCCTACAGGTTGATATCGTGCTACACGCTTTACAGGCTGACACAGTGCTACAAACCCTGCTGGCCGATATAGTACTACAGACCCTACAGGTTGATATCGTGCTACACGCTTTACAGGCTGACACAGTGCTACAAACCCTACTGGCCGATATAGTACTACAGACCCTACAGGTTGATATCGTGCTACACGCTTTACAGGCTGAGACAGTGCTACAAACCCTACTGGCCGATATAGCACTACAGACCCTATAGGTTGATATCGTGCTACACGCTTTACAGGCTGACAGAGTGCTACAAACCCTACTGGCCGATATAGTACTACAGACCCTACAGGTTGATATCGTGCTACACGCTTTACATGCTGACACAGTGCTACAAACCCTGCTGGCCGATATAGTACTACAGACCCTACAGGTTGATATCGTGCTACACGCTTTACAGGCTGACACAGTGCTACAAACCCTGCAGGTCGCGGCAGTGCCACACACCGTTCATGTCTACATAGTGCTACACTACCCTATATGCCAATGTTGTACTACAAACCATATAGGCCGATGTTGTACTACAAACCTCACAGGCCAATGTTGTACTACAAACCATATAGGCCGATGTTGTAGCACAAACGTTACAGGAACTATATTGTACTACAAACCCTACATGCCAATTTTGTACTACAAACCCTACATGCCGACGTTGTACTTGAAACCACATAGGCCGATGTTGTACTACAAACCCAACATGCCTAGTTTGTACTACAAACCCAACATGCCTAGTTTGTACTACAAACCCTACAAGCCTATGTTGTGGTACAAACCCTACATGCAGATGTTGTACTACAAACCACATAGGCCGATGTTGTACAACAAACCCTACATGTCGATGTTGTTCTATAAAACCAGTGGTTTGAAACGACATAAGCCTATGTTGTACTACAAACCCTATGCGCAGATGTCGTACTACAAACCCTACAAGCAGATGTTGTACTACAAACCTTACAGGCCAGTGTAGTACTACAAACCTTACAGACCAGTGTAGTACTACAAACCTTACATGCCAGTGTAGTACTACAAACCATACAGGCCAGTGTAGTACTACAAACCTTACAGGCCAGTGTAGTAATACAAACCTTACCGGCAATTGTAGTACTACAAACCTTACAGGCCAGTGTAGTACTACAAACCTTACAGACCAGTGTAATAATACAAACCTTTCATGCCAGTGTAGTACTACAAACCTTACAGGCCAGTGTAGTACCACAAACCTTACAGGCCAGTGTAGTACTACAAACCTTACAGACCAGTGTAGTACTACAAACCTTACATGCCAGTGTAGTACTACAAACCTTACAGGCCAGTGTAGTACTACAAACCTTACAGGCCAGTGTAGTACTACAAACCATACAGGCCAGTGTAGTACTACAAACCTTACAGGCCAGTGTAGTACTACAAACCTTACAGGCCAGTGTAGTACTACAAACCTTACAGGCCAGTGTAGTACTACAAACCTTACAGGCCAGTGTAGTACTACAAACCTTACAGGCTAGTGTAGTACTACAAACCTTACATGCCAGTGTAGTACTACAAACCTTACAGGCCAGTGTAGTAATACAAACCTTACAGGCCAGTGTAGTACTACAAACCTTACAGGCCAGTGTAGTACTACAAACCTTACAGGCCAGTGTAGTACTACAAACCTTACAGGCCAGTGTAGTACTACAAACCTTACAGGCCAGTGTAGTACTACAAAACTTACAGGCCAGTGCAGTACTACAAACCTTACATGCCAGTGTAGTAATACAAACCTTACAGACCAGCGTAGTACTACAAACCTGACAGGCCAGTGTAGTACTACAAACCTTACAGGCCAGTGTAGTAATACAACCCTTACAGGCCAGTGTAGTGCTACAAACCTTACAGGCCAGTGTAGTACTACACACCTTACAGGCCAGTGTAGTAATACAAACCTTACATGCCAGTGTAGTAATACAAACCGTACATGCCAGTGTAGTACTACAAACCTTACAGGCCAGTGTAGTGCTACAAACCTTACAGGCCAGTGTAGTACTACAAACCTTACAGGCCAGTGTAGTACTATAAACCTTACAGACCAGTGTAGTACTACAAACCTTACAGACCAGTGTAGTACTACAAACCTTACAGGCCAGTGTAGTAATACAGACCTTACAGGCCAGTGTAGTACTACAAACCTTACAGACCAGTGTAGTACTACAAACCTTACATGCCAGTGTAGTAATACAAACCTTACAGGCCAGTGTAGTACTACAAACCTCACAGGCCAGTGTAGTACTACAAACCTTACAGGCCAGTGTAGTACTACAAAACTTACAGGCCAGTGTAGTACTACAAACCTTACAGACCAGTGTAGTAATACAAACCTTACAGGCCAGTGTAGTGCTACAAACCTTACAGGCCAGTGTAGTACTACAAACCATACAGGCCAGTGTAGTAATACAAACCTTACAGGCCAGTGGAGTACTACAAACCTTACAGGCCAGTGTAGTACTACAAACCTTACAGGCCAGTGTAGTAATACAAACCTTACAGGCCAGTGTAGTACTACAAACCTTACAGGCCAGTGTAGTACTACAAACCTTACAGACCAGTGTAGTAATACAAACCTTACAGGCCAGTGTAGTGCTACAAACCTTACAGGCCAGTGTAGTACTACAAACCATACAGGCCAGTGTAGTAATACAAACCTTACAGGCCAGTGTAGTACTACAAACCTTACAGGCCAGTGTAGTACTACAAACCTTACAGGCCAGTGTAGTAATACAAACCTTACAGGCCAGTGTAGTACTACAAACCTTACAGGCCAGTGTAGTACTACAAACCTTACAGACCAGTGTAGTAATACAAACCTTACAGGCCAGTGTAGTACTACAAACCTTACAGGCCAGTGTAGTACTACAAACCTTACAGGCCAGTGTAGTACTACAAACCTTACAGACCAGTGTAGTACTACAAACCTTACAGGCCAGTGTAGTACTACAAACCTTACAGACCAGTGTAGTAATACAAACCTTACAGGCCAGTGTAGTGCTACAAACCTTACAGGCCAGTGTAGTAATAAAAACCTTACAGGCCAGTGTAGTACTACAAACCTTACAGGCCAGTGTAGTACTACAAACCTTATAGGCCAGTGTAGTACTACAAACCTTACATGCCAGTGTAGTAATACAAACCTTACAGGCCAGTGTAGTACTATAAACCTTGCAGACCAGTGTAGTACTACAAACCTTACAGACCAGTGTAGTAATACAAACCTTACAGGCCAGTGTAGTGCTACAAACCTTACAGGCCAGTGTAGTACTACAAACCATACAGGCCAGTGTAGTAATACAAACCTTATAGGCCAGTGTAGTACTACAAACCTTACATGCCAGTGTAGTAATACAAACCTTACAGGCCAGTGTAGTACTATAAACCTTACAGACCAGTGTAGTACTACAAACCTTACAGACCAGTGTAGTAATACAAACCTTACAGGCCAGTGTAGTGCTACAAACCTTACAGGCCAGTGTAGTACTACAAACCATACAGGCCAGTGTAGTAATACAAACCTTACAGGCCAGTGTAGTACTACAAACCTTACAGACCAGTGTAGTAATACAAACCTTACAGGCCATTGTAGTGCTACAAACCTTACAGCCCAGTGTAGTACTACAAACCATACAGGCCAGTGTAGTACTACAAACCTTACAGGCCAGTGTAGTACTACAAACCTTACAGACCAGTGTAGTAATACAAACCTTACATGCCAGTGTAGTACTACAAACCTTACAGACCAGTGTAGTAATACAAACCTTACAGGCCAGTGTAGTACTAAAAACCTTACAGGGCAGTGTAGTACTACAAACCATACAGGCCAGTGTAGTACTACAAACCTTACAGACCAGTGTAGTAATACAAACCTTACAGGCCAGTGTAGTACTACAAACCTTACAGACCAGTGTAGTAATACAAACCTTACAGGCCAGTGTAGTACTAAAAACCTTACAGGGCAGTGTAGTACTACAAACCATACAGGCCAGTGTAGTACTACAAACCTTACAGACCAGTGTAGTAATACAAACCTTACAGGCCAGTGTAGTACTACAAACCTCACAGACCAGTGTAGTACTACAAACCTTACAGACCAGTGTAGTACTACAAACCTTACAGGGCAGTGTAGTACTACAAACCATACAGGCCAGTGTAGTACTACAAACCTTACAGACCAGTGTAGTAATACAAACCTTACAGGGCAGTGTAGTACTAAAAACCTTACAGGCCAGTGTAGTACTAAAAACCTTACAAGCCAGTGTAGTAATAGAAACCTTACAGACCAGTGTAGTAATACAAACCTTACAGACCAGTGTAGTAATACAAACCTTACAGGCCAGTGTAGTACTAAAAACCTTACAGGGCAGTGTAGTAATACAAACCTTACAGGCCAGTGTAGTAATACAAACCTTACAGGCCAGTGTAGTACTGCAAACCTTACATGCCAGTGTAGTAATACAAACCTTACAGACCAGTGTAGTAATACAAACCTTACAGGCCAGTGTAGTACCACAAACCTTACAGGCCAGTGTAGTACTACAAACCTTACAGGGCAGTGTAGTACTAAAAACCTTACAGGCCAGTGTAGTGCTACAAACCTTACAGGCCAGTGTAGTGCTACAAACCTTACAGACCAGTGTAGTAATACAAACCTTACAGGCCAGTGTAGTACTAAACACCTTACAGGGCAGTGTAGTACTACAAACCATACAGGCCAGTGTAGTAATACAAACTTTACAGGCCAGTGTAGTGCTACAAACCTTACAGGCCAGTGTAGTACTACAAACCATACAGGCCAGTGTAGTAATACAAACCTTACAGGCCAGTGTAGTACTACAAACCTTACAGACCAGTGTAGTACTAAAAACCTTACAGGCCAGTGTAGTACTAAAAACCTTACAGGCCAGTGTAGTAATACAAACCTTACAGGCCAGTGTAGTGCTACAAACCTTACAGGCCAGTGTAGTACTACAAACCATACAGGCCAGTGTAGTAATACAAACCTTACAGGCCAGTTTAGTACCACAAACCTTGCAGGCCAGTGTAGTACTACAAACCTTACAGGCCAGTGTAGTACTACAAACCTTACAGGCCATTGTAGTACCACAAGCCTTACAGGCCAGAGTAGTAATACAAACCTTACAGGCCAGTGTAGTGCTACAAACCTTACAGGCCAGTGTAGTACTACAAACCTTACAGGCCAGTGTAGTAATACAAACCTTACAGGCCAGTGTAGTAATACAAACCTTACAGGCCAGTGTAGTGCTACAAACCTTACAGGCCAGTGTAGTACTACAAACCTTACAGGCCAGTGTAGTAATACAAACCTTACAGGCCAGTGTAGTACTACAAACCTTACAGGCCAGTGTAGTAATACAAACCTTACAGGCCAGTGTAGTGCTACAAACCTTACAGGCCAGTGTAGTACTACAAACCATACAGGCCAGTGTAGTAATACAAACCTTACAGGCCAGTGTAGTACTACAAACCTTACAGACCAGTGTAGTACTACAAACCTTACAGGCCAGTGTAGTACTACAAACCTTACAGACCAGTGTAGTACTACAAACCTTACAGGCCAGTGTAGTACTACAAACCTTACAGGCCAGTGTAGTACTACAAACCTTATAGGCCAGTGTAGTACTACAAACCTTACATGCCAGTGTAGTAATACAAACCTTACAGGCCAGTGTAGTACTATAAACCTTACAGACCAGTGTAGTACTACAAACCTTACAGACCAGTGTAGTAATACAAACCTTACAGGCCAGTGTAGTGCTACAAACCTTACAGGCCAGTGTAGTACTACAAACCATACAGGCCAGTGTAGTAATACAAACCTTATAGGCCAGTGTAGTACTACAAACCTTACATGCCAGTGTAGTAATACAAACCTTACAGGCCAGTGTAGTACTATAAACCTTACAGACCAGTGTAGTACTACAAACCTTACAGACCAGTGTAGTAATACAAACCTTACAGGCCAGTGTAGTGCTACAAACCTTACAGGCCAGTGTAGTACTACAAACCATACAGGCCAGTGTAGTAATACAAACCTTACAGGCCAGTGTAGTACTACAAACCTTACAGACCAGTGTAGTAATACAAACCTTACAGGCCATTGTAGTGCTACAAACCTTACAGCCCAGTGTAGTACTACAAACCATACAGGCCAGTGTAGTACTACAAACCTTACAGGCCAGTGTAGTACTACAAACCTTACAGACCAGTGTAGTAATACAAACCTTACAGGCCAGTGTAGTACTACAAACCTTACAGACCAGTGTAGTAATACAAACCTTACAGGCCAGTGTAGTACTAAAAACCTTACAGGGCAGTGTAGTACTACAAACCATACAGGCCAGTGTAGTACTACAAACCTTACAGACCAGTGTAGTAATACAAACCTTACAGGCCAGTGTAGTACTACAAACCTTACAGACCAGTGTAGTAATACAAACCTTACAGGCCAGTGTAGTACTAAAAACCTTACAGGGCAGTGTAGTACTACAAACCATACAGGCCAGTGTAGTACTACAAACCTTACAGACCAGTGTAGTAATACAAACCTTACAGGCCAGTGTAGTACTACAAACCTTACAGACCAGTGTAGTACTACAAACCTTACAGACCAGTGTAGTACTACAAACCTTACAGGGCAGTGTAGTACTACAAACCATACAGGCCAGTGTAGTACTACAAACCTTACAGACCAGTGTAGTAATACAAACCTTACAGGGCAGTGTAGTACTAAAAACCTTACAGGCCAGTGTAGTACTAAAAACCTTACAGGCCAGTGTAGTAATACAAACCTTACAGACCAGTGTAGTAATACAAACCTGACAGACCAGTGTAGTAATACAAACCTTACAGGCCAGTGTAGTACTAAAAACCTTACAGGGCAGTGTAGTAATACAAACCTTACAGGCCAGTGTAGTAATACAAACCTTACAGGCCAGTGTAGTACTGCAAACCTTACATGCCAGTGTAGTAATACAAACCTTACAGACCAGTGTAGTAATACAAACCTTACAGGCCAGTGTAGTACCACAAACCTTACAGGCCAGTGTAGTACTACAAACCTTACAGGGCAGTGTAGCACTAAAAACCTTACAGGCCAGTGTAGTGCTACAAACCTTACAGGCCAGTGTAGTGCTACAAACCTTACAGACCAGTGTAGTAATACAAACCTTACAGGCCAGTGTAGTACTAAACTCCTTACAGGGCAGTGTAGTACTACAAACCATACAGGCCAGTGTAGTAATACAAACTTTACAGGCCAGTGTAGTGCTACAAACCTTAAAGGCCAGTGTAGTACTACAAACCATACAGGCCAGTGTAGTAATACAAACCTTACAGGCCAGTGTAGTACTACAAACCTTACAGACCAGTGTAGTAATACAAACCTTACAGGCCAGTGTAGTACTAAAAACCTTACAGGCCAGTGTAGTACTAAAAACCTTACAGGCCAGTGTAGTAATACAAACCTTACAGGCCATTGTAGTACTACAAACCTTACAGGCCAGTGTAGTACTACAAACCTTACAGGCCATTGTAGTACCACAAGCCTTACAGGCCAGAGTAGTAATACAAACCTTACAGGCCAGTGTAGTGCTACAAACCTTACAGGCCAGTGTAGTACTACAAACCTTACAGGCCAGTGTAGTAATACAAACCTTACAGGCCAGTGTAGTAATACAAACCTTACAGGCCAGTGTAGTGCTACAAAGCTTACAGGCCAGTGTAGTACTACAAACCTTACAGGCCAGTGTAGTAATACAAACCTTACAGGCCAGTGTAGTACTACAAACCTTACAGGCCAGTGTAGTGCTACAAACCTTACAGGCCAGTGTAGTGCTACAAACCTTACAGGCCAGTGTAGTACTACAAACCATACAGGCCAGTATAGTAATACAAACCTTACAGGCCAGTGTAGTACTACAAACCTTACAGACCAGTGTAGTACTACAAACCTTACAGGCCAGTGTAGTACTACAAACCTTACAGACCAGTGTAGTACTACAAACCTTACAGGCCAGTGTAGTACTACAAACCTTACAGACCAGTGTAGTAATACAAACCTTACAGGCCAGTGTAGTACTACAAACCTTACAGACCAGTGTAGTACTACAAACCTTACAGACCAGTGTAGTAATACAAACCTTACAGGCCAGTGTAGTACTAAAAACCTTACAGGCCAGTGTAGTAATACAAACTTTACAGGCCAGTGTAGTAATACAAACCTTACAGGCCAGTGTAGTAATACAAACCTTACAGGCCAGTGTAGTACTACAAACCTTACAGACCAGTGTAGTAATACAAACCTTACAGGCCAGTGTAGTACTAAAAACCTTACAGGCCAGTGTAGTACTACAAACCTTACAGACCAGTGTAGTACTAAAAACCTTACAGGCCAGTGTAGTACTACAAACCTTACAGGCCAGTGTAGTACTACAAACCTTACAGGCCAGTGTAGTACTAAAAATCTTACAGGCCAGTGTAGTACTACAAACCTTACAGACCAGTATAGTAATACAAACCTTACAGGCCAGTGTAGTACTAAAAACCTTACAGGCCAGTGTAGTACTACAAACCTTACAGACCAGTGTAGTAATACAAACCTTACAGGCCAGTGTAGTACTAAAAACCTTACAGGCCAGTGTAGTAATACAAACTTTACAGGCCAGTGTAGTAATACAAACCTTACAGGCCAGTGTAGTAATACAAACCTTACAGGCCAGTGTAGTACTACAAACCTTACATGCCAGTGTAGTAATACAAACCTTACAGGCCAGTGTAGTAATACAAACCTTACAGGCCAGTGTAGTACTACAAACCTTACATGCCAGTGTAGTAATACAAACCTTACAGGCCAGTGTAGTAATACAAACCTTACAGGCCAGTGTAGTACTACAAACCTTACAGGCCAGTGTAGTAATACAAACCTTACAGGCCAGTGTAGTACTACAAACCTTACAGGCCAGTGTAGTACTACAAACCTTACAGGCCAGTGTAGTACTACAAACCTTACAGGCCAGTGTAGTACTACAAAACTTACAGGCCAGTGCAGTACTACAAACCTTACATGCCAGTGTAGTAATACAAACCTTACAGACCAGCGTAGTACTACAAACCTTACAGGGCAGTGTAGTACTACAAACCTTACAGGCCAGTGTAGTACTACAAACCTTACAGGCCAGTGTAGTAATACAAACCTTACAGGCCAGTGTAGTACTACAAACCTTACAGGCCAGTGTAGTACTACAAACCTTACAGGCCAGTGTAGTTTTACAAACTTTACAGGCCAGTGTAGTATTACAGACCTTACAGGCCAGTGTAGTACTACAAACCTTACAGGCCAGTGTAGTAATACAAACCTTACACACCAGTGTAGTACTACAAACCTTACAGACCAGTGTAGTACTACAAACCTTACAGACCAGTGTAGTAATACAAACCTTACAGGCCAGTGTACTACTACAAACCTTACAGGCCAGTGTAGTACTACAAACCTTACAGACCAGTGTAGTAATACAAACCTTACAGGCCGGTGTAGTACTACAAACCATACAGACCAGTGTAGTACTACAAACCATACAGGCCAGTGTAGTAATACAAACCTTACAGGCCAGTGTAGTAATACAAACCTTACAGGCCAGTGTAGTAATACAAACCTTACAGACCAGTGTAGTACTACAAACCATACAGGCCAGTGTAGTAATACAAACCTTACAGGCCAGTGTAGTAATACAAACCTTACAGGCCAGTGTAGTGCTACAAACCTTACAGGCCAGTGTAGTAATACAAACCTTACAGGCCAGTGTAGTACTACAAACCTTACAGGCCAGTGTAGTAATACAAACCTTACAGGCCAGTGTAGTACTACAAACCTTACAGGCCAGTGTAGTACTACAAACCATACAGGCCAGTGTAGTAATACAAACCTTACAGGCCAGTGTAGTAAGACAAACTTTACAGGCCAGTGTAGTAATACAAACCTTACAGGCCAGTGTAGTGCTACAAACCTTACAGGCCAGTGTAGTAATACAAACCTTACAGGCCAGTGTAGTACTACAAACCATACAGGCCAGTGTAGTAATACAAACCTTACAGGCCAGTGTAGTGCTACAAACCTTACAGGCCAGTGTAGTAATACAAACCTTACAGGCCAGTGTATTACTACAAACCTTACAGGCCAGTGTAGTAATACAAACCTTACAGGCCAGTGTAGTGCTACAAACCTTACAGGCCAGTGTAGTACTACAAACCATACAGGCCAGTGTAGTAATACAAACCTTACAGACCAGTGTAGTACTACAAACCTTACAGACCAGTGTAGTACTACAAACCTTACAGACCAGTGTAGTAATACAAACATTACAGACCAGTGTAGTAATACAAACCTTACAGGCCAGTGTAGTAATACAAACCATACAGGCCAGTGTAGTACTACAAACCTTACAGGCCAGTGTAGTACTACAAACCTTACAGACCAGTGTAGTAATACAAACCTTACAGACCAGTGTAGTGCTACAAACCTTACAGACCAGTGTAGTACTACAAACCTTACAGACCAGTGTAGTACTACAAACCTTACAGACCAGTGTAGTACTATAAACCTTACAGACCAGTGTAGTACTACAAACCTTACAGGCCAGTGTAGTACTACAGACCTTACAGACCAGTGTAGTACTACAAACCTTACAGACCAGTGTAGTACTACAAACCTTACGGGCCAGTGTAGTAATACAAACCTTACAGACCAGTGTAGTACTACAAACCTTACAGACCAGTGTAGTACTACAAACCTTACAGGCCAGTGTAGTAATACAAACCTTACAGACCAGTGTAGTACTACAAACCTTACAGACCAGTGTAGTACTACAAACCTTACAGGCCAGTGTAGTAATACAAACCTTACAGACCAGTGTAATACCACAAACCTTACAGGCCAGTGTAGTACTACAAACCTTACAGAGCAGTGTAATAATACAAACCTTACAGGCCAGTGTAGTACTACAAACCTTACAGACCAGTGTAGTACTACAAACCTTACAGGCCAGTGTAGTACTACAAACCTTACAGGCCAGTGTAGTACTACAAACCTTACAGACCAGTGTAGTACTACAAACCTTACAGACCAGTGTAGTAATACAAATCTTACAGGCCAGTGTAGTACTACAAACCTTACAGGCCAGTGTAGTAATAAAAACCTTACAGGCCAGTGTAGTAATACAAAACTTACAGGCCAGTGTAATACTACAAACCTTACAGGCCAGTGTAGTACTACAAACCTTACAGGCCAGTGTAGTACTACAAACCTTACAGACCAGTGTAATAATACAAACCTTACAGGTCAGTGTAGTACTACAAACCTTACAGGCCAGTGTAGTAATACAAAACTTACAGGCCAGTGTAGTACTACAAACCTTACAGGCCAGTGTAGTACTACAAACCTTACAGACCAGTGTAGTACTACAAACCTTACAGACCAGTGTAATAATACAAACCTTACAGGCCAGTGTACTACTACAAACCTTACAGACCAGTGTAGTACTACAAACCTTACAGACCAGTGTAGTAATACAAATCTTACAGGCCAGTGTAGTACTACAAACCTTACAGGCCAGTGTAGTAATAAAAACCTTACAGGCCAGTGTAGTAATACAAAACTTACAGGCCAGTGTAGTACTACAAACCTTACAGGCCAGTGTAGTACCACAAACCTTAGAGGCCAGTGTAGTACTACAAACCTTACAGGCCAGTGTAGTAATACAAACCTTACAGGCCAGTGTAATAATACAAACCTTACAGGCCAGTGTAGTACTACAAACCTTACAGGCCAGTGTAGTACTACAAACCTTACAAGCCATTGTAGTACCACAAACCTTACAGGCCAGTGTAGTACTACAAACCTTACAGGACAGTTTAGTACTACAAACCTTACAGGCCATTGTAGTACCACAAACCTTACAGGCCAGTGTAGTAATACAAACCTTACAGGCCAGTGTAGTACTACAAACCTTACAGGCCAGTTTAGTACTACAAACTTTACAGGCCAGTGTAGTACTACAAACCATACAGGCCAGTGTGGTACTACAAACCATACAGGCCATTGTAGTACCACAAACCTCATAGACTGGTATAATACAATTCTATCATGCCAGTCTTGCTCTGCCGATTCATTACCTGACAACCTGACTGGACGTGGCAGACATTTCAATTCGTCATTTCTCTACCTCATTCTACCAGGGCTTAGCCTGCAGGCACGTGTTGTGGTCTCGTGCGATTCCCCGAGACGGATGACATCTGCGCCAGGATGACCGGGTACCTCGCTCCCCTCATCCATCAACCAGCTTACGGTAGGCCTGTTACAACAGCGGCAGAGCTAGCTGAAACTATCACTTTGAAAAATGACTTATGCGCAGAGATGTTGTCAAAGCCGCTGCCGCCTCGCTGTAGATGGTGGCAGCTCATGGGGATAACATTCGACCTGATGCGCACTTTAAAAAACTACAATTCGCCATGTTTGCTTTTACCGCTGGCCCCAACTCTTTATCCCTCACTGTCTAAACCGGATCCAGACATTCACAGTGTGTGAGTGGCGGATGAGGGGCGGGGAAGAGGTGGGGGGGTCGGAGGTGGCGGGGGGGGGGGGGGGTTGGAGGCGGGAGTAGCGTCATCTCGTCGTTGGAAATGTCACCGACTCTGCGAAACCTTAGCAGCACATGTATATGTGACGTGGGCGGGGGCGGGGATGCAGCAGGGGCAGAGGCGGGGCGGGGCGGGGGGGGGGGCGGGGGACTGGAGGGGCAGCGGCATCGGGTCAGTGGAAATGCCAGCGACCCCTCATCAGCACATGTGTGGCTGGTCTACTCTTGGTCCTATGGTGTTCATATCTGTTTCTTGGTCGTGTCGGAGGCTTATTTCTTTGCGAAGTTTTCGTCATGTCTTCATGATGTCTCGGCGATGTGTTCGCAACCTTCTTGTCAAGTCTGGATCATATACTAATCATGACTTCATCATGACATGTTTTCAACATGTCTTGGTCATCCCGTGTTCATATTTTGGTTATGTCTTGGTCATGTCTTGGTCATGTCTTGGTCATGTCTTGGTCATGTCTTGGTTATGTCTTGGTCATGTCTTGGTCATGTTTTGTTCATGATTATGTCTTGATCATGTCTTGGTCATGTCTTGGTCATGTATCGGTCATGTCTGGGTAAAGTCTTGATTATGTCTTGGTCATGTCTTGGTCATGTCTTGGTCATGTCTTGGTCATGTCTTGGTCATGTTATGGTCTTGCCTGGGTCATATCTTGGTCATGTCTGGGTCATGTCTGGGTCATGTCTAGGTCATGTCTTGGTCATGTCTGGGTCATGTCTTGGTCATGTCTCTGTCATGCACGTTGTCGTGTCTTGGTCATATCGACTGTTTTGTCTGGGCCATGCCTTGATCATGTCGCGCTCACGTGTTGGTCTTATCTTCACAATGATTTTGTCATGTCTTCATCGTAGCTCGGTAACATGTTGGTCATCTGTTCATCATGTCTTTATCGTGTCTTTAACATATCTTAGTCACGTTCTGATCACGTCTGGTTCATTTCCACAAAGAAACTGACCGAAGGAGCCGAAGACGAGCAAACAGCCAGAAACTCTACAGACTAACGTTACATCTTTTTACTTGCCGCATCGGTTTCCCCGTGGCTCCAGGTGTGGCTAGGGGACCCCCAATGCTCCCGAATGTTTTCAACGTATGTCCCGTGGCAGACAGACGAGGTTCTGAAATAAGAACCAGGAGATTCCCGGGACTGTTGTTCAGGCCGTCATTGTCACATCCCAGTCGCAGGTGGTTGGAAGCGATCGTGGTCTAAAATAGGGGATTACGCCGTCTACGCCAGTGTCGATATTCCCCTTATGTTGGGTTATTAAGCGTTAGGCAACAGGGCAGGTGGGGACGACGATGGAGACGACGATGGTATATATATATATATATATATATATATATAACCACGTGTCATCTCCAACTACGCTTATGACGTAAGAACTATCGTCGGCCATTTGCCGTGTTTCTCGCTATATACATGTAATCACTTCAATGCAGTGTCATGTCCAAAATACAGACCTACATACGCAGCACAGACTGGTAACGATGTTATATATCATGTTCATGGAACAATAGGAGCAGCAGAAACGACTAGTAGCATCTTATAACTACATTCTTCTACCTTTTTGGACGATCCCCTATTTCTCCAAAAAACGACATGGCCGACGTTCGCGTTTCCTTATTAATGTTGTTATTAATTTCTTGGGGACAATGGTGAGGTGGCGAGGCAAGATATTGGCAATTAATTTTACAACTACCTAGACCATCGCCAATTTGTTGTTATCCGTTGTCGTATGTATATATATTAGATGTATATCTCTAGTCCGTCCCTTTCGCCGATCGCACGAAAATGAGCGGTAATACAGTATGTAAATGCGGTAATGGTAACCTGCAAACACTGCCTTGATATGCACATTGTGATGACATAGTACACAATAAAGCCACGCCGGAGATAGTTTAGCTTAAAGTAATATGGTATGTACATTTTTCTATTGCCAACCTCTCCATCTCAAATAAGCATATTCTGTCTTGAATTTAAATACTAAAAGCCTGTGGGCTATCCGGAGAAAAGTCAATTTATTCACCGGAGCAGAAGTTGGTGGCTGGGATTTATATCACTGCGCGCCTGTTCGCTGTTCGGTATTCTGTGTGATGTCGACCGCGACTCGCTAGGACGTCCGCGCGCGATAAAAACAAACCGCGCAGTTTCATGTTGAAATTGTTGTTTTACAGACTCAACGAGATATAAATATGCATCATCGTTTTGAGATACTTTTAGTCTTGATTCTAAAATGTAAAAGATCTAAGACGGCGCATGTATAGTCATGAATGTATTGGGTCTTGCAGCCTGTTTGTAAATTTTCGAGCGCTCACTTCAATTTTAACGAAAATATCGGCCAAAAACAGTGTCAACGGCATTAATGAATTTGAGTATAAGGCTGCTTTAACAACATGTCGGTTTTTTATTGTATACATATGCGTGCTTATGTGCTCAGAAAATAATTACATCATTCGCAGTCCAAATATGTTTTAGAGTTTCTCACGAAACATATTGCTCTATGAGCAACTTTAAATCTAAATAATGTTCTCTTCCATTGGTGAATCTTGTGGGGTGAGTTGTACTCCGCCTCCCCTCCCAGCCTTTCTGCTATGACCGTGGGGCCTGTTTTACTGAAACATGTAATACATGTTGTATATGTGTCTCCCTCTTATATTATTGAAGTAAGGACTTCATCTTGTGGAACCCATCCCCCGACTTCAATTTCATCGGAGAAACATAGTGGGCCTCTCCCCATGCCCCGGTGTCCCACACTCTTCCGACCCCTGCCACAGCCCTCCCGACCCCCACCGTCCCCACCCCCACCGTCCCCAACCACACCTTGTTTTTAAGGTAAGCCACCCATAATCAGCCTCGGCGAGTTTGGGCAGACCTCGGTAAATATCGGCAAACATCGGCGGGCTGTAGCCCTGGGATTTTACGCAGTCTTAATGAAATAAAGCACGAATAAAACACAGCAAAAGAAGTGGTGACATAGATAAAATGAATATAGCATCGTAGACTAAGCTTCGGCGATTTAGAGAAGACCTCAGTAAACATCGACAAACATCAGCTTGTGTCAGTGAAAGGAAAATCCGTAACTCGTTACGTCATTCACAGGGGAATCCCCAATTCCTGACGTCATTCACAGGGTACTTCCCCGAGAATGACTCTTCGTGATAAATTGGGAAAATTCAAGAAAAAAACATCGAAACAACTTGTAAATAGTTCAGAAAACATTCGTGTAGATCATAATTAAATCGGAGACCATTATTATATAACCAGATTTATTAAAATGTGAACACAAGGCTTAAATTATTGATAATTGGTGTGAAATAAGCTGCGCCAAAAAGTATTTGTGAAATGACATTTTCAAGCTTCAGGACCTGTTTCGCTGTTTCGAAAGTTTTTAAAAGTGGTTTGGTGTCCAGATTTTCATTTTTTATGAGATTATAGTCCATTTGGGAAGGTGGTGATATCGAATTGTGGCAAAAACTGTCCTGAATTTGCATAATTGCACTTTATTATTACCATTCTGTTATTTTTTGTGGCTACTATTTGCATTTGTGAATATCATTCCTGTATTGCGCTAGGTTTAAGCTTTCCAAAGAGCTATTACTGATAATAATGACTTAATATTGAGCTGAATTGTAGCAAAATTACATATTCGTGATAGGTGTCAAGTTTTGGTCATTTTGTGAAATGTGGGTACACTTGGAAGATGAGGAATATTTTTTTAACGGGGCGGTAAAGTATCCTAAAAACTCACCAGAAGGTGTGTAATTGGGTATACTTTCATAAAATAATCACAAATACAGAGCTCTTTTACCTTGCTATTATGGGTAGCTTACGTTAAAATCCTGATCTCCTGCCTCTGTCACTACCTTGTCATTGAACGAGAGATGTTCGGATGCGTTCGAAAACATTCCACTCAACACCGGATACATATTAGTTTTATAAATGTAACTAATCCCAAGTAAGTGGGTCCAGGTGATCAGATAGTTCATAGTAGAAGGGGGGGGGGGGGTGCGAGGTTATTTAGTGCATGCAGTCAGGGGAGGGGCAGTAGGGGGTGGGAGAGCGCATGCGCGGTGGTAAGACGTCATGATGGTGACGACGACACGGACAAACTAATGTTCAGTTGTCGACAACAGGAAGTGCTCAGCAAGCTCGGGGAAGGGGGCCAGGCATAATGGATTCCCAGAGGCCGGATGTGGACAATCCGGCCACGTCACTTCGCGATGACGAGCTTTCGTCGAGACTTCCGTCTGAGACTTCCTGCCGTTGGGGGGCCGCCTCGATAGCCCAGTGGGTTGGAGGGCTCGCCTTGAGTGCTCTGGTCATCTGAGAGCATAACGTCATGTGGGTCGGTGGTTCGCACCCCGCTGTGGCCATGTCTGTGTGGTCGCAGGATAAAGATCCCATGTCCATCTTCGCAAAGAGTAGGGGGTTACCACCCGGGGAAATGGCTCCACTCACCCTTCTTTCTCCCATTGACGCGATATGACCAAAGGGGGTTAAAGCACCCCGAATATACAACCAACCAACCTGCTGTTGGTGCAGCGTGTTGCCCCTGTTGGAACATCACTCCGGGTCACTTCCGGTCCCCCGCGCGGGCTCCACATCCACACTGGATGAAATATAATCATCGTTTTCACTGAAATGTATTAATATTCACGTCGAAAGGGTATCGCGCAAGATTAGCGAAACAAAATCGAGACAAAATTATCGTATACAGAAATCGGTGCGGGCCACTTCCGCCCTGTCTCGATATGTACTCTGATCGCATCTGATCGCGTTACATTACCGACAAAGATGAAGTGGAACCCAAAAACATATTAGGTCAAAATGTCATCAAGGTAAGCAACATGGTAGCCCATCGTGAACAACTCCGCGATCAGCCAGAAGCATGGCCGGATATTATAAAAAAAAAATGTTTCGGATAAATCAGCCAAAGAATAAGAATGATATCAGGTGGACATATGAAACCGTTCGGTTACAATTATTGTTCACATTGTTCAGTTTGTGTCTGATGCCCCTAAGTGGCCCCCTGGCGAATGAAGGATCTTGTAGTCGTCAAATATGGAGTAATTGTGAAGGACTTATCTCGCAAATTCCAAAATCATAACGCTCCCAACCTTGACGAAGCCAGCTGCTGTCATAACGTCATATATTGCACGCTATGACAAGAACACCAATTTACATGACATTTTACGTTCTCGCATCTTCGTTTTCCGTGAGGTGAAAACATTCACGACACGAAACTCCATAAAACCAACCAAAGAGCAGACATGACGGTTTATTTAGTGGCTGAAATCAGTTTCGGTTTCGGTTTCGCATTGAGTCCCGGGGCTGCTCATTTCGCACGCAGCTTAAGCTGCGGATCAGTATGTCATGGTATCGCACTTTGGTACCCGCATCAGGGGCATGCGGAGTTCATTGTCTTCGGCTCTTGCTCTTGCAGCTTAGCATTCATGTACGGAAACCGCAACATTTTGTTATTGTTCCGAGAGGGTTTGTGGCCCAGTGTTGCATTGAGTCGTGTCCAATCACGGTCTATGAAACACCAATATTTCTAATCTGTTATACACGCCCTAAGTGGGTGCGTTATGACAATCTACATCCCCAACTGCCCTGGATTTCTCTTGGGTAGCGGAGGAGCGGGGAAAGGGGACTTAATAGGTAAGGTAGGGGAATTCACATGGATGGTAATAGAATATCGACAGCAGTCCTCCTCCCCGTCCCCCGCCCTCCGTGCCCCTCCGGCTCCCCCCCCCCCCCTCCTGCTTCACGACTCAATACGTCTGATCTCCCTTCGACCGTGCCTATGTTTGTCCCCCGGGTTTGTACGAAGGCCTCCTGACAGCGGAAAGCTGTTAACATTCCCCCACCTTCCTTTCATTTCTTTCGGGGACCCCCTCCCCTTCCACCCATGACCTTACGGAGCTCCCTCTCCGTCCAACCCCTTCCTCATGGGGCCCCCATCCCCCTTCTCCCCCTCCCCCACTCCCCTTTCGGAGACCCCCAATTTCTCATTTCATTTCAAACCCTCCCCCTCTTACATCCCATTTCTTACCTCCTCCACCCTTCCAACCGCTCGCTCTGCTTTTCGGAGATACCCCTCCACCCTTCCACCCCCTTCGGCCTTCATTTCGGACGCACCCTCTACACCTCCACTAATTTCCCGCCTTCTGTCCTCTAGTCCCCCCCTCCCCTCCCTCCCTCTCCACTACCCCTCCACTCGATGCTTAAATATGCATCGTGTTTTCACGTTGGCCTGTTTTGCATGATGTAGACCACGAAACCACGAGCGTCCGTGACATAGCTGGCGTTTCTGGGAGGAAGGCCCCAAACTATCCAGGCGTGTATGGGGAAATTGCCAGGCTGAGTGCGCGCGCACCAGCGCGGTCATCAAACGCAACAAAGACTTCTCCGCGTAGACGGCGCCCCTGAACACGTGGCCTCCCTGGACAGATTGCATCATCCATGTAAATGGCAAAGGTCGCGCGGAAACCAAAACTCACAGCAAGTTCATGAGGAAGAATTACAATATATATTTATGTATATATATATATACTTTGGTCTAGTTGCTTCTGAATCTAAATATAGGTTCACATGCCATGCCGTTGTGGCTATGATTGAGATTGAGATTGAGAGCCTCTAGGGTTATTGTTTTGCAGGTATCTGGAAGGTACTTGGAGCATGGGAAGATATTGGGTACTAATTCCGATTCAGATTCGGTTCAGATTCAGTGGCGATTCAAAAGCGACTGTACCGCAACATGACAACGCCAGGTAGATATTACGGAATTTACATATTCCCATCCATACGATAACGCCTGCAAATTACTGTTAATCATATTGTATGGTGGCTACAATGGATGGGTGCAGTAGACTGAACGGTGAGGATTGAGGATGTGATAGCGAAACCACAGCCTTAAACCACTGCTCCCAGTCCACCCCCCACCCCCATACCCGCCATGGCAGCCTCACCACGGATCTGGCCAACGGCTCGATGTCGCCGCAAAGGGGGCCGCGCGGGAGGGATAGCGGTACGGCCGCGCGCCGAGGGGCCCAGAGCCCCCGGGGGCAGAGGCCTTAGGGAGGGACACAGCGGGGGCAAGGCAGCCTGGCTGCCGGCCACAGCCCGCCACAGCCCGTCACAACTGATGTGTCGGGCTCGGTAAGTACGCGAGTACTAAACTATCCATTCACCGCGAGTGCAAGTTAAGGACAGCTGGCGTAGTGCCCGGGTCGTCGTGTACTACACACACAGCAAAGCAAGCAGGCCCTATGTAACCACTACCTAACCTGACTACCCACCTCCCCGGCTACCTACCTATACCTGCCTGCCTCACCCCCCTTTCGCTGAGTGGGTACCTATGTACGTACGTACGTACGGGCAATCATTGGGGGCCGATCAAGTCAGTGAGCCCGATATCGATTAATGCATAAAATTCGTTGTTCTATATGACTCCAACTTTGTTGTCATTCCCAGTGTTACAACCACGTGCGCTCCAGTGCTCCCCTCCCATCCCCCACGCCGCCTCCCACCCCACCCCAATCATGACCCCTCTCTCGTCTAGTGCCCGCGCCTTCACCCCCACCTCACCCCCACCTCACCCACTTCTCCCGCGTCATCCCTCCTGCCCGCACTTGCCACTCTGACCTCACCCTCCCCCCTCCCTCCGTCCACCTCTCCCACGTGTCCCCTACCATCAGGCTTGAACTGCGTTGCTTCCTTCTTCCCTTCCTCCTCCCCCCTCCCCTCCCCTGCCAACCCCATTACGACCATAACGGCAAGGCTGCCCACCTATACACACACCTTCCGCCTACGTGTCCCACAGATGGGGGTGGGGGGCGGGACTTTTGCGCAGCGTATTTCCCGTTTGAGGTGGATGGGGGGGGGGGGCTGCTGGGTGGGGGAGGGGTGCTGGGTAGGAAATGATGGTGGATAGTATTTAAGATGTGTCAGGGGACAAAGGATTTTCAGATCAGCTGTGCGTGTGACCGAGTGAGTGCGAGGCAGGGACACATGTAGGTGGAATATGTAGTGGAGATATAGGTTGGACAGGACAATTCATCCATATCGCCAGATCGCTATTAATTGGAACCATATATGGAGTTTTCAATTTAAACCTGAAATCAAAACAATCCATGGAAAAACAGATTCGTTCATCGTTCTACGTACGTTCAAGCCGCGTTGAACGTCCAACCCTTTACGGAGCGCGATCGCCGCCAGCCGGCCTTCGCTCACACCGAACTGAAGCGCAGGGGTCAAGTTGTTTTTTTCTTTGATAAAAGGCCTATGGTGGGAGGGACACTGAGGTGAGAGATAAACGGGCGGTTGATCATTATCAACGCTCTCCCAGTTTGCTATATTGGTGGGTGGGTCTATAAATCTACCGTCTGGCTTGTGAGATCGCGCCATATTTGGCTGTCTCGTATCGGGGTACGCCGTCGCAAGATATTAATTCGGCACAGCGTGGCTGTTAACAACTTCAACACAGTTCCAGTAAAAGTTCACTCCGCCAGATTGAGATAATCAAGTTGGTTATACCATCTTGGACTTCCAACGAAAATGAGATTACAGATTACAGACACCGATGATAATAGTATTAATAATATCAGGCGCCCCTGGCAAACTATTATATTTCCAGCTGATAAGGAGACCTGTGTAACAAGTGTTTAAACTAATCTAAGGAGTCCCCGAGGCGCCACTTGTTGGACGCGACGTGTCGGTCTGATGGTGACAGCGGTACGTCACATGTAACGTTGGTTGACTGCGCCTACCACCCCGTCTGGGAGGTCGGACCGAGCGAGAGGCGCGAGAGGAAAGGACAGCGACGGGGGAGACCCCAATATTCACTCGCGCGTGAAAGTTTTTTTTGACCCCCAGTCATTTATCGGTTACCTCACCTTGACACGTAAGGACGGCCTGTAGGTTTGGAGGGTAGTAGTAGTAGTGGTGGTGGTTGTGCTGGCATGCGGGGCTGTGTGTTGTCGATACCCCCTGACGTCCGTACGTTGGCCATGTAATCTGGACGAAGGGAGAGTGCATATGACCGGAAGAGTTGGACTCAATGTGAGGGACACTCATCATCCACTCGTACACCGACAACTGCGCTCTCTCTCTCTCTCTCTCGATCTCTAGTCCCCTTTACATACACCCGTTAATATTAAACGGGGAGGGAGCCAGCCGACTCGACTTGGATTTGATCTGGATCGCATTCCCTCCGGCTTGCTGACCGCCAGCTGACCGGAACCGCTCCGGATGCGCCAGAACATTAATTACGCCCAGAGCGCGCCGTGGATTCCTCTCCGTGCCCGCAGTGCCTCCAGCAGACACACGGGTGCTGCCTCGGACTCCGAGCGGTTAGGATCAAAGGCAGACAACTCGCCAGACAACCAGCCAGACAACCTACCCAGCAGCATCCCCCTGGCGTCGCCAATGACCTTGGACCACTAACTCACAACGCCGAGCGGTGTTCTGTGGTGTCACTCGGCACCGCGTCACCCATTCCAGCAGACGCCATTTAGAGTTTCACGGCGGGAAAAACCGCGGG
This sequence comes from Arenicola marina, assembly GCA_964019135.1. Classification (NCBI taxonomy): domain Eukaryota; kingdom Metazoa; phylum Annelida; class Polychaeta; family Arenicolidae; genus Arenicola; species Arenicola marina. The sequence continues at coordinate 18,211,595 of OZ025261.1, forward strand.
AAAACCGCGGGAAGAGAAATACCAGAGGATTCACGCACTCTACCGTACTGAAGGCGTCTAGCCATCTGGTAAGTAGTAGATCTAGTAAGTTTTTGTATCATGTAATAATCGCCAAATGGTTGTGTATTAACATGTTTAACGGCTGGCTCCATATATAACGGCAGGTAAGTGCCTCTTCAACCCCCCGAGCCAATTTCAAGTGTTACCAAGGGCTTGCTCAAATTAAGCAGCGTGCTCGACTAGGTTGATATGCTATGATATGGCCGTAAGTATACACGTTTTTAGGCCTATATATTGCGTAATTTTTCCGTTCGATTGTCCATCTTAAAGTTTCACGAACTCATGTTATTTTTTTTAGCTTGATAGTGTTGCTCTGTTTGAAATTTGATTCCATTGATAAATATTGCCTCGGTGGTTATTGATGTCCATCCATGCGAGATCTGAATGCTATTCATGCAAGTTTACTGTTTTCTGCTAGTATAATACTGTTGTAACGTCCGCTTTGGCTTATTATATCGGAAACCAATACACATAACATGTATGTTCAACAGCGATATATTTGGGAAAGAAAATAGCGAGATAAATTAATGAAAGTGGCAAAGGATATGCCTCGGCATAATAAGTCTGAATTGGATTATCGGGATTTTAGGATACCAAGTTATCTTATCGGTATGCACTTATAGCTATTACACAGTCTCACACTTCAGCCGCACCCCTTCCCCCCCTCCCCTTACCCCACTGCTCTCAGTCCCACGTGGCCCCCTATTATGTTACCCCTCCCCCACCCACTCCCCACCCACACTCGATCCCCACTGGTGTCAGTCCGACGTCGCCCCCTACCATGTCATCCCCACCCACCCACTGCTCTCAGTCCCATGTCGCCATCATCTACCCCACCCACCCCCCGCACCCTCACCCACACACTGACTGACGCACGTTATTATGGCCAGTGGCCCGCAGCTTCTGTCGACAGGTGTCGCCACATGTATTATAATAGCCCACAAACTTCATATCAAACTCGAGCCTCAGAATAACGAGCCAGAACATTTAGCCGCTGATCGCTGGCCTCTGACCTCAAATAGCCCACGACTACTCCATACGGGCGAGGTCCAGGTGGTCTTAGGCAACAAAATGACGGCCGTGGGGAAGATAATGGTACCATGGTCGACTTTTAACAGCGGTCGTGGCCAGAATTTTAATGATGCAGCTGTCTGATTACTAGAAGCGGCGTCTAGAGGGGATAGCGGTCTATAGTCGGCTGCGGCATGCTGGCTATGTACGTACGGGCCATGCCCTCGTGGTAGGCGTCCGGTAATCAATGCCAAAGAGCCGCCATGAGGAATCTGGTCGAGAGATGAGAACCTGGTTATATTGTATATGGTTATATATTATGTTTTAAGTCATTGGGAAATTGTCCGGAGTTCCTATGAAGAGCGGTTGGCTCTACCGCTTGACAACCATATAGGCCCTATCATCTGGAAGAATTCACATGCGAACTGCTGAAAGACACTTCACTTTATCTTATGTTTTACGCCCAATAAAGCGAATCCCGTATCGGTTTAGTTCGGGACATTTACGTACGTTCAATATTACACCAAGCTGAAACCGACACATGTTACCAAGCGCTGGGTTGCCAACAAAAACGATTTTGCTTATTGATTGTCAAGTCAAATTAGATAATTAATAGCAGTGTCCCCATCTAGTGAGTCGTTCCTGAGTCATATGGTCTGTAATGTGTTTTAGTATTATTAACCAAGTCATACCACGTGGTACTGCGGACATGATACCGGGTGTTCTGTCACCAGGGGGCGACATAGTAGGCCTATAGTATGCGTGCTTTATGGGTATACTATATAGAGGGAAGGGAATACCTTTTCCGATCGCCGCGACTGGCATCCAGGAATTCTTGGAGGTTCGCAATTTTTGGTTCAACGCGAATCCCCTTTGCCTACTCACCACGATCCGTTATAGCAGTCTGCGAATGCCTCGATATTCGCGATTTCATCATCAAGGCGTTTTTTGGTCTGAGACCGGGAGTCCAACGTCCAGTGTCGATTTTTCAAAATTCTCAGTGTCGAATGTCGATTTTTCACGATCTTCCGTGTCGCTTTTTGGCTAAGTTCAGTGTCGTTTTTGTTAAAATCTGTGTCTATGTCGCTTTTTCAGATCCCTAATGTCGGAATTTGGATGTCAATGCTGATTTTTGAAGTATGCCTCTGTCGCGTATCGCCATTTACCCCTTCTAGACCCCTATATATGGGCAGAGAGTTTAGATTGGGGGGGGTCCTTGGAGATATCGATGCGGGCTGGTTTAGGGGCTGTGTTGAGGCCCCATGAACTGAGACCTTTTGTATGTACATGTATATGAAAATAGAAAAACACATTTAAAAAATGGTTCCTACGCGGTAAAGCTTTATATGAAGTGAAGCGTGGTGGATGGAGACAGACATCCGTCATAGGTAGTGAGTGTGGTGTGTTAAGCCCCTATACATACATACACGCATACATACATTGTCCCACTTGTACCTGCAAGTACCTACAGGTAGCGTGCGCGTAAGACTTCACCCAAGACCTGCGCAAACGGAACATAAAAGTAGACTGAGTGGACTCGTCTGCTTGAAAGATAAAAAAACCCCATAAAATTGTCTACCGGGGTGTCGACCACGGCCATCACCCCTCCACCCCCCCCCCCCTCCCTGCCACCCTCTCTCTCTCTCTCTATCTTCCCCATACCATATTTAACCTCTGCCTCGTCAGTACCCCCACCCCCCACTCCCACCCTCGCCGGGGGGTGGCCCCCCCTCTTCACCCACACCTCGCTATGGGGTAATGAGGGGATAAGTCACGTGCGCTCCATGCAAAAAGTCACCGTGCCCACCCATTCAATCGGCGTGAGTTATAGGTGGGTATGTTGCAGATACCCCCCCCCCCCCGCACCCGTCCCCCTCCCCCTTCCCCTCGCCCCGTAAACACGCATGACCGGGTGAATGTGGGACACACCGTTGCGGGGGAGGGGGAGAGGGGGGAAGAACGAGGTGACGGGTGTAAAAGTCGCCACTGACCCCTAACGTAGAGCGTTAGGATATAATAGTATACGGCTGTGTTGCAGGGTATCTTGCAACACTTACAAACATACCAGGGCGCATGGGACAGGCGGGTCCAAGGGCTGCATTAAAAAAGTGGGTCTGTCATCATTTATTTTCGGCCTTGGGGATCGGTAAAGATGGTATTTTGGTGGCGTCTCCGCCCCCCCCCCCACACCCCATTGCCCCACTCTCTCGTTCTCCGCTCTCTCTATACATATATGGCCACTGGGGATAGGTATATATAAGGGACCCAGATTCCCGTCTGTGTTGTTCAAGCAACGGTAATCGGGGCATAGGTATTCACGCAATGAGGTTGGGGATGTTGTCTGCCGGACGGGGGAGAGAGGTTGGGGGTGGGGTAAGCAAGAGAGGGTAGTCTGTAGACTAGGCTGCATAGTCATGACGTTGCAAAATAAAATTTAATTGATTCCGATTTTTAAGATAGGAGGGTATGTATCTCAGCTGGAGGGTAACCTGATAACGAAAGATATCAAATCATGACATGACAAATGACATAGCAAATCATGTCACCTTTATCCCGCACACACTGTTGCCCAGGTGATGCGAGAACCCCCGAACCTGGCCCTTAATTGTCCAGGTTCGGCCATGC
>OZ025261.1:18215490-18369939 GCA_964019135.1 Arenicola marina
ATTCACACAGCCAGGCCTACAGCTGATCCTGGTTACAATTTGTGGATCCGTACGGGCGCTATAGGTAGGTTACTGACTGACACACTTGAGTGGCATGCATTGCGGACAAATGATGGCAATTAAGGCAATGTAGGTCACACCGTAAAATATGTATTCTGCAATGAAAACTGATGAAATGTGTCGCGTTGTACACTGGGTCCCATTTCATTGGCCCAGGCACACTGAGTGGGTAAACCGTGCATAGTTGAAGATCAACTGGTCGTGGGTTCGAACCTGGCGGTACCTGCATCTGCGGTTAAGTTAGTTCCATTTAACCCCGCTGCATTGTCCCGGGAGGGTTTTATTGGCCCAATTTAGCTCTCATGTGCATAACAGCGGCCTGGGGCCGCCCCGGTAGCTCAGTGTGTTAGAGCGCTCGCCTTGAGTGCTCTTGTCACCTGAGAGCCTAACGGCACGTGGATCGTGAGGGGGGGGGGGGGTCGGTGGGCCTCCTTAGCAATTTGGGAAGCGGGGGGGGGGCGCAGTGAAATAGTGGCTTGCCCGCCCCCCTCCCCCCTCCCCTAGGCTGACGCAAATTCTGGATTCGCGCGTGTTTATCCAAGCGTATTACTATTATCGGACGGCCTCTTTGCTGGTGGCGTACTCGATCAGTCAATGACCTTGGGGAGTACTAAAGTAGGGATTTATGACATAAGGACGCCGTTGGAATTAGCCAGCTGTTGTTTGTCGGCCGCCGAGTTTATAAACCAGGATTACGTCAGCCCCCCCTGTGACGTCACAACCGGACCCGCGCCTTACATATTCCGCCAGACTGGCGTCCGTGGTATGACGTCACAAGTATGTCCCATGACATATGGACAATTCCATATGGTTGCATTTAATACCATGTGTTCCAGTCCCATCCGGTTTGAAATCTGGCTGACACAACGTGGTACCGTATGAGACCCCCTCCCTTCTACCCCCCCCCCCCCATCAGTCGCCGCCCCCCCCCCGTCAGTCGTCGCCTCTCCCCCTACCAGTCACCACCTCCCCCCCGCCGTCGCCCCCCTCCCCCCATCAGTCGTCCCCCTCCCCCGTATCAGACGCCCCCACACCCCCACCAGTCGCCCCCTCCCCCCCTCCGTCGTCCCCCCTCCCTCCTCCGTCCCCCTTCTCCCCTCCTCCCCAGCCCCTGCACACACCCTCCCCACACCCGTACTCGAACGTCATAACCCCCCACCCCGACCCCTCCCCCCCCTACCCCTCCCCAGCCGCGCGTCTCATCGCCTCCCCTCTCTCTCTCACTCATCCCGGTATAACTCCTCCCGAAATTCAATCAGGATATTGAGAAAGGCAGGACGTCGGACGCGTGCCAACAGACTCTCCTGGATTGAGGGTTCCGGATTGAGGGACTGGTAGGCCAGGTCCCCATGGTGTTCTAGCTTCTGGATCCTTCAGAAGTTCGCTCGCACCTAATGGACGCTGCGGTACGGAGGCACTGAGATCGATGTTTTGGCACTGTGCGGAAACTGAGGTGGAGAGTCCGGATCCGGGTAGGTAGGATGCAGAATCCGAGTTGCACCACATGATGCAGCACCCCCCCCCCCAATCCTCCCCACCACTCTCATCCTCCCACCATTTCATCTCCTCTCTGCTACAGCTGCTGTTTGTTGGAAAATATGACGGTCATAAACAATTAGTTAATTGCATGTAAGCCTCTTCTTGCTTCTCGGTGTAAATTCTTTTTAAACTTTCATTCACAACAACGTTTTCAGGTTTGTCTGCCGTCCCTTGTGGTGTGTTATGTTCGTGTGCTGACTGAAGTTTTGTTGGCGTTGATACATAGAGGTTCCGGTGGGTGTAATTGACTGCGGTTAGCCGCTCACCCCGTCATCTCCCCACAGTGTGGCCATTTTTTGACGGAAGTGAGCGCAAATCATTCGCAAACGTCATTGTCTTATGATTACCCGCCATTATCAGTTGCGGGATTGTTAGGTCCATTCCACTTCCTTTTTACTCCACTCCATTCCACTCCACTCCCCTCCACTCCACTCCCCTCCACTCCACTCCACTCCACTCCACTCCACTCCACTCCACTCCATTCCACTCCACTCCACTCCACTCCACTCCACTCCACTCCACTCCATTCCACTCCACTCCACTCCACTCCACTCCACTCCACTCCACTCCACTCCACTCCACTTCTTTCCATTTCATTCCACTCCACTGAAATGCCCAACTTTTGGTGACGTAGAACACACGAAAGCCACACCATGCTGCCATAAGGTGCCCTTGTAACATGCTTACTGTATTTATTGCGCATGTACATATCTGTATGTATGCAATGAGAAGTTAATATGTCGTTTCCATCTGAAAGATTGAGAACGTTTAGAGGAAACAATGTTGATCGTCATCATGTGAATGGTAACCCAGTGCGATGTAGTCATCCGGACATTGTGTGGTACATACAGCCTGGGAGGTAGATAGGACGCTTATGTCATAGTGGCACCGGTCGTGCACTGCAGTCAGCTCGCCTATAGCATCGCGCGATGCGATCTCACGACAAAGGGCGTTCCGCTTACGCCATAGTCCCTCGGCCCCACGTCATTTTTAACTACCCGAATTATCCGTCATACGCAAAAATTATCAGTCTAACCGAAGATATATTCGCACTTTGACATCAAATACACGACTGTTTAGCATTTACTGTGCCACTGGTACCGTACCGCGCCAGCTCATTCGATTAGGATTTATTAGAAGCCATGTAACTTTTGAACTGTTTTGGAGTTTATAGGTCTTTAACTTTGACCCCGTGCTTTTTTGACATATTTTTTCGCTTAACTCTTCCATTATGACAACGGAATGTCTATATTTTTGTCAAAATCTGCAGTCGAAACAACCTTCGAAAGCCAATCGGGACCCCAGCACCGTTGAGGTCAACCGTAAGGTTGGCAGTTAAAGTGGGTCATAGGTGATGTGAGGAACGAGCTCCCTTTGCCGGGCGCATGATATAATGCACTGAAGATTGCATCATACTTGTTGAAGCGTGTTCAGTAGCCCTGAGCTTGCCTATATCTATGGCGGGCTGTAGCGCTTTAGTATGACATGCAATACACTCATCGCACTCACCCGAGCAGACGCATGGCTGCGATCTGGGTTATGGATGACAGAAATAAATACATGTACTTGACGAGGGGGGATGAAACTTCATGCCGAACCCACTTAACGATGCCCATTATTTGTCCATTGAAGATTTGAGCGCGACTGTGCGCTATTGATGAAATTCTGACCCCTCCTCCCTCCTCCCTCCTTCCCACCCACCTTACCACTTGCAGACCCCCTCGTACTCTCACCCCCCCCCCCCACACACACACTCCCATCCACAACCCCTCATTGCCCATGAGTTGGTTCACCGATGTTGCATGGTCTCTGGTACAATGTATCATGTGTGGAGGGGGGGAGGTGTCTAGGTGGGGGCAAAACGTTGTCTCCATGGTGTCCTGGGGCGTTTGTGTGTCACTGTCCGCTGGGGAAAACATACGTGCCTTGCACACCATCATACGCGTATAGGGTCGACACAAAACTAAGTCTCATCCTTTTGATGGCTTTAATCTTCGCCACTGAGAGGACATGTTGGCCTATATTGGGCTTGGTGTTTGCTGCATGCAATTTGTCGCTGTGTATGGGTTGTCGCTATAGAGGAATGGTCGCTATAGAGGGACGGTCTCTATATTGTATTAGTCGCTATAGGGGGTAGTCGCTATAGACGGATGGTCACTATAGGGGGATGGTCGCTATAGGGGGATGGTCGCTATAGAGGGATGGTCTCTATAGGGAGATGGTCGCTATAGGGGGGTGGTCGCTATAGAGGAATGGTCGCCATAGAGGGACGGTCTCTAGATTGTATTGGGCGCTATAGAGGGACGGTCTCTATATTGTATTAGTCGCTATAGGGGGTGGTCGCTACAGAGGAATGGTCGCCATAGAGGGACGGTCTCTATATTTTATTGGTCGCTATAGAGGAACGGTCTCTATATTGTATTAGTCGCTATAGGGGGTGGTCGCTATAGAGGGACGGTCTCTATATTGTATTGGTCGCTATAGAGGGACGGTCTCTATATTGTATTAGTCGCTATAGGGGGTGGTCGCTATGGAGGAATGGTCGCTATAGAGGGACGGTCTCTATATTGTATTGGTCGCTATAGAGGAACGGTCTCTATATTGTATTAGTCGCTATAGGGGGTGGTCGCTATAGAGTAGGGGTCGCCATAGAGGGACGGTCTCTATTTTGTATTGGTCGCTATAGAGGGACGGTCTCTATATTGTATTAGTCGCTATAGGGGGTGGTCGCTATAGACGGATGGGCGCTATAGGGGGATGGTCGCTATAGGGGGATGGTCGCTATAGGGGGATGGTCTCTATAGGGGGGTGGTCGCAATAGACGGATGTTCGCTATAGGGCGATGGTCGCTATAAGGGGATGGTCGCTATAGGGGTCTGTTCGCTATATTGCGTTGGTCTCTATAGGGGGGTGGTCGCTATAGATGGATGGTCGTTATATGGGGATGGTCACTATAGGGGGATGGTCTCTATAGGGGGATGGTCACTATAGGGGGATGGTCTCTATAGGGGGGTGGTCACAATAGACGGATGGTCGCTACAGGGGGGCGGTCGCTATAGACGGATGGTTGCTATAGGGGGATGGTCGCTATAGGGGGATGGTCGCTATAGGGGGATGGTCGCTATAGACGGATGGTCGCTATATTGCGTTGGTCTCTATAGGGGGTGGTCGCTATAGACGGATGGTCGCTATAGGGGGATGGTCGCTATAGGGGGATGATCGCTATAGATGGATGGTCGTTATATGGGGTGGTCGTTATAGAGGGATGTTCGCTATAGTTTGTTGGTCGCTATACGGGGTGGTCGCTATATACGGATGGTCGCTATAGATGGATGGTCGTTATATGGGGTGGTCGCTGTACAGGGATGTTCGCTATATTTTGTTGGTCGCTATACGGGGTGGTCACTATATACTGATGGTCGCTATAGTGGGATGGTCGCTCTAGAGGGATGGTCGCTCTAGAGGGATGGACGCTCTAGAGGGATGGTCGCTCTAGAAGGATGGTCGCTATACACTGATGGTCGCTATACACTGATGGTCGCTATACACTGATGGTCGTTCTACACTGATGGTCGCTCTACAGAAGTATGCAGGTTATACAAAAGGGGGTCTATAACCAGGTAAATGCGCTGGCAATGAATGGATTGCCTTTTGCTGAGAATGCAATGAATTTGTACTTTGTGTCATCTAGTCGGCACTTTGTCACATGCATTACAGACACCCTCGCCATACCATAACTGTAGCAATTACATTTATGGGGGCTCATATGTTTTTTTTCCTCTACCCGTGTCCCTCAGCGTTATGTACTCTCGGTACACATTGTCAATGGTAGGACATCAAATTTGCCAAATTACGCATCGGTGGCTGCCAAAATGCACTGACCTAAATAGGTTTTCAGTGAGGACAACGCCTACAGTTTTACCATGATATTTGGCGTAAGTTTTACCATGATATTGGGCGTAAAATTTGCTTTAACGCTTCTCTTCAAAAATTAACAAGCAATGCAATCATTCGGTAATACGACCGCTCATATGGGTAGCGATTAACTAGATGATGCATATGATTTGCTACTATATGATTTACCATCAGATTTAACATCATAACGCAATGACATCGAATGCAATTATTATTCGAATTAACCCAAGCAATTCCCTCGTTTTGTCGAACGAACACCTGAGCATTGCGAACCCATCGTCAATCACTATAGGCGCCAGTAATCTCTGTGTATCTCGCCCTGGTTGTGTGTGCCACGGTACACCAATTGTCCACCACCTCATGCATGGTATATATCTGCATATTCATATATAGATATATATCTATACATACATAACATATATCTATCAGGATGCTCTTTAGGGCTAAAGTACATCAAATACCGGAGCAGATGACCGTGCAACTCACCAGCACGGAACTATATCAATATATATGTAAATATATAGATGTCTTTGTCCCGTTGAGATGAAGCCTCCAGGAGAAGCACCAAGTGAACCATTTAAATACTGGCGAACACGTGGCGGTAAGACAAAAACAACGCGAGAAACAGGTATCCCCCATAGACCACCTCCTCCCCCAACCACCACCACTATCAACTCCTCACCGTAAGCCCTCTTTGTGTTATTGTATTCCCGGAGGGTGTGCGAAATACATGTGCTATACTCTTGGAAGTTGCATTTTTGTTGGTCAGTCGGAATACAAGTTCCTGCTGGTTTTTTTTATATTACATATTAAATGCTTACTGGTTTCACTGGTTTCAACGAGACATTCCCACCAGTTTTGTATATATACTTTATATTCATATATTTATATTGAAAATATGATATTTATATACAAGCATTACTTTACATAAATAGCATGAGGTATGCCCCCCTTTGCATGTCTCCACGACGCATGTACGTTGCATGCATTACCTTACATAACTTGCACTTCAACTTATTATCACGCCATATACCATATATGACCACGTCATGTCGTCATTTTGGTAGTTTTTTTTAATGTAACCAGAATAATCCAGACTGTTCAAATTGCTTCCCCAGTGGTCGAGTGTAACCTCTGTACTACGTAGATCTGTTGAGTTGCTGCGCAGTTGACGGTGTCTATGCATGACTGGACTCGAGTGGGCCAGATACACTTGGGACGAGCATCGATTGGCACGATGGATTGTCATTTAGAAAGGATATTATCACTAGATGGAGAGGAACGCCCCCCCCCATTTCTCCTGCCACTTACTGCTCTCATCCTTACCTGGACTTCGATTTCCCATTGTCGGTGAGGCGTGGCGACTTACACGGGCGCGCTATGACGGCGGGTGTGTGCGGTGATGGGATTAGCTCTATCTTTACCTGATGACCCCCCAACACTGTTTCAGTGAGTGGATGGCGCCGTTGGGGGTCCCCGCTGGAGCGGGTAGGTGAGAGAGATGGGGGAGGGGGGGGGGTGAAGAGCGGGGTAGGAGGCTCAGGAGAGGGTGGGGAGGTCATATCTTGATTGACCACAAAGGACACTCTCATCCAACCTCTTAACAGACAATCGATATATGACGACGGGATCGAAGTCACACGCTGGCGTTTTTTTTTCTTGCTATTCAACTTCAAGTGCTGGAGAGGTGGCGTTTAATTGAGGCCATGGATTAGAGACTTTGCCCTTTAGATGGCATAGCCCAGCCCCCAGCCCCCAGTGCCTAGCCCCCAGCCCCAGCCCCAGCCCCAGCCCCAGCCCCAGCCCCAGCCCCAGCCCCAGCCCCCAGCCCCCAGCCCCCAGCCCCCAGCCCCAGCCCCAGCCCCAGCCCCAGCCCCAGCCCCAGCCCCAACCCCAGCCCCAGCCCCAGCCCCACCACCAGCCCCAGCCCCAGCCCCAGCCCCAGCCCCAGCCCCAGCACCAGCCCCAGCCCCAGCCCCAACCCCAGCCCCAGCCCCAGCACCAGCACCAGCCGCTGCCCCAGCCCCAGCCCCAGCCCCAGCCCCAGCCCACAGTCCCTAATCCCCAGCCTCTAGCCCCCAGCCACCAGTCCACCAGCCCTGAGCCCCTAGTCCCAAACCCCCAGCACCCAGCTCCCAGCGCCCGACTCCTTGCCCACCCTATCGAATATCTTTATCGCAGATATGTGGACCGACTGGGTGGGTCATGGTCTGCATGGTGCTGGCCTCAGGTTCTTTCTCTTTTTACGACTGTTCTCGAAAGTAATTGTTGACCATGAGTAGTATCTGTGACCTGCATGTGGACCCAGTGCCGACTCCACCCGTACCGCGTGTCAATGAGATCGATAAGCGATGTCTGTCTGAAGTCGTCCTCTAGGTGACTGTGCACGTACTTACTGTGCTTGGGCCTGCATGGGGCTGTCTCAGTCAAATGGAGCCAACCACCTTATATGCATGGGCAATGGACAAAATTAAACGAGGCATCTTCAGTCAAAAAAAAGGACTGGAGGGGGGTTTAACGCACCACTGATACTGATAGGTGGTCAAAATGACTGGGGTCTATCGTGTCCGTGTGACTGTGTCGGTGGGTCTATCGTGTCCATGTAACTGTCTGTGGGTCTATCGTGTCCATGTGACTGTGTCTGTGGGTCTATCGTATTCATGTGACTGTGTCTGTGGGTCTATCGTGTCCATGTGACTGTGTCTGTGGGTCTATCGTGTCCATGTGACTGTGTCTGTGGGTCTATCGCGTCCATGTATCTGTGGGTCTATCGTGTCCATATGACTGTGTCTGTGGGTCTATCGTGTACATGTGACTGTGTCGGTGGGTCTATCGTGTCCATGTGACGGTGTCTGTGGGTCTATCGTGTCCATGTAACTGTCTGTGGGTCTATCGTGTCCATATGAATATGTCTGTGGGTCTGTCGTGTCCATACGACTGTGTCTGTGGGTCTATCGTGTCCATGTGACTGTCCATGGGCCTATCGTGTCCACGTGACTGTCTGTGGGTCTATCGTGTCCACGTGACTGTCTGTGGGTCTATCGTGTCCACGTGACTGTCTGTGGGTCTATCGCGTCCATGTGACTGTGTCTGTGGGTCTATCGTGTCCATGTGACTGTGTCTGTGGGTCTATCGTGTCCACGTGACTGTGTCTGTGGGTCTATCGTGTCCATGTGACTGTGTCTGTGGGTCTATCGTATCCATGTGACTGTGTCTGTGGGTCTATCGTGTCCATGTGACTGTGTCTGTGAGTCTATCGTGTCCATGTGACTGTGTCTGTGGGTCTATCGCGTCCATGTATCTGTGGGTCTATCGTGTCCATATGACTGTGTCTGTGGGTCTATCGTGTACATGTGACTGTGTCGGTGGGTCTATCGTGTCCACGTGACTGTGTCTGTGGGTCTATCGTGTCCATGTGACTGTGTCTGTGGGTCTATCGTGTCCATGTGACTGTGTCTGTGGGTCTATCGTGTCCATGTGACTGTGTCTGTGGGTCTATCGTGTCCATGTGATTGTGTCTGTGGGTATATCGTGTCCATGTGACTGTGTCTGTGGGTCTATCGTGTCCATGTGACTGTGTCTGTGGGACTGTCGTGTCCATGTGACTGTCTGTGGGTCTATCGTGTCTACGTGACTGTCTGTGGGTCTATCGTGTCCACGTGACTGTCTGTGGGTCTATCGCGTCCACGTGACTGTGTCTGTGGGTCTATCGTGTCCATATGGCTGTGTCTGTGGGTCTATCGTGTCCATGTGACTGTGTCTGTGGGTCTATCGTGTCCACGTGACTGTGTCTGTGGGTCTATCGTATTCATGTGACTGTGTATGTGGGTCTATCGTGTCCATGTGACTGTGTTTGTGGGTCTGTCGTGTCCATGTCACAATCTGTGGGTCTATCGTGTCCATGTGACTGTCTGTGGGTTTATCGTGTCCACGGGACAGTGTCTGTGGGTCTATCGTATCCATGTGACTGTTTGTGGATCTATCGTGTCCATGTGACTGTCTGTGGGTCTATCGTGTCTATGTGACTGTGTCGGTGGGTCTATTGTGTCCACGTGATTGTGTCGGTGGGTCTATCGTTTCCACGTGACTATGTCTGTGGGTCTATCGTGTCCATGTGACTGTCTATGGGTCTATCGTGTCCACGTGACTGTCTGTGGGTCTATAGTGTCCATGTGACTGTCTGTGGGTCTATCGTGTCCATGTGACTGTCTGTGGGTCTATCGCCTCCATGTGACTGTCTGTGGGTCTATCCCGTCCATGTGACTGTGTCTGTGGGTCTATCATGTCCATGTGACTGTGTCTGTGGGTCTATCGTGTCCATGTGACAGTGTCTGTTGGTCTATCGTGTCCACGTGACTGTGTCTGTGGGTCTATCGTGTCCACGTGACTGTGTCTGTGGGTCTATCGTGTCCACGTGACTGTATCGGTGGGTCTATTGTGTCCACGTGATTGTGTCTGTGGGTCTATCGTGTCGATGTGACTGTCTATGGGTCTATCGTGTCCACGTGGCTGTCTGTCGGTCTATCGTGTCCACGTGACTGTCTGTGGGTGTATCGTATCCATGTGACTGTGTCTGTGGGTCTATCGTGTCCGCGTGACGGTGTCGGTGGGTCTATTGTGTCCACGTGATTGTGTCTGTAGGTCTATCGTGTCCACGTGACTGTCTGTGGGTCTATCGTGTCCATGTGGCTGTCTGTGTGTCTATCGTGTCCATGTGACTGTCTGTGGGTCTATCGCGTCCATGTGACTGTCTGTGGGTCTATCCCGTCCATGTGACTGTGTCTGTGGGTCTATCGTGTCCACGTGACTGTGGCTGTGGGTCTATCGTGTCCATGTGACAGTGTCTGTGGGTCTATCGTGTCCACGTGACTGTGTATGTGGGTCTATCGTGTCCATGTGACTGTGTCTGTGGGTCTATCGTGTCCATGTGACTGTGTCTGTGGGTCTATCGTATTCATGTGACTGTGTCTGTGGGTCTATCGTGTCCATGTGACTGTGTCTGTGGGTCTATTGTGTCCACGTGATTGTGTCGGTGGGTCTATCGTGTCCACGTGACTGTGTCTGTGGGTCTATCGTGTCCACGTGACTGTGTCTGTGGGTCTATCGTGTCCACGTGATTGTGTCGGTGGGTCTGTGGAATTTATCCACAATTATATTAAACAAGCCAACGAGTCATATCCTGGTTGAGACATGTTGTCGAGATGCACCAGGTGATTTCCTAGTGCGTCTGTACCTCGTCGCTTATAATTAACGCCAGATAAACAATCAGCCACATATGACGTCGTACAGTGACACCCTCTGTAACACACTAGTATTGGCTTGACCTGGTAAACTACAGGGTGACCGCAACACAAGGGGACAAAACCCTTCATTCCTATCTGACATTGCCACCACTTGACCCCAGGGACAAAAATAGTATAGTCTCATAAAAAAAATCATACCTCTGTTTTTGCTATGTAAGAGGCGGGGGTGGAAGTGTCTGTGGGGGTTGGTGGTGGGAGGCTGATTGAGACAAAAGCTACCGTGGGACAATCGCTGCCCCCACATGTACAGCCGCCCACCCACTCACCCACCCACCCATCCAGATATTAGCTGATTGGCTTTGATGTCAATTTCTTTATAAATTCGACCTTCACCTTGCATGGCAGCCGTCTGCTACCCAGCGATTTGCCGCGTGACAAAGCAAGTACCATCAGCATTGTCACCTATCATTACATGTTAATCTAAAATAGATTGCATATCGACATCTAGATCTGTATCAGCAACAGTTGGAGTGGATGTTAACAAGTTATGAGTGATTAACATGCACCAGTGACCGAGTAAAATCTATCTATGTATGTCATATTCAGGACAATGTAAATGAGTAAATCGCATTTGGGCTTGAGAGTCACGATTCGAATCGATAGCGTGAACAACTGGCTCAGTTAATGATGTTTTATTATAATAAAAATGGTAATTATGGTAATGATGATGATGCTGATGCTGACAATGATAATGATGATACCTTCTGGTTCCTTTTGGTTGATCGGCTGTAGAATATGTAAACATCAAACTTCCCCGAGATTTCTGCGTTTATTCACAGTTACTTATTCGGATATGTTAAACAGATTTCCTGCATGTTAATACTTATTGGCGGAGTCGAAATGAAAGATTAAAATTCCCAAATAGCAGGACTGGGAAATCAAATCACACCGGTGTTAATAGCACTGTGTTCATCCAGGGCGCTTCACCAAGGGAATTGTTTTATATTGGCCTATATCGGGCAAACGATTAGGCCATTGGTCGATTATACAGACATGGATCTGATATTTAAGGTTATCTATTCGTCGGGGTGTTATGGTGTTATGATCATTGCTAATATTCACAGTCCTGTCCTGTAGTGGATGAAGGGAGAGGAGAGGTATTGGAGGCAGTGTGCATGTATGATCGTCTTTGCAAAGTGGACGAAGGAACTGGGTGCGTGGAAGGTAGAGGATGTGTGGGTGCTGGTTGGGGTATGTGTGTATGGAACTGAAATTTTCATTACATGCGAATCGTGCGTCCCTCCCATAGAAGCCTGAGTGCGTGGATTTAAGTAATGGCATTTATTTATTACCGACTCCCAACGGGTTATAGGCCGTTGTGGCAACTGTTATGGCAACTACAGGGCCGCAGTGGATAACGAGTCAATAAATCACTTTGTGAAAGAAGTTTCCTTTTTTTCTCAAGTTGATGTATATATACGTATACATATATATATATATATATATTTGTACCATGTGTATAGACTGGGCTGCTCAATGCACTAACTACGGCTGTCGGTACGCGAGTACTCCTAGTGGTACAACCCACCCCCTACCTACCTTTCCTCTGGCCCGTTGGGCGAGCTAGGATACCATAAATGACTGGCCCTGCCATGGGACAGACGGGCGGTGGCGGGGGGGGGGGGGTGAGGGCAGGAGGGGGCGGTTGGGGGGGGGGGGTTAGATGGGTCGGAGCAGGTTTGAGGAAGGGTTGGATATGGGGGGGAGGGGGGGGGGGTACAAGAAGTCAGCCGGGGACGCCGTTGCGAACTTTGACCACGTGCGATAAAGCCTTCTGATGAAACGGGTTTATCTCTCACCCTCGGCCCTCCAGATTTCACAGCTATGATAGAAGACCTTTTGACACTGAAGGAGCTAACATGGTGAGCGAGAATATGGGTGGGGGTGGGGGTGGGGGGGGGGGTGAATGGAAGGCATGGAGTATGCTGGGGGGGTGGGGGTGAGGGTGGCGTTCGGGGTGGTGTAGCTAGAGGGGTAAGAGCTGCAGGCGTGGATGCTATATGAACCAACTATTATAAGTACCCCGGCGTATGTTACGTACCCCCCTCCCCCTCCACATCCACCCCTCCGCGGCCCAACCTCGCATCAAATCATACTAATGAGTAAGTAGCCGTACTATGAATGCACTGAATGCTATGTTAATGTTATATGGGTATCCGCGGTGCGTATGCACCAAGCCCCAACCCGAGGGTGCCCCTTATGGGGTCAGAAAATATGCCACAACACACAACAATATCACACATCGAAAGCAGTTCTATAATTAGCTTACCAAGCATGATACGGTACTAATAGCATTGTGTATTGTGCAACCAAAGTTAAAACGGCCTAATCACCTGGGCCCGTATTCATAATCCCCTCGTAAGTTACGCACGAAAAGTGCATTTTCGTCTTAGCCTCACCAGCTCTTAAAGGTGGTGCTTACGATTAAAAAATTCTCTTCAATATAATTTTAGCACTTTCTTCATTCAGAAAATCCACTTTTTGTGTGACTACTTATGTATTTTGAACCCGATAATCGGTCGACAAATCTTCCACTTAGCGCTAAGTCTAGTGTCGTAGCCTAAGTGGCGATTATGAATACGGCCCCTGATCTTTATTATCTTTATTCTGACAAAAGAATACAAAATCTATCTTAACATCTAAATTTATCTCTTATGATGCGGTTCACGTATCAGCCAATAGCTGCATGTCATCAATACATCTTTTCATGAACAGAATTAACAAGGACAAAAATTCAGTCACAATGACGTTAATAATAATAATAAAAAATTATGCATTACACGCGATAAAAAAAACACATTGATTTTCCTATTCATTACTGATATAGTTTTATGGTCACGTGTTATCGGGGCGGGTGAGGGTGGGGAGTGTAAGGGGGAGGGGGGGCGGTTGAGGGTGAGGATTGTTGGGAGGTCTATAGGGTATTGCCATATAAGGACGTCTCTCCCACTAGGGGTTAAAGGGCGAATCCCATCAGTGATAAGAAAATCTCTCCTCCTTCGCGCCAGGTAATCAGAAAGAGGGGTGGGGTGGGCCCGGGGGTGGAATGGAAGCCCACGTGGGGAAGTGTACGACGCGTCCCCACCTGTATCACAGCCTTGTGATGGGAGTGTGGGGCTGCCATGGTTACGCTGTCTGTTGTTCATTGCCCCACTCCATCATATTTTCTGTTCCCTTGCTCAGGTTTCTGCAAAAGGAGTTTGTGTGCTATGAGGTGGGGATTTAGGGAGTGGGTGTTGCCACCCTCATTGCCCCTGGGTGCATGGGTTGTCACCCCCCCCCCCCACCGGCGTGCCCATCCCCGTCCGCAGTTCCCCTACCCCCGGGCTCCCGGCCACGTCGAGTGGTTGTAGGTTATAAGTTACCTGCATATCTAGACCAGTGGTTCACCATTCACCAGTATTACCCAATCTCACCACCCACCTCACTATATCTTATACTTGCGTGAAGGGTTGGAGACCTTCGATCTTAACCCCCTCCCCATCCTGCCGTCCCCCATCCCCTTATCACTTGCCACGTCTACTGCCCCACCCCCTCCCCCCAATCGCCCTCTCTCTCCCTCTCCCTGTTCTCTTTCCTTCTCCTTCTCCATATCTACCTTTATCTAAAGCCATCTCATGTGCCCCTCTGTCACCTACTACTCTCCTTCCCCGCCAGCCCCCCCCCCCCTCCTCGCCTCACCCCTACCCCCACGCCCCGCCTTCAACACCCCCAACCCCATGCCCTTGCCGCCGACCCTCACCCATACACCCACCTACGTTACGTTATACCCGGTCCCGCCGTGGGCGTGGTAGGTCTAAAGGTTCCCAGTCAGTGGCACAATGCGACGCTGAAGGTTAAAGCAATATGCTGACATGCGCCATCTTTTACATTTTTTACATGTTAGAATCAAGACTAAAAGTATCTCAAAATTTATGATGCATATGTTTATATATCTCTTTGAGTCTGTAAAACAAACATTTCAACATAAAACTGCACGGTTTATTTATATCGCGCGCGGACGTGATAGCGAGCCGCGGTCGACATCACACACAAAATAGCGAACTGCGAACAGGCGCGTAGGGATATAAAGCCGGCCAACTTCTGCTCCGTTGACCAAAATTCTTCTCTCCGTATGGCCCGCAGACTTTCAGGATTTAATTTCAAGACAGAATGTACTTATTCGACATGGAGAAGAGATTACGAATACAAAAAATTACGGAATATATTGCTTTAACGTTAAATGTGACGTTAATATTCCTACGCCGTTCATTGCAGGTGGGGACCGGAGCAGCAGCTGGGGTTTGAGGTATTATACCAGCGACCCGTGGGGAAAAGAAGGGCTGAGTGATTGCCCGACCGACTGATCGTCATCCCAAGCAACCGCCGGGATTTAGCCATCGCTAGGGAAATAGCTATCGTCGGACACCGGCCACAAGGCACCAGCCATCGCCAGGGAACCAGCCATCGGCAGGGAACCTATTCTTCAGTCTTCCTATTCCGGTCATCGCCCCCACCCCCCAACCACACACCCCCAACCACACACCCACCCCCTGTAGCCTACCAGTCACTCACTACCTGGCCTGTAGACCCAGGGAACCAATCACATTGAACAACAGGGTCAAAGCCCAGTCGGCCTCTGCCTGCCCATGGTTGGGAGGAAAGAAAATGTCGCATAATTTATCATAACTCTTATGCTTCTTAGGCGACGACCACCGTCACGAGCGAGTTAGAAGGGCCTAGGTGTCACTGTGGAAGATGTGATACCACTGTTGTCCTACACGCACGACAACGCAACTATCTTAATATCAGAATCCGAACCTGATATATATATATATATATATATATATATATTGGTCGTTGCCCGCGTCTCGAGTTGGCCTTTTCCGTCGCCGGGCTTCCAATCATCTGGACTATCAGACTTAATGTTGATGCTAATCCGCAGGAAGACGGGGCTATAACCAAGCAGATAGGTTTTACCCGGTGTTTTCTGGAGACTGA
Organism: Arenicola marina; assembly: GCA_964019135.1. NCBI lineage: Eukaryota > Metazoa > Annelida > Polychaeta > Arenicolidae > Arenicola > Arenicola marina. Next base: position 18,231,288 of record OZ025261.1, read on the forward strand.
GCGCGCACCTGTCTGTAGTGCTGTGGCAGACCGCCCCAGCTAACGGTTTCCGGACTGACTAGTCATCACCACCACATACCTTCGCCTCCACGTGGTCCATGCATCGGCCTCTATCCCGATCTCTATCTAGCTCCCCTCCCTCCCTCCTCCCTATATATATATATATTATACACTTGCACATATAAATGCCATCGCCGAAAACTGAGCCGGACTAGATAGTCGTCTGCCTGCCGGTGTCGGCTTCCCGCCATCTGCTACCGAGTGTCGTCTGCCCGCGAGAGTTTTCCCGCCATCTGCCGAATTGAACGTCGTGCGTCGCCGCGGCGGGGCAGCGAGCAGCGAGCAGCGAACGTTCGCGACCCCTTTGTGGTTGTCGCGAGTACGCGTGTACCAGGCGAACCGGTGTGGCCTGGATCAGACACAGCCTGCCTGGACTTGGGAACTGACATACTGGCCGGGTCCAGCTGCGAGGTCCACTCCACACACCCACCCCCCCACACCCCACCATCACAGCCCAGGGGAGTGTTACCGTCGTGATCCAGATAATGAACCGCTTCCTGTCTTGGCGACTCATGTCGGTGTCAGATGAGTTTGTGATGCGCTGGAATATGGTCGCGGCGCCTGTCGACGTGCATTCACCCTAAACTCTCTGGATCGGCCTGCCAGTGGATCAGGGTCAATTGATGGGAAGATATCTGGATCCTCAAGGTTGAGTGGCTATTGTCATTGTGTATGCCATTATATATAATTGACAAATTACAAAGGAGACAAAAGTTTGACAACTGACATCAAAAATGGCTTCCATCGTTACCATGTCCGCGCTGTCTATGCCAGTCTCCGGCAACGGGGAAGGAAAGGGTTCCAGTCGGCGTAACCATGGTAACCATAAGCGGGACAAAAGTCCATCTGGTAGTGGTAAGAAAGACAATTCCAAGAATGAACAGGCCGCGAACGGTTTCCATAACGGGGCAACAGCAAATGGAACTGCCAATGGAGCCGTTTCCAACGGTGTCCACACTAACGGAGCAGTTGCCAATGGTTTCCATGGCAACGGAACGGTTACCAATGGGGCGGCTTGCTTGACTCTGTTGGCCTCCAATGGTAACACTCCGTCCGACACACTTCTGGATTACCCGAAAACGGATGTCAAAGACAAGACGAAGAAAGAAAAGGGAAAGAAATCAAAGACTCCAAAGGAGAAGAACAAAGACAAGCTGGGAAAAGTCAATCCGTGAGTATTAAAGCAGTTTAATGTGGATCGGTTATGGTTGGTGTCAGTATTTATAATTTCATCCCTCTATGCTTGATTATATACATCATGAAGTTATGATCAGTGGCGGATCCCGAGGAGCGGCGGGGGGCCCCGGGGGCGAGTACCACCCCTCCTTTGGCTCGAAAATTGGAGAAAAAAGTCTCTATTCATTCTGCACAAACTCACAAGCACCCCCCTCCCGCCACCCGGTCGCAAGTTTGTCAAGGATATCATGAATATGTATTATATATAAATCATGTATTATATAAAATTCGGGTGTAACGATTGCACATTTTGGGGCAAGCTCAAAATGATCCTTTAGTTTGCTGAATAATTCATATGAAGAGAAAGAAAGCCCGATGTTGCTATGCTGAACTACCAAAAAGGCGTGTCTGGTGGACTGAAGGGAGGTGAGATGGGGGTGAGGGTTTGTATGTTATGTCAGAAACATGGTTGGGGAGTAGGTGGGGGTGGCGTTGGTGGATAGGGTGGTGGTTTAGATGGGGAGGGGGAGGGGGGTAACACTTCTGGGACCCCACACGTGTTCCCTCCGCGGTTTCCTGTCAGCCGTATGACCCTTTTATAACTAAAGGGTGTAACCTGTCGTTGAATACATGTAAACCTACTTGGCTTGATATTGTCTATTGTTGTGGCACCCCCTGCTTCCCTACTGTCGACGTTCCCTGGGTGGTTGGCATGCCTAGGTAAGAGGAGTTTTGCACCTGTAACCCATATCGTATGCGTGTCCCGGTGAAAGGGTGGGGTGAAGAGGTGAAGAGAGGCGAGGTGAAGGAGGTGGAGGGGGGGGGGGGAGTGGAGGATGGGGGTAGCCATGACAGGGTGAAGACACCTCGAGGGTCCCACTTTACTGCCCCCACCCCCACCCGCTTCACTTTTAGGAGGTTCTCCGGGCGTGAGAGTGATTTAAAATTGTCCCGCATTTTCTAGTCTCTTCACTCACTCACTTACTCAATAATATCTGCGCGGTTTTGCAGCTGTACAGTACTTAATACTGATATTAATACAATACAAAATATGCTTTATTCATAACGAAACACGCCGCGTATTGTATTGAGGGTGAAGTGGGGGGGGGGTAGAACTAGGGTCGGCGACAGGCTAAACGACGAGAGAGGGAGACAGAGAAAAATGGAGAGACATTGTGGCGGGTGTCGGGGAGGGGAGGGAGGGGTGTAACACGCATTACACACCATCGTACATCAGAAGGTCATTAGTCCCATCCACTGCGACAAAACAACATGTCGGTGAGATCCATCCCCCAGCATAGCGACGAGAGCAGTTGACACTGGTGAACGGCACTTAAAAGTAAAAAGTTAAAACTAAACTGAACAAGGCAGTGACGATACAGAACAGCAGCATATGGCACACCCAATGACTCGGGTGGAATGGTGACGGCGGTGGGATGGATCCGAGGTAGGGTGGGGCGGGGCCGGTGAGGGTCTGGGGGTGGGGTGGTAGGTCATGTCATTATATGGACGGCTAGAACACGGATCTGCATAGTGAGCAACAGCTGCAGTCTAAGGTGCGGTCACGGAGACATTCTAGTACTGAAGCCATCCCCCTAGGCAGGACGGATTTTGTACTTTTAACTGAAAGTCTGGCTGACATGGATACCGACGCCCCTGAGTCTCATCCATGTGACATCCACGCGAGACACCGGTTTCCATGGTAACAGTCCAAGAGTCACTTTAACTGGGACAGTTTCGTTCCACAGCGAAGGCATTAAGCATTGAAGAATAGTCAGATTGAACTGATATATGTTCATAAAGTGACATATTTAACTATATCGTGACTTTTTTTTTTTTCTTTTCTTGCCAGCTGTATATTAAATGTTCTGTGCAGACACACATTAAGTAGTATAGTCGTACTGGGATATCGTTCAGGGAGCAAATACTCTGTGGGTTCATCTGTGAGAACGGTGTCTCCCTCTAGTGAGGCATGTTTTAAACAAATGATAAATTGTGCTTCCATATACAAAGCGAAATTGGTAACGTTGTTGCAACCATGCGACGGGAAAATAACATTTGATTGCCTAACACTTGTGTGCAACCAGAAACGTGTGAAAGGGTTTGCGCCGTTCGTCCAAATTCAATTCACCAAGAGAGACAAAGTTATGCAACGGACTATGTATGTACTAAATAGCACGAACAGTATACTACAATACAAACTGGCAAGGGTATTCCTACCCGCGTTATAATAATGAAGGCACCAGAGTGGGTAGCCATATTTTAACATTTACGGCAACCACAATTGATATATCAGCTAAATACGTGTCCGACTCTTGACGGATGCCTCCAGAAGGCGGGCAGATACTGCCTGGGACTCGATATCGCTGAATTTGGATGTACAGGCCAGGGTATTGATAAGGAATATTGGACTGGTGTTCAAGGTCATAATACATGGACGTGTTAAATGGCAGGTATGAACATGTTCCCCTGACCATATAGCAACGCATCTATCTCGGTAAGGGTATGCGGCATAGTTCGTTGGGTCAGTTAGAAAGCAGTGAACCCTATTTTGGTGTCAGTTATCGTGGTGTCACAAGTTTTGTTGTCCGTATTTTTCCCTCGCTGTTAGTTATCGTTTGATATGATACAGTTGTTGTGTCTATCTCGCCCGCAGTGTGGCCGGGCCGTTTGGCTTGCCATTACTTTGATCATATATATGGGAGGTGTGTTGCAAATAAGTTGTGCGGAGTTTAAAATGCCACAAGGTTTACTTTGATCATTGATTTACTTGTTTATTATTGTTTATGATTTATTATTGATTCACTGATTTATTATTGACGATTCAATGATTTATTATTGACGATTCAATGATTTATTATTGATTCACTGATTTATTATTGACGATTCAATGATTTATTATTGATTCAATGATTTATTAGTGATTCAGTTATTTTATTTATTTATTATTGAATTAGTTATTTATTTTATTTATTTATTATTGAATCAGTTATTTATTTTATTTATTTATTACTGATTTGTGGATTATTTATGTAGTTACATTATTGATGATAATACATGTAGGCCTATAGCCGTTGGGCCGTTCGTATATTGGCCCTATCATTAGCTGTGATGGTACCCACACCTAATCGCGGACATAACGGTCTCCAATCACCCAGCGCAGGTATTGTCGCTTAACGTCGAGATGACGCAGCTTTCCGCTGATGACGTCAATATGCCATTTCCCACATGCCGGCCGCGCCACCCTCCCCCACCATTACTCATTTGTCAAGTAGTTGGGATGCAGTTGATCGAGACGCCCTCAAATATGTAGCAATGAACGAACAACATCGGGCTCCAGCCCCGCCACCCCCCCCCCCCCCCACCCAGCCCCCAATCGCTCCTTCCCAGCCCCTCTCCCATCCCCACCACGACACCCTATTCTTCCTTCCATTTGCTGAAATCGGGATAAATTTATATGTATATATATATGTATAATGCAGCATATCCTAAGTGTTTAGGCTATATTTCCCTTCGTATCACTCCATTTTTGTTTCCATTTCAGTTACATCCGGGTCTTGGAGCAATATCCTTATGTGGTTATCATCTTCATAATTCTGCTGAACGCCGCGTGTTGCGCTGCGATCTACTTCTGGGCGCCGCTTCCGGACTTCAGCCAAGATGGCGCCAAGGTAAGCCACGATGACGTCACAGGGTGTATGGGGTGAGATGATGAGAGAAAGCGGCTGGATAGGGATGGGAGGGCGGGAGGGGGGGGGAGGTGCTGGGATTGGGTAAGGGGAGATGGGATGAAGGAATGGGGGGGGGGGGTGGGGGTTGTTGGGAAAAGTTGATGGAGATGTGGGGTCGGGAATGAACGTAACGTTAGGTACCTATGGATACGGCGCGATTGGTTGCTGGTCATACTATGGCCCACTTAATTAGGTTGATGTGCCAAAGACATATTGACCTTTGACTGATGAAGATGACTTGCCAGCATCCCCCCCCCCCCCCACCACCTCCTCGCTCACCCCTCTCATCACCCCGTTCACCCCCCCCCCCCTCCCTTCTCAACATATCTCATTTTCCATTTTCCCTGCCCCATCCATCTTTAAATATCGCCTCATGGTGACAATATCCGCTCTCCCACCCACCGCGACGGCTCAAGGCATCCTTTGTCTCGTCTGATCAGCGCCACCTGAGATTGTCCGCGAGGTCACAGTAGGGACCTTTTGATTGGCTGTGTCGACGGCTCTCGCTGTCCAGTGACGTCACGCTGTGCCGGCGGTTCGAGGGGCAATAGCGCTCGGGAAAATGCAATCATGGTTTTGGATTAGGAGACGTGAGCTACTTAATCTAAACCTAATACGCCCAGGGATGATAACCTAACCACAGCCACACCGGGTGCTATGATGGGAAAGTGCGCAGTGGTTTTGATTTTGATATGATGCTGATACGTAATCTTGATGCCATTTGACCGGCTTTAAATGTAGCCATTTCCCCCATAAAATTAAATTATTCTTTGTCAATATTGCTGCCAAGTAACAGTCTAAGAAGCTTGAGGATATAAAATGAAAAAGATGAAAATGAAATGAAAGGAGGAAAATTACATGAAAAAACCCCGCAAATTGGAATATGGTTTAGCTGTATGTCTTAGGTACGGTGTAGCCTGAACCAGAACTTTATGGTAACGATATGGTCCGCATAATATATGATCCCCTATTCTCCGTCACCATAACATTATTATTCCCTCTCTAATTTACGTTTTTTTCGGGCAGGAAGTTGCCTTTGGAACAGACGATGGCGAAAGGGAAATGGTGTAGCTATGTATCCATTCACCATCGCCACACACATTTGTGCAATTGATAACTATGTAACTACGACAACTCACCTCCGTCTGTCTCCCTTCACCCCACCCATCCACCCCCACAGGGCTGCAAGGCTCGAGCCACCCCGATCGAGAAGAGCACCTCGACCCTACAACGACTGTTCACTGCTATGGAGGAAGGGAAGGGCAAGTGGCAGGAACCTTACACCATGGCGCCCAATCACACCAAGGTGACGCAGTACTGCCGGATCCAGGACGACTGGTTCTCCACCTTCCTCAACTACGTCATGCCGGCCCCCGTACCAGGCGCCCAGGCCCCCGACCTGCCCCCCGAGCTGGCTGCCATGGCGGCCGCGGGGGGTCCGGGTGTTGGTTTTCCCCCGGGGGCACCCGCTCAGAACGACCGCGAGCGGCAGTTCCAAGGTCGGGATCCGCGGGTTGGCCCTGGAGCAGCAATCCCTCCCCATCATCTCCCCATCCCGGATCCGGACGCTGCCCATGCCGGTGATGGGAGCCAGGATCAGCCGCAGAACTGGGAGGCGGTCTCGTACGAATCTGCTGCCGACGGGGAGGAGGATTACGACTCCTATGACTATTACGACTATTACGAAGATGAGAGTTACGACGACGCCTCCTTTATCGAGTTTCAAGGCCGCACGCCGCCCCCTCACCCGATCTTCCCTTCCGACCGGGACAGCGAGGACGTCGACACCGGAAGTGGCGAGGTTCCCGCACCGAGACGCACGCGGCGGGTTGCTAAGCGACACGTGAAGAAAGCGCCCCCTCTCGGCGGTGTTACGTCAGAGGCGTGCACGGCGTTCAACATCTCGGGTAAGGCGCTCGAGGCTGTAATAAATAAATAAAATCCAATAAAATAATGTATACATATAAACGTTCTTATATGATTTATATGTACTTTATTTATATAATGTATTTATATATATTGGATTCATAAATACTTTATTCATACATGATTATTTATATATACTGTATTCATATATACTGTGTGCATATATATGGCAAGTATATATATGTAAATGGTATAGATAATTTCACGATTAATTTAACTGATGAAAGATCATAGTGATGGCTATGATTGCATTTTGGATATATATGTCTTTGGTTTATTATAGATCGTGACATCTACGATCACGGCTACAAGTTCCTATTCGAGCCGCTAGAAGGCGACGACCTGCTGACGGTGAGCAATCTCCGGAGCATCTGTCTCCTGGAGTCCCGGCACATAGCTCCTTACGCCGTGGCGGACTGCGCCCTGAAGTCCCTACCCCGCCTCTTGCTGGCTCACCGAGGGAAGCCCTCCGTAGAGTGCCTCGCTCTGGATCAGGATGACGTCACCTACGCACGGGACATCCTCTCCACATGCGCGGGGCATTACTACAACGGATCCCTGTTCCGGAACCAGGCTATAATCCAGATGGGAGAGGGACCCATCACGGTACCCTTTGAGTGCATCGGGATCACCAAATTCATCCACGAGTTTCTGTTTTATCTGGCGCCTTCCGGATACTACAAATCCGGAGAGGACGGATTCACTAACCTCAAGGTCGTGTTGACCTTTACTTATAAGGAGTTGCGTATTAAATCCGAGCAGTATTACGAAGAGAACCTTCAGGATCAAGCCATTGCCGACGATAATGTCCGGATGGTGGCGGTGGAGGCGCCAAACCAGTTTGACCTGCGCTACCACTTCTTCAACAAATACCTGGTCGATGACCTGAGGGTGTACTTCGCCATCGCCATGGCCCTCGTCATGATCCTCATCGTCCTTTACACGCGCTCTGTCATCCTCATGTTCGCTACATTACTGAACGTCATCTTCAGCTTCATCCTAGCCACGTCCACGTATTATTTCATCTGCAGGATCACGTACTTCCCCTTCCTTAACGTCATGGCCGCGCTGGTGCTGATCGCCGTCGGGGCCGACAACGTCTTCATCTTCTACGACACGTGGCTCCAGATTATCGCCCGCCACGACAAGCTGCCGCTCTCTCACGTCATGGCGCGTACGTTCGCCCACGCGGCGCTGGCCATCTTCGTGACCAGCCTGACCACGGCGGCCGCTTTCTTCGCCAACATCATCTCCACCATCAACTGCGTTCGCTGCTTCGGCATCTTCGCGGGGCTCTGCATCCTCTGCAACTTCTTCCTCATGGTCACGTGGACCCCCAGCGTCATCGTGTGCGTGGAGAAGGCCAGCCGCTGGTTGAGTGACATCAGAACCAAGTCTCGCAAGAAGAGCGGGAAACAGTCCAAGAACCCGGATGTAGAGAAAAATGTGAAGGAAGTCGTCGATAAATTCAAGATGGCGGAAGCGGAAGCGGACCGCGAGGAGGACGCAGAAGCGGGATGTTGCGGAGGCAGCAGGAACGCCGCGTGCGACAACAGTCAGCGTTGTAGCCTGACCGAAATGGCGCACAAGTTCTGGGGTACTACCTTCCCCAACGTGATCGCCAAGACGTGGTTCGTATGGATCACCCTGCTCAGTATCTTGGGACTGGGCTCCATCGTCTGCGTCTTCGTCACGCCGCGGCTGCAGCTTCCGGAAGGAAAGGACTTCCGGTTGTTCCCAGATCCCAACGTCCTGGAGAACTGGGACGTCAACTTCGCCGATAAGTTTTCGTTCTCTCTCCTCTACGAAGATATGAACCTTCCTTTTTTCTTCGTCTTCGGCTTCGAGCCCGAAGGCGCCAGTTGGCATACCTTGAACGATTCCGAAGTAGCCATCACCCCTGATCCGAATTTCGATTTCTACTCGAAGAAATCTCAAACGTGGCTTCTGAACTTTTGCCACCAGCTTAAGAACCAGAGTTTCGTTTCGGAAGAGTTCCGGCGGCAGCCGTGCGCGATCGAGGCTTGGGGGGAATCGTTCCAGAAGTACTGTCAGATCCCGGGTTACAAGGACAAGGTGGCGCCCTGTTGCACGTCCTACCAGGCCCCCTACGGGCCCCGGGACCTAGAGGCCTGCCTCCCCGTGGCCGAGACCCTGAATGGGGTCACGGGGCTGTACAACGCCTCCGCCATGCTGGGAAAGCCCATCTACGGGCTGGACAACAAGGTCCGGGGGTTCTTCTACGTGGTCGTGTCCAAGCTGTCCTTCTCCTTCTCCTACGAGACCATGCGCAGCCACTACGCGGAGGTATCCAGCTTCTTCCAGGGCGCTATGAAGGACGCCCCGGAAGGGCTTTCATCCGGGATCTTCAGCGGCAACGGGACCATGGAGTTTTATGACCTTCAAGCGGCCGTGGCCGACGGGACCTTTGTCTCCATCGCGCTGTCCCTGGCGGTGGCATTCGCCGTCATGTTGGTGACGTCACTGAACATCCTCATCTCCTTGTACGCCTTTGTGACCATCAGTTTCGCCATCCTGGGCACCGTGGCGGCCACGGTGCTGCTGGGCTGGCACCTGGACATCGCCGAGTCCATCACCATCTCGCTGGCCGTCGGCCTCTCCATCGACTTCACCATTCACTACGGCGTCGCCTACCGCGTCGCCCCTCACCATGGCAATAAGGCGCGCACGCGCGAGTCCTTCGCCCGCGTCGGCGCCGCCGTTGCCATGGCGGCCTTGACGACGTTCGCCGCCGGGGCCTCCATCATCCCGACGCACGTGCTCTGCTACCAGCGCCTGGGGATCTTTCTCGTGCTCTGCATGGTCATGAGCTGGGTCTACTCCACCTTCCTCTTCCAGTCGCTGTGCTACATCATCGGCCCTAGCGGGACTTTTTGCCAGATCGGTACGCGCTGCGACAAGAAGCGCCAGCTGGAGTACATGATGGAGATGGAAGTGGAGAATCTCCACAAGGCGGAATCCGTACCGCTTAAGCCGCTGACAAATGGCTCCCACTCCTGACGTGACGTCACCGTAAATTCGAAAAAAATCGGTGACGTCATGACTCATAATAAGACCGTGTTGCAGTGACGTCATGACTCGGGACGAAAGCTTGTGTCGGTGACGTCACGGCTTTATACAGGCAGACTCACTGAAGAACTGTTGAAAAGTCGGTTATAATATATATATTTATGTACCGACAATAGTCAAGACATCAATTCCATAAAGTATTTATCCGCTGAGGGTGTGGCAGCGGCCGCCAGTCATGCTCATTAGGTCCATGTGAAGAAAACTGTATTCTTGAAAAACATTCAGAGACAAGCTGATATTGTATCTCGCTTATTCATTCAAATGATGCTTCCCGACATAGTATTTGGTTAAAATTCTCGGCTAGCCTGCTTTCTTGCCGCTTTCAGTTGCTTGGTATCTTGGCTTATGTGGATACTATCATTTTTGTTCTCGGTTAAAACATCTACATCCATGAAGAATCAAACATGTGTAGGTGACGTCACCGGTTTTTGTGTAGGCGCATGCTATGCCTTACGCTTAATATAGAATATAATTCTTTCCGTAGTCTTTCCAATGACCTAGAGTATTTCGGAGGTTGTGTGGACATATTGTGATATGTATTCCGTTGTTGTAATATTTTATTTCGTCAGCATATATATCCCTTTATATTCATTGGTATGAAGGGGATTTCAAGTCATAATATATAATTAACTATATATAGATATATATTATATATTTAGATACGTCATTATTGGATGAGGGCATAACCTCATATGGTGCCATTGTGAACAATGTATCAAAGTGATAATGGGTCTTATTCTCAATAATGTGATTTGCATATTACTTGCACGATAGCTTTCTGGTGTATGTAATTGACTTGTGAAACTGGCATATCTTTCACCATGTGAATATTGCACTTGACTCGTTGTACTTCAGCTACAGCGACTACTTAGAGGCTGTGGTACCGTATATAGGCTACTCTCCCAGTAACAACAGTCGCAAGAAGTTGTGTAGATTTAGTATGGTAGTCGTGCTTAACCGGTGGCTTGATTTTAGGTATATTTTATTCCTCTAAAAACGGACAAATGCCACCAGATATGTTACGCTCCATCGTCGCTTTTGGTGAAGTATGATGCTAACTATTATTATAATGCTGGATGATTAGACTTTTGACATCTTTTGACTACGTACAACAAATGCATGTATTCAGTAGATATAGCTCCGCATTTGTTTTGTCAGTAGTTACGTGCCGCTGTTGGTCAAACCTAAAAAATGCCCCCATATATACCAATAATGAATGGCTCTCTCTGCCAGGCATGATGAAGCTGTGGCACACTGCATAGATCTCGGTGACGTGAACTGCCATGCCAAGACCATATCAACGCTATACGTGTTATGATCTGACAACATGTGATGGTAGGGGTTAGTTTTGCGAAGGGCGTTGGTCCGGAAACGATAGTGAAAATCTCACATATAGAGGTGGAGGGACGATCGCGTTGATTTCGGTAATTGGCTTTTTCGCCGGATGTCACGTGCATAACAATACTGCAGACCATCTATGGGTTGGGTGCTGGGTGATCTCGCATCAGCATGTGCAACGATAAGAAACAACATATGTGTCAAATGTTTGGTTGCAGACATTATATTTGCTACCTGGTTCGTTTGAGAGTGTAGTGTCTTATGGCATGATTGTTGTATTATTGTTAATGTCTTGGTATTTAGCATGGTAATATAAATAGTGTGATCAACTTTTTGGATAGACTATCTACAAAGCCAATAACCACCTCATTGGGTCGTGATGCATAGAAACCTATGCGTCGCCCTGCCAACACTAGACAATCCGCTGATATATGTGGATCATTCTTTGGGAATATGCCTCTAAATGGTCATCGCCATAGTAGTCGGCGTTCTCAGACGATAACCGCCGCCCAAAGTCTTTCATACAGCTTGCCCTTGAGTCCTTGACCTTGGCAGTCACTCTCTCGTGTCCTTGACCTTGGGTGACGTATTCATTCACCTACATGTGTAATGTCATTGTCTTATTCTGAAACGCTGGGCATTAGCAGCTATTTTCTGTGACCTTTCCAGCCACTCTATCCTGTCTTTGACCTCGCTAAATGTCCTTGTCTTATTCTTGAGCGTTGGGCAGCAATTGTCGTTGTCCTTGAACTTGGTTGACCTACTCATCCTGTTGTTGTCAGCTGGCCTGAATCATTGACCTTCGTGTGCTCACAAGGTGGAGCTAAATTTTCGGCCAGGCCTCGCTCTCGTCGGCTTCTAGTGATATATCATGTATGTCATTATCAACATAACGGTTGATGGCCAATATAATATGATGAAGCTGAAGCTATATTGGCTTGTTTTTAGATTGTGTCCTCGTGGTGTAAGAACACATATTGCTTCCGATTTTTGCATAAGCTTACGTTGCTTTGTCGTAATTAATTTCTCGTAGAAGAAACCAAACTGTGATACTGTGATTTAGAGTGGAGTGTTTTTGGGGCGTGAATTGTGACTGTGCTTGCATGGCCAGCGGGGGGTCAAAGTTTAGGTTAATGTTAATATGTTAACTCCTAAATTATGGAGTTATAATTATATATTTCAATTGATTTGGCAGACTGCATGTAGACTTCTCATATCAACATAGGGACTGTCTATATATTATCTCCAGAAATGTACAAAGGTGTTGTCTATCCCATGGCTTTAATTCCTCCTTAGAGTATTTCTTCTTTCATCTTCCCTCAAGATTTGTCTTCATTAATTTCTCCCTCCGTCCAATTATGCCATCTGCTCTAAAATTAGCTTGTTTGGTTTGTGCAACTAATAAATCTATTTATTGTATGGTTCTCATCAATAATGCCCAAAATACATTTGATTGCTCTTGCAATATCATTTACATGAAATTCCAATGTTATTAAAATGATAAGGCCTGTCGCAATAATTAAATCCACAGGACGGTTCGGTGGCCTTTGGGAAGATGTTCTGATCAGTATTTCTCCTTATATATCTTTCCCTACACCATGGTCTTTCAGTTTGCCGTAGGCCCACGTTGGCTATGGCACGCAACACGTACGCTTGGTCTTGCTTAGTAACTCGTTGTAGTACATATGCTATGCCTACAGGGACAGCGTTATGAACAGGATATGATGTTCTATGATGACGTCACCTTGTGATTCGTGCTGGAAATGTGTGTGTGTGTGACATGCCATGTTATTTTTAAACCCGTTTTAAATGAAATATCGTTTTACGGTTTGTCCCCTGGTATTATTAACAGAAACAAGAGAAGTGCCTGGCACCAGCTTAGTGGTGACGTCATCATATGATTATTGTGTGGTATTGATCTTAATATGTTTGTTGTAAATGAGATAACGTATCGCGATTTGTTACCGGAAACAACCGAACGTGTCGGTCCGATTCATTCATTCATCCAACTTTGCTTCCGAATGACTGCAGTCACATAGTGACTGTGACACATCAGGTCGCAGAGCCCGACCGTATGACTGTCAGCATATGTTATTGTTTGTAAATATCGGGCATGCAGTAAATGTAATCATGTATGACAACAAATAAAGTATCATTATATTTGAATCTATTGTCCATCGTCATTTTTTCACAATCCGTGTACAATTACATTGTAATTTAGATCTTTCCTGCAGATATCAATATGGCCAATATATAGAAGCTCCGGGCCGAACCGACATGAGAGAGAATACGTTGCAGGCTTGTGAATACACTAAAACTGTCCTCTTCCTGTATAACTGCAGATGCATATTTAAACGGTGAATACTTCATGGCTGCATGTCAATAAATAAGAAAGAGAATCGTCGTTTATTTCGACTAGGAAAAGAACAACGGAATACAGCATACAGCAAAAACGAACAAATTATAATACCTGGTCGAGGAGGCCACCATTATGACAGAGTCGCTGGCATGGTGGCCACCTCAAAAGAAAAAAAAACTAAAGAAAGCAAAAAAAAAAAAAAAAAAAAGAAAAAAACCCAGCGGAGAACAAGACTTCTATAAAGACAAATTGGGTCAGCGATTACCCATAGACACCATTACAATTCGATAGTACATATTATATGAGAACAATAATTTGGGGGGTTAGATAAAGCGTAATATCTGAGAATTCTTTGTGGCAGACATAGCAATTACCTTTAAAACAGTCAACAGAGTATCTGCCAATAAGTCTCTTTTTCTTTAGAGTATCCCGCTATTGTATGGATTCGTTAAAATGTCTTTTCAAGTTCCGTTTATTAAATGGGTCAAGTAATAGCGGCTGCAATACGGGAAAAATGGAAAGAGGAAATAGAATATGCAGGGAGATCACCATACAGCAGCCTATAATAAAAGTGCAATACCAGTAAATCCTGAATGTCGACTATTTTAAGGAGATCCAATGGCCTTAACAAGGGCTCAGTTTGCGCAATATAGTGACTCTTTGTGATGATGCGAATAGCTTCTTTCTGGATTTTGTTCAATCGGTCACGTTTGTATCCCCAGGCTAATATGCCGTAGTGCAAGTGAGATGAAATGAGTTATAAATGGTTAGCAGAACATGTTGAGGTAAGGTATATTTTAGATGCCGCATGACTCTTAGATAATTTAAGTATCAGATATACATAATATCGAATCGAACCAAAACGGTATCAGGTGATGAAGTAACAAAAATGGGGAGAAATCATATGATAAAGACTTTTTATTGAAAATATAAATCATAACGTAAGCTTAAGCTTTATGTACAATACATTCACTGATCCTGACAAGTTAGAATTGTGCCGTTTTTGTAAAGTCTTGTAAAGATTCGCTGAACTACCCTTCTTATAGCAATGCGCTATACGTCCGCGTACAAAATAATTGTTCATTTCACGATGTCCTGCAGTACACACCTACTTCTGACGTCACGCATTTATGCGCCGGTGTTCTTTGTCGTCAGAAACCTCAGGATTGTACGTGGCTTTTACTAGCTGATCTCGTCTGTTAGCAACGGACGTCTTTCCTAGTCCGCTCACCGCTGAACTGTCAGCCAAACTTCTGTCACACCTCAGTAAACATGTACCATAATGGTGACAATAGTGATCATTAGGCGCTCCTGTAATGTCTATAACGCCGATAACTAATTTGCAGGCCAACAGTGGTCATTATGCTCCCATGCAATGTCTGTCACGTTCACAGGGATAGTGGTTATTTTACCGGCCTGCGTGCATGAAGTGGCAGCCTTGTCAATGCGGATGGCGGCTGTTGTAGGACGTCTCATAATGTGCCCATTCAATATCTGTCACTGTTAACAGTTATTTTCACAGCCTACGTCATAATGCATGCATATAATGGCTGCCATATCAATGCCGATGGCGGTTGTTGTAAGGCGTTTCATAATGTGCCCATGCAATGTCTATCACTGTTGACACCGGTAGTGCTTATTTCACAGTCTACGTCATAATGCATGCATGTAATGGCTGCCATCTCAATGGCGGTGGTGGCTGTTGTGAGCCGGTGTACGACGTCTCACCGTGCCGCCATGCAATGTCTGCTATGTCCATGCTGATGGTGGTCATTAACACGCCATATGACGCATCATAATGCGCCCATGCAAGGTCCACCATTGCCGCCCACGGTAGCTGACCTACCCGCCGATGTCCACGCCTCAAACAGAGGTGTCTGGGAACCCTGTAGTGCCACGCGACGCATCCAACGGATGACTCATCATCGTGGTATCCAGACTGGAGTTGGGATAAAAGCTGACGTCAGCACTTTCAGGCATGTCCCCATCTGCCGACTGGTTGCTCCGCATGCTGGCCGAGCGCGACACTCCCTGGCTGCCGTTGGACCCCCCGCGTATCTTCCTGCGCAACTTCTCCGACCAGTTGCTGAGCTGCTCGGCCAGCCAGCTCTGTGGCCTCCGGGAGGCTGTCTCCTTGTACTCTATGCTAGGCGGGCGACCGACCTGTTGCACCACTTCGTCGTCGCTGTCCTCGTCGATGTACTTCAGGTTGCGGTTGAACGGATGTCTTCTTCTGCTTCCCTTTGTCGGCGAGCGCGGTGGCTTCTCGCGGCGCCCTTTAGGGACGACCGGAGACGGCTTGGGGGATGCCCCATTGGCCGGCGCCGAGTCGACTTCCGGCGGTGGAGTCCCGCTTGGCGGCCATACGAGAGCTTCATCCGGGGACTTATTGTCATCGGTGTTCACATCAGGGACATTAGCGATCTCCTCCGGAGCGGGTTTTTGGCGCTTCTTAGAGCTTGATTTTCGTGGTTTTCGTTCCTTTGATTTCTTCCTCTTCGGGATGGCGACGGGTGGTTGTTCCGCTGGGGCGTCTCCCTCCGCTGATGGACCCGGAAGTGACGTCACATCGGTGGGCGCGGTGAAGGAATGATCCCGTTCCGGAGACGAGAAAGGATTTTCTCCCATGGACTGATCGGGATCTCTGGCGCTTACGTCGCCGTCAAGATCTACTTTGTCGGGTGAGGTCAAGGGCGTTTCGAAGCCGCTGTCGTCATTGGCAACCGGGAGTGGCGATCCGTTATCCGGCGCCCGTTTCATCGGGATCGGCGCCTCCTCCTGACGCACTGGAAACCCGGGATAGCGACCGCCAATCTCGGGATCCCTGTCAACAGGAATGTCTCCGGACGGCCTTGACCTCGTGCTCCTCTTAGCCGGGGTCGGCCTTGATCTTCTGTTCTGTTCGCTAGGTGGCGGCGTGGAGGACGCCATTAAAGGAGACATGGTCATTGGGGCGACCAGATCGGGTTGGTTGTACCCCAGCCCGCTGCCCGGCAGGGGGTACGCATCCCCCGGGGGGTATCCTTGATGACGGTCCTGGGGGGTTAGGAACGAGGGGGGTGAGTCCGAACCGCTACTGTCAGGGTGTGGTCGTCCCTCGGGCGTGGGACCGGCGTAGGGGGCTGGGGGTTGGCCCAGCGGGGTCACGTCCCTAGTGGCTACTGGTGAGGGTGATGGAGGTGGCGGGGGTGCTTTGTTCCTGCTCATACCTGGCTTCGCCTTCTTCTTCTTCCCAGATGTCGCCTTCGTCGGAGGAACTGTGCAAACAGAACCGCTATCATATTGACATGTATATAATGGCATACACTATATTAACCTATTCAATTAATTACATGTCTTACTAATAATCATACATGTTATCCACCACATATAATTTGTTCAACGCATCCTGCTTTCATTCATATCTCATAGGTCTATTTTCGCCTAAACGGTTTATTTTCTATGTCTAAACGAGACATGTTGTGTTATTCCGCATTCAATTGATAAACATATTACACCCAGGACACACCATTACATAAATACATGCAACAACCATGGTGAACGCGTTCCACGTGCATGCAACGAGTACACACAATTCAGACAAGAAGGACATATAGAAACAAACTAACATTTCGGTCTGTAGTAGGCTAATAAGACGGACACTAAAATATAGTCTCACGCATTATAGAAACAACAACGCAACATGCCAGACATCAATGTAAAGACTCTATCCCTTCAAGGTCGACAGTCTCTTCTTCTCCGTCGCTTGGCACCTCAGTGACTAAGTTTGTACATGCACCCAGCTATACTGGGACACAATACAACACCGTTGCGTTCAGAGTGGCAAACACATATCTTATAAACCGCCGTTGCGTTGCAAATGGTTAGCAGTTGCCTGGGGGCCGTCACCCCAGTGCCCTAGAACCGCCGTTGCGTGCTAAATGGTTTGCAAGTGGCGAGAGGCCCGCCTCCGCAGTGCCCTAGAACCGCCGTTGGGTATTCATTCATGTGGTGCGCAATTGCAGGCCCAATGAGGCCGGCCGTCTGAGTACCGTAGAACCGTTTACCACATAATCACGCAACGGCGGTTCTACGGTAGTCTAGATCTGACGGTTTAAAGGATACCTATTTGAGGTTTAAGTACAGATGCGTGTTGTGGGCCATGCAATGTGGAGGATGTCCATATAACACATATATAAGTCCTACACACGATGAAAAGAATGGTGAGTGTTCGTTTCTCTGCATTTCGATGCCGAATTCCGTACACCGTTAAAGAACAAGGCTGCCCTCTGTTGGCCGAGTCAGTCAGCCAGCGTACATCACACATGGGTGACGCTTTCACCAGGGGGCACCACGGTCCCATGTGGTTGCTACGGAATTCGGCAGGGAATTGAAAATTTGGATCATCCCCCACTAAGAAGATATATGCTTGCATACTTACTAAAATTCCAGTTTATTGGCCACTGTTGAATGATGGCATGAAGTCATTTTATAATAAATTTTAAATTGATATCAATATCTGACGACATGAGATGTTATTTCAGTAGGCTATATAAGAGAAGGTATAGGATTATCGATTGAATGTTATTTATTAAAACAGCAGGTTCATCAGGAGTCATTTATTTCTATGTTCGCATTTAATTACGTGTGAACAACCTTAACGTTGTCATACAGCAATTTTCCACTGAAACCAACTTCCATTGTTTGAACATGTATTTAGATGCTTGCTACATATTGAATGCAATGTATAACATTTAATCAATAAAAGAGCATGCCGTTTCTTCTTCTGGTTATCATAACACCTCATGACAATTGGAACAACGTCATGACAATTGGAACAACGTCATGACAATTGGAACAACGTCATGACAATTTGTTGGCCTGAAGAAGACACACATTTCTTAAATGACAAACACTGCGAAAAAGCGACCATTTTTCAGTCGAAAACTGCTGTAAATACCTGTTTAGTTGTTACTCGCTATCGGTTGGAGCGCAAACAAATACCGTATAATTGTTACCCGCTATCGGTTGGAGCGCGAACAAATACCGTATACGTGTTACTCGCTATCAGTTGGAGCGCCAACAATTACCGTAAAACATGGGTGTGATCTCATCCTCCGTTGCTAGCTCGTCTGTCGGCAGGGGGCGCTTTGCGTCATTGTTCTCGTTAACATCCGGGTTCTCGTCGTCGTCATGGTCGTATTCTCGGGGGACCTTCTGTAAGTCAAAGAAGAGCTCGTAACTCACCAAACTCTATGAAGTGCCTGAAATCGTTTATTTCAGCAATTCTGTATTATTTTTAATATGCCAATCGCAACATTTAACTAGTATACGATTTATTTGGATATTTATAATGTTGTTGTTAAGTTTAAGTCCTTAACAACGTTTTTGGTTTCCAGATGACAAAAACTTTCCAAACTAAAAACGCTTTACTCTCCTCGTTAGTTTTGGTGAAAACATCCTGCGTTATTCTACGACTAATCAGTAGACTCTCGCTGGTTCTCGCTGCCCGTCGGTTCCCGTGTCTACATGTTGTTGTCATAGCCTCTTTAAGTCCATAATTACACCTTTTAAACCGTGTTCAAATAATGGGAGACGCAGTGGTGTGACTGAATAGGATATCTCTGTGAAATCGATGCATATGATTAAATCCTCAATCACTGTCTCAGTCCCAGTCCCAGTTCCAGAAATTGTGTCGAACATCTTAACCGTGATAAGGCAACCCTATGGCTGCGAATACAGTCACTCGACAAATAATGTTCATGTACTAAGGATTGTTTAAAGCTACAATTACCATCTAGCTTTGGGCTCTGACAAGTGTCATTAAACCATTCTTGGAGAGCGATGCCACTTAGACGCTGTTTGAATACACTTAAAAACATATTTACATTTCCAACTTCCTGTGTAATCGTTATTATAGTTACTTACATATTTTCCGTGGTTTTTCTTTTTCGACTTGATGACGCACACTGCGATCAGCGCCCCAACAGTGAAGAACACGAGCGCCGCCAGCACTGCAGCCAATAAGATAGGCCACTGGAACGAGGCTGCGGTCACCTGAAATAGGTCAGGTCAAAGGTAATTATGTCATTGAGTATGTATTTCAAACAGTGTTTTGTTTTCAAGAAATATTTACTTTAATATCTATATTCGCGATCTCGGTAATAATATGCCTTAATATAACTTGTATTGGCACGCATGCGTCGTGACCTCGTTGATTATGCCATGTAACATTTTAACGGAAATTGTGCTCATATTGTTTAACAGTTTTCTGTACAATAGATCCTCATACCGCTGTGGACCAAGTAAAAATACACATTTATAATAAAAATCAGATCGGTTATTCGATATTGGTTTTATTTTTCAATCTAGGTTTCATAAATAGCTTAATTCTGGTGTGGGTATGGCACAATGGTTTGCTAGTGTCATTACTATATATATCATGAATATGAAGGTTTTATTTCCATTAGGTGGTCGTTCATATGCACTAAACTAGTACTTTATACTTACGTTGATTTCACCAACCTGGCCGAGGTCGGAATCGTTCACTATGTGGAAGAGAAACATGGCGCGTCTCAATAACAATGAATTGTCAAATGAGATGATTATCAGTAAGTTTCGAAATGGAACTTACCATACAGGTAAATTGTGATATGATATTATGTGCGTATGATCGCTGTTCAGTAAATTGGAGTAATTAAGCTAAAGACTACCTTGGTGACTGACGGTTGCTGATTCGGGAATCGCAGTTTGTGAGATGTCCAATGGCGCATTGTCTTTATCAATCTCTCCATCAACAGGTGGCGCTGCAGGTAATGTCGTGGTAGTCGCCTTTGTTGTTGTTGTTGTTGGAGCAGTGGTGGTGGTAGTGGTGGTGGGAGTGGGAGTGGGAGTGCTTTCTCTGTCAGGGATATGGCCTAGTGGGAGAGTGGGGGGGACCCAGGGGGCGGGAGGACTCGGGGAGGGTGCCACCGTAGTAGTGGTCGTCGTTGTTGTCGTCGTTCGTTTCTCACACTTCCGCAAGTAATCCTCGTTGCCATAGCCACCGTCCAGGTCCAAGTCCCCGTCATCGGCAGCAGCAGCATCCACATCGGCGCCCGGCTCCCCGGCCTTCGGGATCTTCGGACACGGAAGACACACGGCGTCCTGCATCCCCGTGCAGGGATTCCTCTCGTAGAAGTTTTCGGGACACACATGGCACAGGGTGCATGGCAGGACCTGTGTGAAGCGGTCGCTGTACAGGCCCAGACCGCATTCTTCGCACAGGGTGTCGATTCCGGAAGCTCGGTCGCAGGGCTCCAGGACGCCGTATCCAGGTGGACACGAGGAGCATTCTCCGGTTCGGGGCAGCGCCCCGCCGAAGAGCGTCGATCCTGATGCTACCTGGACGCTTGGCAAGCAGGCCACCAGGAGTGTGAGCAGTGGGAGTGGTCGCATCTGGAGAGGAAACACGAGGCCTATGTCAGACATGAACGTCATATGTTCTCGAGAAATGGAGAGCAAACTACATGAGACATCGATGAGATGTGAATGCGAAATGGAAGTGGTCCGACCAAGAAATGAGTTCAGTAAGATATTAAAGAGACATGAGCGAAATATGAACGCAACATCAAAGTGATTATTATAATTTAGACCCGTTTGGTGTAGCGAGGACTAAATTAGACCAAGTAATTCACTGGAGATAATGCTTGACGTCGATGAGATAAGCCCCAAGGCCACCGAGGTTCCCAGAACGTGAATTGGAAGAAACATGAGTAAGAAATCATGTTAGCAATATAGTAACCAACACACCAACGCGATATGCATAAAGGCATACTAAACGGCTAAACAGGTACGAGGCAGGAACGCGAGAACAAAGTAAAATGAATAAGACATGAAGAGAGACGCACGCGCTGATCTGATCTCAATATCTGTTGTGGACCAACACCCACACCCAGAGCTACCCCCCCCCCCCTGCGCTCTCATGAGAGCCAAACTGGGCCAACAAATCGCCCGAGACACTGTCACGGAGTTGGTTGAAGCATACTAAAGGGAGTCTCCAATGCAACAATAAAATAAGGAGAGAATCCACTGCGATGCGGTATGACGTGGTGACAACACGGTCCACGGATTATCTCCTGGAATAACGACAACAACACATTAAAGCCTTGAAACCGTTACTGTCGACAATGGGACAGTTTTCACGATGATGACAACTATGGATATGTGGCTCAATCTTTGAAAATTAGGTCATCCTGTCAGCTAGAGGCATATTTAAGGAAATGAAAAAAGGCGTTCGACTTGCGCAAGCGCTGGTTAAAGGGAAATATGTTGAAGCTGACCAACGATCGAGAATGACTTTGGTGGAATTTGGGTCCCAAGCGAATCCCCAACTCGAAAATAGGGCGGATGCAAGAAGAAATTATCTTCAAAATACAAATAGGGGCGAGGGGCAGAGGAGACAGGAGTTATCCGTTTCAAAATAGGGATATTATTGAGGAAGATACATCTTTAATGCGCCAAGCTACCCGGTCGTCTCATTACAAAAATGTCCTGCCACTATTCATAAATGAGATATGGTATATTGACCGCTCAGCCCAGATTGGTAAGCCTCGAAATCTCCATCGTATTAAGCCATTGGAACAAAAATACTGACTAATGCCACCACATGCTTGACTTATAGTTCATAAAATACATTAAAAACACAACTACGTGTCTATATAACACTCCAACTGGTCGCTGAAGGGGTCTTTAACAGCGAGACAGGTTCCAACATGTCAGAAGGAAAAAATAAGCCCAAGAAATACCCTAAACCAGTAGGCGTGTGATGATACCAGACAACAAGGCACCCACTCACGAAGATATGTGTGCACCGTCTACATCACGAAGCTATACATCAGGCTATATTTGGAAGCCCCCGGCGATCCCGAGGCTACAATGATGGGCATACGTCGAGTGTTCCGGTGGCTCATCGACCTCAAGTACGTCATATATATCTCTATTTGGGCATACACACATTTATGTTATATTGTTTGCCCCACAGTGGCGTGTATTGGTTGTAGGTGTACAACTATTCATCGAGAGTCTATCAAGTCGGTATATTATGGTTCAAGGGGGAGGGGGCGGGGGGTGAGCGAAGGTTAAGGGTGCTTTGTTGCCGGCAAAGCAGTTTCTTTGTTCCGCCGCATTGCTGTCAAATGAAGTGATTTGATGTTTTATGCCTCGCTTGTGCGCACAAGGGCTAAGCAGAATCAAAGAAAAAAATATATATTGTCTTAACAGCGGAGACAATAACCTTGTGTTCAGAATGTCACGTTATCAGTTACTTTCTTTTTCTCGATATTTGGGCCGAATTACTTCTTTAAGACTAATACATTTACATGACACGTGTATATCTTGCACCCATAGATCCCGCGCTTCAACCGCTCTAGCAGATTTGTGATTAGAGTAATCACATTTACAGCAGGTGGCCCATCGGGTAGCGCGTTTGGCCCTATTTAGCAGCTGAGATATGGCTGGATAACAACCTCAGCGACCCGCTAGTGGGTTTGGTTTCCTGAGACATGCATGATGAAAACCATCGGTGACAAGATGATCAAGGACATGACTCATTAACACCTTGATTCTTCGACCGTGTAATGTAAATATGACACAGGAATTGCTGATCGAGGCACAAGGCCACACTGCAATAGGATGACCTGTCTGGCGCAATGGAAGCGTTAAGAGAAAGGCACTGGGCGGCGTAACGGTTCGTGGCTCTAAATAACGAGATGGGCCACTTCATGCAAACACGCTGTGTGACATCAGGGTATGGACGGGTATATATAGGTGGATCCCGGTAAGAGGGAAGCGTGGGGGGGGGAGTGTCCACGAGGTCTAGATAGCACTCTTCAAGGGCTCTAAACCGCCCTAAACCGCCCTTCTTTCCCATTGCGGAACCCGAGTTGTAGTGCAAATTGTACTCATTTAGATGCTTAGGTTCAGGTGTTATCGTTTCACTGATGACTGGCCCAGTGGATACCATATCAGTTGGTAACAATGATAACAAGGTCCCATCCCATATTATTTTGAACGATTATGACGTCATATGAAAAACATGCTTATCATAATGAAGGTGAGAGAGTTGGGAAGTCCAAGTCGTCTAATCAGTGCAATAGTCTCCAAGAATCTAGAATTATTTTCCAGATTCGTCTTCTAAATCTCGAGAGAAACACTGGGTGGGCCATACTTTCACCTAGCAAGGGATACGTGCTTCCAAAGACCTCAGCGCCCCCCCCCCCTCCCCCACCCATCCCGCCACCCCCGTGCCTGCCTGGTCTACTCGGCACCCGCCGCCGCACAACCCCCTATCAACTCCAGCCTTGTGTGTACATAGCTTTAGGAGAAAGTATGGTTCGATCTATTTGCCCAGCTATCTTCGCCTGTTTGCCGCCACCCAGTGTCAGACGAGGGCATCTGTTTCCCTTCCCTAACGCTCGCTATTAATATTCCACACCGGGTAAATATTGCTTTTTCTCCATATATAGTCCGTATTTTATCGCCCAGCACGCAGGAGTTTATTAATTGGGCATAAAATGGGTGGCCATGCGCCAGAATAACCGACGGCGTGAATCCACGGGTGTGAGATTATGTCTCTTGGTGGTGTATCGCAGAAATGATAGCCTCACCCCCTGGCGGAGCTGTTTGATGTGTCACGGGAATGATATACACCGTCAACGTGAAGGCTGATTGGATCTGCAGCTGGCATGCTGCAGCTGGTTCAATAGTTCGTCAGTCAAACTACAGCCTAACCATGATTCGAACGTATTTTTTTTTCACTAACATTGGCTATCGGGATAACATGTTTGAAGATGCGGAAAGTAACCTCATCATGTGTGTTAACGCCCATGGCGCGATTTGCACGGAACATGAACATCTTACTCAGGTTCAACTAACGAGTTTTTGTCTCACGTAATTTTCTGTTCGAGGCCAAACTGTCAAACAATGCATTTGTGATAATATGTCAAGACAAACCTTCCATCTGCTCCACGTGCCGTTTTGATTTGTTTGACCTATACGATTTTGTCGATACATATAATTCACCACCGGAGGTAGAACTGATCGCCTCCTTGCCCTACCCCCCCCCCTTTCATTCCCCGGTTACATCCTGTCGAACTGCACTTCTCGAACGCTATTTGATATTAAACGCGAGCCAGACATCCGGTGCGTACAAGCAACTCCCCCCCCCCGCCCCTTCAGTGGGTAAGGGGATGGTCATCTGTCCAGGAACCCCGGCCGGTTGCATATTGGGTGTCTTCATCCCCAAACGATTTCTTTTTCATCTCGGCAAACTTAATGCGCCATAGGAAACCACAACCATCGGTTCATCACCACTTCCTCCGATCTGAAATTCCTTTTTTCAGGTAGAATTTGGTTAACGAATAGAATACAAAAAAGTGTCCTGAACGTGCAAAACGGATGCACGTTCTTAACAGTCCTAGCAACAGAGACTTGCACGTTGACATGGTTAATGGCCAGCATCCGGGTCTCGTTAGGATTATGAACCCCCTTCACTCACCTCGCCCACCCTCCCCTCGCCTCCCCTTCCCCCGCCTCCATTCAGCAAGTAAGTAAACAGAAGCCGCCATGATGTTATAGACTGATGTCTTCTAGCGTGCCTATTAGTTTTACAGAGAGTAGCATTCTCACCCAGTTTAACAGTGCAACCTTTAACCAGGGAGTAGCATTGTCACAAGGTTGTAACAGTGCAATCTTAGAAGCAAGACAAAAATGTTCTCTCTCGGTTGAACGGTGCCCATTAAATACAGAGTAATGCAGTAACTCAGTTGAACAGTGCGATCACGTAACCAGGAGTGATGTTCTCTCTCGGTTGAACGGTGCCCATTAAATACAGTGTAATGCAGTAACTCAGTTGAACAGTGCGATCACGTAACCAGGAGTGATGTTCTCTCTCGGTTGAACAGTGAAATCCTGACCACGCACACTATTCTCTATCAGTTGAACAGTGCACTTTTTTAGCTGGGAGTACCATTCTCACTCAAACAGTCAAACAGTGCAATCCTTTAACCGAGAAAAATATTATCACTCAGTTGAACAATGCAATCATTTAACCAGGGGGTTTGTTCTCAGTTGAACAATGCAATCATTTAACCAGGGGTTTTGTTCGCAGTTGAACAATGCAATCATTTAACCAGGGGTTTTGTTCGCAGTTGAACAATGCAATCATTTAACCAGGGGTTTTGTTCTCAGTTTAACAATGCAATCATTTAACCAGGGGTTTTGTCCTCAGTTGAACAATGCAATCATTTAACCATGGGTTTTGTTCGCAGTTGAACAATGCAATCATTTAACCAGGGGTTTTGTTCGCAGTTGAACAATGCAATCATTTAACCAGGGGTTTTGTTCTCACTCTGTTGAACAGTGCACCTTCTTTAACCAGGAGCAATGTTCTCACTCTGTTGCGCAATGCATCTTGATCTTTCAGCCATGAGTC
This sequence comes from Arenicola marina, assembly GCA_964019135.1. Classification (NCBI taxonomy): domain Eukaryota; kingdom Metazoa; phylum Annelida; class Polychaeta; family Arenicolidae; genus Arenicola; species Arenicola marina. Next base: position 18,257,419 of record OZ025261.1, read on the forward strand.
CTTTTCCCAGCGTGTTGAACAGTGTAATCCTTTAGCCATGAGTCATATTCTCACCGTGTTGAACAGTGCAATCCTTTAGCTAGCCATGCGTTCTATTATCACCTTGTTGAACAACGCAGTCCTTTAGCAATGAGCCATATTCCCACCGTGTGTAACAGTGCACTCCTTTAACCAGGAGTCATATTCCCACCGTGTGTAACAGCACAATCCTTTAGCCAGGAGTCATATTCTCATCGTGTTGAACAGTACAATCCCTGAGCTACGAGTCATATTCTCACATTGTTGAACACTGCAATCCTTTTTAACCAGGAGTCATATTCTCACCGTGTTGAACATTGCAATACTTGAGCCATGAGTCATATCCTCACCGTGTTGAACAGAACAATCCTTTAGCCATGAGTCATATCCTCACCGTGTTGAACAGAACAATCCTTTAACCAGGAGTCTTATTCTCACCGTGTTGAACAGTACAATCCCTGAGCTACGAGTCATATTCTCACATTGTTGAACACTGCAATCCTTTTTAGCCAGGAGTCATATTCTCACCGTGTTGGTCAGTGCAATCCTTTAGCAATAAGTCTTATCCTCACCGTGTTGAACAGAACAATCCTTTAGCCATGAGTCATATGCTCACCGTGTTGAACATTGCAATACTTGAGCCATGAGTCATATCCTCACCGTGTTGAACAGAACAATCCTTTAGCCATGAGTCATATTCTCACCGTGTTTAACACAATAATCCTTTAGCCATGAGTCCTATTCTCACCGTGTTGAACAGTACACCTCCAGGACCAGGCATTTATACAGACAGCAGGTTTTTTTTCTAACTGGACCACTTACTAGTAAGATAAAAAATCACATTCTTCGAATTGACGCCTCTTTCTTTCACTTGGACAGTGATCAAGTGTATTAGACATCTCAAGAAGCTCATTACAGGGTTGGGGTAAGAAGTGTTACTGATAAGGAGTATAAAGACACTTCTCGATTGGTCGCCGTTCACTCGTGTATATAGCGAGCTCTTGGGTTTTTGGTCGTTTGAGTTACTCAGTTACGTGTCTTTAGTTTCCCATGATGACCGTCGTCCTTTATTTTCGGCGTAAGCGCTCTGTTTTGTATGTGTTTTACCCCTTGCATTATGCACATCAATGAGGGATGATTTAAAGTATGATGACCAACCTCATTACATAGTTGCATACTATCAATGAGTAAAAGTTCTTATGCCAATATTTGTGCCTATCACTAGACCATTACTATTTGTCTCTAAATCATCATAAACCAACATATAATCTCCCGATTATAAACGGGAGTCAGAAAAAATGTTGTTTTTACTGACATCATTTCTGTGCGACTCAGTGCACATGGGGTACCTCTCTTAGTAGACTCATTTGTCATTTAAACAAATAGGCCCACGGCAACCATGGGCGCTACCCGATGACATGAGGGGTTGGACAGGCGGCATGTTTATTCTGCGATGATGAATGGCATATATGCAATTTTACCGGAGGGAACACTCCTATTAGTAACGCATTAGTAACCCGGAATTTAAAAGAAGAATACACAAATGCTCAAAACGAGTAGGGCACGTGCCATCATGGTGGTCATGTGACGACAGATCAACAAAGGATTATGTTGGCGTAGTGTAAGAAAATCCCCTCCCGTATTTGCGTCTTGTTTCTTATGGCTGCAATATAACCCAGCGCTACCCACACTGCTATGAACACAGTAGTAGTAGACCATTATAAAGGTTTACGGCACGATTGGAGACATGAATTATTGTGAATCTGGCGAGAATTATTTAGCTGCTAATTATCGGCGGGAATGGGTAACTGTGATTTTAATGTTGTCAAGGTTTTGTGATACAGGAAACCAATAACATTGTGTTCTTTTGTTTGGCCGTAATTGTATAATTGTTTTTTGCATGGTGGTGTAAAGGAAAAAAAAACACGACTATTAGGTGCAATTTAATTTAAAATATAACTGATTTTGATAATGACTATTGATTATACTGTCATTACACATAATTTCATCAAGGAAATAACATAAAAAACATATTGAGAGATCTGCCTTTGCCACAATTCGGTGAAATAATAAGGCTTGGTATTAATCCGTATTATATGTCAACTCAATCTCATAAGCGAGTTCATATGAAGTCGCGTGTATCCTCCTTATCACATACGGATAAAAACTCCCATCTGGTTTGCTTTTTTCTATGCCGCGTGTAGTTGACACAGCAGATTGATTAGGCGGTTCGTGGTGTGTGGGAAGGTCCACATCGCTCAGGTCTTGTCAACCTAGCTATGCTAAGGATAAGATCGGGGTCCCGAACACTGCAGATCTAGCTGTCACCACCGTGGTATGCCGCAGGCCTCACGCCGGAAACAAGGATTGGCTGAACATGGCATGGACATGCAGACTGAAATTTAATTGGTGTCTTAAGTGATGTATGTTTTGTAAAATGTATTAGCGTCAATGACGAGGGTCATATTCTGCCGATGTTGCCAAGACAGAACATTAATTGTTATAACCGACGGTGGCGCTACTTAATGTAGTGGCATCGGATGAACTGCTAATTTATGGATATTAATGCTATAATAATGGAGACCTGGTGGAAAATAAGTGTCAATGATGCCAAATGAAAACTATTTGAAGGGCCGAAGTTCAAACACAATGTCAACATGCCCATCGCGATTATTTATGTATAATATTAATATATTTATATTAATACTCAAATTACGCAAAATTAACATATATATATATATATTAATGGAGTTTGGTGAATTGATATTTGCTTAGCATAATAAAGAACAATAAATGCGTTATTGAACCCTAGCCCAGTTGGTAAGCGGTGTAAGCAGCAGATCCACCTGTCATGGGTTCGCACCCTGGCATTTGGATATGGGGCGCGTTTCTTCCAACCCCAATGTTGTGTCCCGGGAGATCTCTCAGCCCAATTCAGGTTACAAATGTGTTTAAAACCCCAACGGTTCATTTAAACTTTACTTGGTTTATATTCAGCCTATATATATATCCTTTTATTATATACAAAAAAATATTATGACAATCAGCACAGTCAGTGGGTCAATAGCCAATTGTTGACAATTTTAGATTAACAGTGTTAAAGTGATAAAATGTCAGATGTAACATGTATATTATTCATATTAACAATATATTTTTCGGTAAGTGACGTATCCAGTTGGTACCTGGGGCGTACGCTGGGCCCTAAAACTCAAACAAAGGTAAAAACACTTCGATCTGAGAACTGGACGTGTATGTCCCGAACACGGTAATCTAAGGAAAAAGTAACTGGGATATATCGATGTGAGGGGGGGGGGGGGGCTAGGGAGGCGTTACCACGGGCTTCCGACATCCCCTAAATCCCGGCATGGAATCCTCCTAAAGCCTCGCAATAATACAAACAGCCAATGTCTTCTTTCGTAAAGAGTAGGGTTCATAATTTTCCCGGAGACACGGCTCCTCTCCATCTTTACCCTTGCCAGGGTCGCGATATGACCTTCAGAGGTTCAGGCGTCTTATCTTCAAAAAACAATCTGATCAGCGGGGAGTCCCGGTATTTAGGAATATTACATAGGTGACATGGTGAAGGCGAAGGGCTGGGGGACACTATGGGGTGTCACTATACGAGCAGACTCGAGCAGAAGGGCAAAGAGGACAACTTACCTTGAGTGGTGATGTCAAAGGGCAGCTATCATATGAGCACGCAGGCTGTTATCAGCAACCAGACATACTGGTGCGAGATTCGTTCGAGTTCTGTCTTCAGTATTCCTTATTCAGGGACATCAGAAAATAATCAGGAATATTTGATGATCATCTGCGGCATATCGCCTAATATGTCAATAACCTGACGGATCCAATTAGTACATCTCCCTTAACGTTGTGTTAACGTTACGGCACGACGTTCGCCTAGTAGAGCTCGACTATAAGACGAAACCATTGTCCGCGGTGGCGATCTGATGCAGTCCCTAATAATGATCCCAGCCCGATCGAGTAATGATAATGTAGATATTTCTTGCACGATGGTATGGGACTATCGAGCCCTACATAAGCACGTAGACAGACTAGACCGATAAGGACCTGCCCAACTCTCGCGAGACCGTCTGCTCGACGAGACTACCCCCGTGGTGACAATACCAATGCGTGGGTAGGGCTGCCGGTTCTGGCTCGACGTGGTGAAGGGGGAGGAGGTGGGTGTGGGTGTCTGTGTGTGTGTGCGTGGGGGGGGGGGGGGGGGGTACCTCGGCAGCTCAGAGCGAAATCAGATAAGGATATTGAACTATGTGACTATTGGACGAGTGAAGGAGGGTAATAGGGGGGAGGGGGGTGTGGGGGGCGGAGGTGGAGAACGTAAGGGAGGGTGAAGGGTGTGGGGAGGGTGTGAGACGAGAGGGGTCGTAATTTACTGCACTTTGTCATGGTTGAGGGCAGGGTATAGCTAGTCCCATGCATTACATTCTGCGGATAAATTAACCTATGTTTGATTTTATATAAGGCAGTGATGGTGGATGGCTCTGCTGTTTGGACTTTACAGTTACTACTTAAATAAAATGTAAGCAAGGGACCAGGGATTGTTGCTAACAGTAAATGTATAAAAACCAGAAACTAAAAAAAAAAGAGAATTGAATTGAACATTCTGGCATTCAACTGACTGAGGTGGCTGGATTTCTATGTGACTGGTGGCACTTGAATGAACCTGCTTCTGATCTCTGAAACAAAACTTTTCACCCATTGTCCGCGTGACTTTATCTTAATCTGTCATTGGTGTTGTTTTGTCGTTTGTACTACAATCATAATGATGCCCCTGGACAGACATGGCGAAACGGTCTTTCTCTGCTCCCGTTTTGGTCAACCTGCAGCTGGATTGACAGGTTGACAACTACGATTAAGGCTAAATTGGGTCGTTTGTGTGCGGGTGGCTGCATCAGGACAATGCCGTGACCAACTACAAGGAAATGAGGCATTCAACAAGGACAAACAGAGATGTTAATTCGGCAATTCGTTAGTACGGCATAGCGATGACGGGAGCATTCCAAGCTAGACTAGAGTCAACTTACATATCCACAAAAATAATATCACATAGTCATATAGACATAGTCCAATGTCATGGTAATATAGGGATGGCATGCAGATAGATAACTGGGTCAAGTCAGTGATGTTCATTGGCCTGAAATGAATATTAGATCGTACACCATGCATAATCGATAAGATAAGATAAGAGAAAGTTTTATTTAACGTCGGTATATAAAAGTCAACAATAAACCTTAGCCCAAGTGTTATTGACTGACGAGACCGACAAATAGCATAATACGAAATATTAAGTCGCACTTAATATACTTTAGATGATGAAAGTTATGTACATAAGCTTATAATCAGGATTTTTTGTGCTATATGAAGCGATAGGAATCCGATAAACCCATATGTTGAAGACTCTAATGAATAGGTTGGATATGTGCATTACGTGACGGGATATTGGTTATGAGACTGACCCGAGGGGTCACCCTGTGGCCCAACGGGTAGCGGGTTCGGGCCTCATCGACTGGGCTTCATAATCCCTTGCTGCTGCCGATGCTTGTGTTGAGTCTCACCTGTGCATGCCCATGTATGGACATTTTTAGAATGAGAATGTTTTGTTGGCCAGACCAAGCATAGGATATAGTTACCAAGGAGAAATGTGGTTCCTGTCAAATTATACCTTGTCCATTTGTCGAAATGAGATACATTCACAGGTTTAATGCGCGCTACCTTGCTCTAACCCGTCTTGGGAATGTCATTTTCTAGGAAAAGATGGCTACAAATCATTTCTACATGTCTTTGCCTTGACAGTTATATAATCTGGTCGTTGGTTAACCACTGACGTGTACTATACCAAGCAACAAATGTGTTAATTTCCGTCAGAATTCCAAGGCAGGCGGTCTCTGTGGCAGGCGACGCCAGAGCAAGGATATATTATGGCGGCTTAGTTACGTATTGGACAGTGAGTTAGGTAACAACGTTCCCTAATGACCGGGTGGGGTGGGGTCGGGAGAGAAGCATCCCCAGCATACCAATGGGGCGCCCAGTGTCCAATCATCGTCAGGGCGACGACCCAGGAACGCCCGAGGGGGGGTACTGGGCACCTCGCTCAGCTCTAGCAGCCCCATTCCCCCCGCACCCGACTCACGCCCCGCCCATCCCCATCCCCATCCCCGTCCCCATCCCCATCCCCATCCCCATCCCCATCCCCATCCCATCCCCATCCCCATCCCCATCCCCATCCCTATCCCTATCCTCGTCCCCATCCCCGTCCAGCCCCCCGACTCGCCCCCGGTCCGCCTCCGATCCGCCCCCACCCCCGCCCCCGACCCCGCCCCGACCCCGTCCCCGATCTCTCACACTCTCTCGCCACCCCCCTGGTCACTAAGCCATGCTCGTCACTCGTGGAGGGCCAGGCCTCTGGGTGTCCTTGCTACACCCATTGTCACGGACAATGTGCTATGCAGTGTCCACTGTAGGCACTGGAGAGGCGGTGACTGTGACCGTGTAGAGGGAATCGGGTACCGGTGCCGTACGTGGAGGCCGCAGGCGGGGGAGGGGTGAGTGGGTGTGTGGGTGTGTGGGTATGTGTGTGTGTGCTTGGGGAAGGTAGTGCTGGGTACTCAGGGTTGATTTGGCGGCTAAGTGTTGACGTCCGAGGTCATAGGGTGACAATTACGAAGGCGGATCCATGACTTCCATCATATGCGTTAGCCCACGCGTAAAACCTCAGCTGCAATCAGTTTTTCAATATTCCACTGAGGGACAGTTCCACCCGTTTTACCGACCCTCACCCTATCGCATCACTTGCCGTCATCTCGCACTGCATCAAGATCATTTACATAGTATGCCGGACATAGAGGGACATTCCTTATTGGTACTGAGTGGTCACGTGATATGACGGACATAGAGGGACATTCCACCTCCATATTGGTACTGAGTGGTCACGTGATATGACGAGACCCTGCCCATAATTCAGTGCGCGATGTTTCTGTGTATATCAGTCTGACATTTTGTTTCAGTTTTTGTTTCCCAGTATGTTTGCCTTATATACTCGCATTTATATTTACCCAACATCTAATCATTAGATCTGTCTTCCCGGATTATGGCTGTATACCATATTCAATCGGACCAGCCTCCGCATCAGCAGACGAGCAGGATATTGCAAAAACTGTGCATACTATATCTTTTTAATGTTATACTAGTCATCAGTGTTATATCGCAATAATAAGTAATATCGCTTAGCCACAGATATTTTCCGGTTCTCTTGAAAACATGTGAAGAACACAGTTAATCATAGCAAACCACTTATTGAATATTCGCGTTAACGTACTCATGATCGACATCTCCATACATTTGGTTCAATCTTAAGACGTTATGTTGTAAGATGTCCTTGTGCATTTCGTTATGATTTGTGGATAGATATCATGGTATTGCTTGTACGTTGAAATCTCACACTTGACTTCGGGACATTTACTTCATTTGTAATAAATATGGTCTCTGTGTTGACCGAACGAACCTTTTCCGCGGAACCGAAACTGTTACCTCAGAGATAGAGCACGTTTGTTTATTCGCAGCTAGTTTAAGTTTATACAAATCTTAAACGTAAACCTCCTCTAAGCCCGTTTTTTATTCTCGACAAATTGGAAATCTCAACCAGTTTACTTCAACTTCAACAATTATCACTTTAGTTGACATGATGACGTCAATCTATGCCATAGAAACCTCAACAAAACTACAAACGCGTTTCTTTACCATCAAGAGGTTTACGCTGAAGCGTCTTCAACAAAGGTAAATGTAAACTATCAAACCTTCAACATGTTGAGAATAAACAAACGCGCTCTATGTAATGCCAGGTATACGATCTCTGGTTGCACCAGCCCGCTAGGTAGTTTCATGGTTTCTCGCAAACACTTTCGGTTCTTTCCGTGCCGGATCAAACTGGTTTTGATAAAGTAATAAATCCGTTTGTCTGTTTATACTGAAGTTATTTAAGGATTAAACTTGACGGTTATATCATATTTGGCCGGAAAATGTGCAGTTCATTAGGTCAACATTCCTATATGCCTATTTTAATTGTTTAATTAAAATTTAAAAACCACGTGCAGAATTTATGCCGGCTGGGCTTCTGGAACACTGGATAGCGACAACAGAGGCACCAGGATTTGGATAACAAGTTTATTTCATTTGAATCTATTCTGGCAAAAACCGGATACAAGAACACAAATCAACAAGAGAGGTAAAAACAACAAAACGGGGTCAGGAACAGCACCCTCTGCTACCCCGCTCCCGCCCACCCCCCACCCCCGAGCCCCACATCACCCCATACCGATCCTGGTAGACCACCGCCACGCCCTCCCCCTCCCCCGCCCAGGCCCTGCGACCAACACCCCCCCCCCCCGCCTGCAATCGCATGATAATACCGCTCCAGGACACCCTGCATAATAACTAAGTCAAAAAACACGTTAAATAGCAGTCCTTTGGGTTATAATCTTTATCTCGGAGCGTTCTATCATTAAAAGGTTGATCGTACGTCGTATTGGGCTTGTTCACAATTGCTGAAGAACAATATAATATTCAATTTGGCCACAACTGGAGCCGCCAATCGTTCGTCCATTCTCGTCTCGTAAGTTTATTGCGGATATTGTGGTCCGAGAGATTCATCACCTCGACCATATATCTGTATTATAAATACTATACATATATATCTGTGTTCCATATCATCGCTCGTATGTAAAGGAAACCGTATCAGAAGAAACGATGTTCCTATAACACAGGATATGTAAAGTACGAAACTTAGACATAATTTAGGCCAGCGGCTGACAGACATACCCATGACCTTACATATGTTGCGTTCCGTGCCGAGTGCTACCTCGGTCATCCATGCACACCCCTAGGATACTCACAATGCGATATTCTACCTATAGCATCATTTTATGGCTTCCTATCGTGCTTCATCTACGGAGATAAATTGCCCTTAAGACAAAAAAAATCCATGCACACCCAAACTCCCCATCCCCACTCCGCCTTATTATCTATAGATAGATATTTCGTGCACTCACAATGAGAGTTGCATTAACCGAGTGCTTACTGTCATGTATTCACAGGGTGCTTACTACAGTCATGTATTCACCAAATGCTTACTGTCATGTATTCACAGACTGCTTACTGACATGTATTCACAGTGCTTACTGTCATGTATTCACATTGCCTACTGTCATGTATTCACCGAGTGCTTATTGTCATGTATTCACCGAGTGCTTACTGTCATGTATCCACCGATTGCTCACTGTCATGTATTCACACACTGCTTACTGTCGTGTATTCACAGACTGCTTACTGTCGTGTATTCACAGACTGCTTACTGTCATGTATTCACAGAGTGCTTGCTGTCTTGTATTCAGCGACCGCTTACTGTCATGTATTTACCGAGTGCTTACTGTCATGTATTCACAAAGTGCTGGCTGTCATGTATTCACCGCGTGCTTACCGTCATGTATTCACCGAGTGCTTACTGTCGTGTATTCACAGACTGCTTACTGTCGTGTATTCACAGACTGCTTACTGTCATGTATTCACCGAGTGCTTGCTGTCTTGTATTCAGCGACTGCTTACTGTCATGTATTTACCGAGTGCTTACTGTCATGTATTCACAAAGTGCTGGCTGTCATGTATTCACCGCGTGCTTACCGTCATGTATTCACCGAGTGCTTACTGTCATGTATTCACAGAGTGCTTACTGTCATGCATTCACAGAGTGCTTACTGTCATGTATTTACCGAGTGCTTACTGTCATGTATTCACAGAGTGCTTACTGTCATGTATTCACAGAGTGCTTACTGTCATGTATTTACCGAGTGCTTACTGTCATGTATTCACAGAGTGCTTACTGTCATGTATTCACAGAGTGCTTACTGTCATGTATTCACAGAGTGCTTACTGTCATGTATTCACAGTGCTTACTGTCATGTATTCACAGAGTGCTTACTGTCATGCATTCACAGAGTGCTTACTGTCATGTATTCACAGACTGCTTACTGTCATGTATTCACAGAGTGCTTACTGTCATGTATTCACCGAGTGCTTACTGTCATGTATTCACAGAGTGCTTACTGTCATGCATTCACAGTGCTTACTGTCATGCATTCACAGTGCTTACTGTCATGTATTCACCGAGTGCTTACTGTCATGTATTCACAGAGTGCTTACTGTCATGTATTCACAGAGTGCTTACTGTCATGCATTCACAGACTGCTTACTGTCATGCATTCACAGAGTGCTTACTGTCATGGATCCAGATTTCTCACCGAACTAAAATGAAAGGAATGAGAGCAGCCATCGAGATTTGCTAACCATCTAACTATTCGATCTAAATCTTGATCTATTAAAGATCTCGGACACTAAAGAGTCCGCTGTACACTCTTAACCAGTGTTGTGGGATTAGTGATCAAGGTGCTTTGGGTGTTTTGTGGCAGTATCTGGGGGGGGGGGGGCAGGGGTGACATATATCGCACAAATATCAATTATCTCTCAATTGCCCTCACACGGCGTTGTCAAAGAAAACATAGAATTACTATATTAGGAAAATAACGTTCGAATCTGACCAAAATCCTTAACTTTTAGCCGGAATTGAGCCTTGAAGTCCACCACTGGGACCAAAGCAGGGACGGATCACAAATCCGACCAAGTTCACCAAACCCAATAGAAAAAAAAATCAATATCGATCATTGTTACCGAATAACCTGGAATAATGAAGATATAATCCAGAAAGGACATAGCAAACGTAAATGCCTTTAATAATTGAACTCAACAAGACCAACTCCTGAATTGCCGATACTGAATTATTTAAATAAAAGGTAAAACGTTCAAGCAACCCCCCCCCCCCCCCCCTTCCCCCGTCTCCCGACGAAACATGTATCCCCCGGCCTCGGATAACATCTCCACGGGTTCCTTGTGGAAGAAATGCGTTGAACCATATAAATAACAATTTAAGAGAACCTTGAACTATTGTGGCAGGAGGAAGTTAAAATTTAAAACAACCAATAACGAAGAACAAACAACCATTGTTGTTATTAGTAATCTAGTGAGTGATAATAATAATTATAATATTCATAATACCAAGCGAAGTTGAGGGTCACTGCCTGCAATGTTTCGCGTGTGCCGTGTCAGTGTCTATGTACATACTCGTCTAAGATAAGAGGACCGAAAGGTTGTATCACAGTATCTAACTTGCATGGCTAGCGATCAACTACTGTATCTATGTACATTGTCGGATTCAAATTGCGATTTAACTATAACTTGACCCATTTTATAATTAAATCCCCGTCTCCCCTTCTAAACCCTGTAGTGCTTCTGTGTATCACATCACAAGGTAATCCATTTCGTGGTATATATACATATGTAAGTAGAGGGAGGATCAAATGTCGTATCCGCATATATATATATACATGTATTTATGTAGGTATATCGTTGGCCAAGGGGACCGATAGGTCTGCTTATACGTAGCGTAATTTCATAATGTCATGATTCGTATAGCTTCTTTTTTTCGTATATGGCAATAAAATAAGAAGCTAATGCTACACATGCATTTAACTACATGTGCGTTTAAAAAATGTCTCGACTATACATGAATGGGATACACGCTGATAACTAGGCAGCTAGTATGGCGCAACTGAACGAGAAAACGAGGCGGCGGATAAAATTCCACTACGAGATTTCTGTACAGTTATTTTGCAGACACTCAGCCCACATGTTTACAGCATCCAAACCTGGTTGAGGCCGGAGCGACAGAGATTGAAAAAAGACCCACACACACACACCAAAAAAACGTCATCACATGTTAATGCCATCGAAACGTCATCATAACGCCATTGTGACGTCATCATAACGTCGTCGTGACATCATCATAACGTCGTCGTGACATCATCATAACGACTTCCCCATTCCCGAGATTTCGTTCACCAGATCACAAGTCATAACGCGGCCATCACAACATGTCTTGGGGCGTTATGACCCCCGAGTTCTACGAGCCATGGCAATGCTTATTCTGTCCGTAATGTACACTAGTTACCTACGTATGTTAACTAGTTAGTGTGTACATATATACATATGGTGGCTAAATGCGTACATAAAAATTGGATATGTTGTATGCATATATTATCATTACGGCCTACGTCGATTAGGATAAATCACTAAACTGCTGATCAATGCATATTCCAATGGAATTTCGAGGAAAAGAAACACGACAATCACACCAACTACTCTCGTTGGGTTGCCATGGTGATTCGCTCGTCATGGAAACTTAATAACACGGGTCCATATCACAAATACGCATGCGCGCGTCCTCGAATGGAACAACTTCTGCCCCAGTCCTTGTCGGGGTTTTTTCTGCCATAGTAATAAGTCGACAAACTCAGAAGAAAAACTTAACGAGAACTTGGACTGAATAGAATGAAGTATATAAATAACAACACAGCGACATTAACAACCACTTCCATGACTTCCCGCGCTTGCATAATTCGGATAAATGTACATGTGGGGCCTAGTGCGTCTATCTTGTTTTTGTTTAGCGCTTGACCAGGTGGATTATCGCATCTCACTGAGCAGAAACGCTTGGCTGGTACTCCGATCCGTGTCATAAGAATCTTCCATCTTGAGGTACGAGTCGTCAACGCAGCTGAAGGTAATCCCTCCATCGTCAGAATCAGCGTCATCCTCGGCCAAAATGACCTTGGCCTCGACCTTGGGAATCTCCAAGGACACTTTCGATTCTTCCCGCTTGGGGGAGTTGCGAGCCGGCGAGGAGGGGCTGTTCTTGGCGGAAATGACGTCACCGCTCTTGCCGTGGTGTGAGGAATCGTTGTGGTCGAGGTTTAGGGCGGGGACGGGTGCGGGTGCGGGGACGGGGACGGGGGCGGGGATGAGGGCGGGCGGCGGGTGAGCGATGACGTCGACGTGGGTGTATGACGTCACGGGCGCCGACGATGACAATGGTGTGACGTCATCGATATTGCTTTCGGCTTCGTCGTCTTCCTCCCCGCTGTCGGCCGCCTCGTCGATGACGATTTGGACGGCGCAGGGTTTTGGATGTTTGGAAGGTTGGATCTTGTTGGCCCTGTGGGACAGCGCCCGGTCGGCTTTACCCCCGAGCCGACGCTCGTTGCTCGGGGAGTGCACCGCCGCCGCCACCCTGCTCACGAGACCCCGGGCGGAGATAGGCCGGCCCCCGCCGATGGAGGAGCTCCCCCGGCCCCGGCCTCCGACCGTCCTCGCGGGGGACCCGGTGGAAGCGGTCCGCCGGGGGGAGGCGGCGACCCAGGGGGCGGCGGTCACCCGGGGGGAGGCGGTCGCCCGTATCGCCGCCGGGGATCCATAGACCCCACCCCCGCCACCGCCGCCGCCACCGCCGCCGCCGCCGGCGCCGCCGCCCGCCGCGGATGACGTAGATGAAGAGGCCGGAGAAGGGTGCCCGCCGCCGCCGCCGCCGCCGCCGCCGTCGCGCACGTGGTTCGCCATCTCGCGCAAGGTCGGCGCCTTAGGGTGGCGCAGGGCGGCGGGCACGTGGCGCCCCTCGGGCGCAGCGGTCCCGCCGCCAGCGCCCCCACCACACCCAACCCCACCACCCCCACCCCCACCGCTCCCACCAGCACCACCGGACCCCCCGGCGGCATCCCCATCCCCATCACCACTGCCCCCAGCCACCGGCGCCGCCGACGTCGCTGCGGAGGAGTTAGCCACCTGGGGCCGGTGGCGCCCCACTGTCGGCGTGTACTCGGCGTCGGACGGCCACAGGAAGTCGCGGCGGTTGTTTCCGGGCGGCCGCCGGTCCTTGCCCGTGGGCGCCCCATGGCGGCCCGCGATCACGTTGCCGCCGTCGTCCACGCCCGCCTTCTCCAGCTCGTCCTCCATCATGCTGAAGAGCCCGGATGACATGGACATGGTCATGCTGACGGAGAGACGCGCCACGGAGGAGAGTGCGCACATCGTGGTGCTCACACGGCGCGGGCCACCTGGCGGGCAAAACGGGGTAACAGGTGATATGAGGTGATGCGATGACCTGGCGCCACCTGGCGCAAGATTGTAATAGTAACACATTAAAAAAAGAAAAGCCATTGTCTTACAAGTAATACCTTAAGCATACTTACTCCAAGATAAATACACTTTTTATCGTATTGAGACATACACACATTGAAGGCATTTTTTAATTTATATGTAACTCCGTTCAGTTTGCATAAAGTCTTGTTCAGGCGTTAATACCCTAAACACATTGCCGCATTAAGAGCTCTCAAAATTGCTCACGCAATACTCACGCATTGTTCACACCTAGCATTAACGTATAAATTACGAATATTGCTTGAAAGACACTTGATATGAGTGGCGTAGATGGAGTCAGAGTCACCATTTTGTTTTAGAAATCGCTCACGTATTGCTCATGTATTTTAGTTCTACGTGTAATCAGACTCACGTTTCGGGGCGCAGGCCTCCACCTCTTCATCCCTGACCCCGGCCTTGACACACAGATCCTTCAACGCCTTGATGTACGTCTGCACAGGAACATAGCGAACAGGGTAATCATTCATTAATCATGAAGTGATGTACACACTGTGTTCCATGATATCATGCCTAGTCCTGCACTGATTGCGCAATAATCGCTCAACGCATCTTCCGTCGTAACACGTTTCCACCACTGAGTCCACATATACGAGATAGGATACGAGAGATCAACTAATCAGATATTCAGATACTGGAATAATCAGATAACCCGAGAACAGAGAAAGACCATCCATATTTTTGATTACAACTACGTCTCCCATCCTTCATCGGAGCACATTGTGTCCCATGATATCGTGTCCAGTCCTCTATTCACTTCAGCAGTGAGAGACGAGAGGTCTACTAAACAGATAAACAAATAATCAGATAATTAGATAATCAGACACTCAGATACCCACTCAAAGGATAATCAGAGAAAACTGATAATCATATAATCAGATAATTTGATAATCCGAGACCATCGACCTGAATATTTATTTTAATTAAGGTCATTATCTACGTTTTCCAATCGCCATCACAACACATACACTCACCTAAGTGCTAGTGCATTTAGCATGGTGCCAAAGTACTCACTCACGTGCTCATGCACTTAATAGAGCACCAATAAAATCACCAAGGTGCTCATGCACTAAGCATAGTGCCAATGACCTGACCCAAGTGCATGTTCACTTAGCCATAGTGCTAATGTACTCACCCCCTTAGCATGTCGCTCCTCCACTAGCATGTCGATCTTCCGTTCCGCATTCCGTCGGGCTCTCTTCTGGAGCCGTATCCGGAACTCCTGTCTCTGTTTTACCGTCACCAGGATCCCTGGAAGAATACGGACACAGCTTATTATTATGCGGTAGTATTATGGCTGGAACCAAGGCTGTCAGATAGCTCAGGCGATTCGCAGGATGAGGTACAGACCAACGGGTCGTGGGTTCGAACCTGTACCTAGGGCAAGTTCACCAAGCCCCCATCGTCATTTTCGCAGGATGTTTTTCTTAGGTAAATTTTGGTTTTGTGTGTACAAGAAAAATCTATATTTCATTTAATTTGCTGCCTGAACCCATAGATGAGGGCAATATATCTCTGCCTCCTTTCTGCACACCAACGGGCCACATAACTTCTCTCGATAGTGAAATAAAAGACATACGAGAGAAGTATAAGCGTCATGGCATGTGTCTCCTCATGTCATGTCCAATGCACAAGGTCCATGCCATGACGGGAGTTTGAGACGGAAACTGTTTTAGCGTATCTACAATGTGTGCATGGTGTTTAGTAATTAACGTCGTGTATATATCGATCATATTTACGGTAAATGACATCTTGTCACACATAGGGAAAGAAAGTATGGCGACATTTCAGTGACTATACCGTTCATATAACATATGAACGCGATCATGTATGTGTACACGTGGAGACCACGTGTTGGATATATCGTATCTTTTGACACAGGAATAGACCTCGCCAATAGAATCGATTGTCTTGGATGGAACCAAAGGCCAAACCAAAGTTATTTCGTCGCGAGTCCGCTAGGCGTCGCTCTGGAGTCCATCGACCACGTGCACTTGGACACGCGCTTGTTTCCGGTGACCTTCAGCAGAGGTCATCCACCAGAAGGGCACTGGCATACGTTAGAGCAAAGCGAAGCGGCGCACGTGCCTTTGCTATACGATGGAGGCGGGGCGGGGTCTGATTATAGGGCCGCCAAGGGGGTGGCACGGACAAGTGGCATGTCCCTTCTGTACCCCCCCCCCCCCCCCGCCGCTAGAGAGCGAACGTAAGGATTTGGCTGTTATCTGCGAGCATTGTTGTCATCCTGCCGTCCATTCTCTGTGCCCGGTCAACCGCCCGCCACCCCCCACACCACACACCCACCACCCACCACTACGTCCACATCCCTGCACCCCAACCCTCCCGCCCCCTCCCTACACAGGGACAGGCAGGCCCGGCTCCCATCTTCACGCCTTACCACTTCACCCTCAGACAAGGAAACTCCCCTTAAACCCCCCTCCCCCCTCCCCCTCCACTCCGCCCCTCAGAACTCAACTCTAGCCCCCCTTACACCCCCTCCCCCCTCCCCCTCCACTTCGCCCCTCAGAACCCAACTCTAGCCCCCCTTACACCCCCTCCCCCCGCCACTCCGCCCCTCCGAACCCACGTCGCTACATCCTTCCCCAGCCCCCACACCCATACCCCGGAACAAATGTGGCCCACTGTGCCCACTTATTAAAGCGTGACAGACAAGTCCTCCCCTCCATCCCTCCCACCTCCCACCTCCCAATCCTTCGTCAAGCTCCGACCGCTGGTCGACTCCGATGTCTGGAAGGGGTGAAATACGGCCCAGAACGCGTCACGTGGTCCTTTTTCTCCATTAAGGTACCTGGCGAGTCGGTACCTTCGACTGACTGGCGGCGTGCTTTGGGGCTCACGGAAGGTGGCGGAAGGGGCGTAATGGGGTGGGGGTGTGTTGGGGTGAGCTGGTGGGGAGTGAGGCGAGGACCGACGTGAGCTGGGAGTGGGGTAGACGTGAGGTGGGGGTGAAGTGGGGGTGGAGTGGGGGTGGGGGTGGAGTGGGGGTTGGGGTGGAGTGGGTGTTCAATGTATTGGTGGTGGACGTGATTTTGGGAGGAATAGAGTCGTGGGGGGTGGGGGGTATGGTTTGCCTGTTTTTTTTCACGTGGGGTGAGGTCAGCTGGCTAGCATTGGCGTGGCAGAGGAGTTATGGATCAGTTGGATCCTAGTGGGGTGGGGACGTCAGACACTCGACTCAGACACGCGGCGGGGGGGGGGCGGGCAGTGGCGGAGGTTGTGGCCAGCTTGATTTTGTCACCGTTATACATCAATGAGGTTATTGGTGGCCATTGCGCAGTGGCCACTAAGAAAGGGATGCACTTAAAGATGCCGGATGAAGGTCCGTCTGTACATATATTGCCTGCCCAGTATGGTTACTGCTGTCGGGGAGCCGGGGATGGGCGAGGGCGGAGGGTCATGGGTGTGGGAATGGGCGAATGTGGAGGTGAATGTGAGGCGAGGAAGAGGGTGAGGGTGAGGGTGAGGGTGAGGGTGAAGGTGCGGGTGAGGGTGAGGGTGAGAGTGAGGGTGAGGGTGAAGGTGAGAGAACGGTGATAGGATTGGCGAGGGTGATGGCGAGGGCGAGGTTAATGGTATCGGGTGATGGTGATATAACGAAGGGGATGCTTCATACCAAAGATTATAAAGAGTGATATGTGGGCTATACCAGGGGACAATATCACCCCTCACGCTATGGTAGGATCGCTCCGGATGACACATGCCAGCGTCGGGCAGCACTCACCTACCCGGATCTTTGTCACAGTTAACTATGTGGGCACGGGATGCACAATGACAGGCACTGATTGAATGGTAGATCGCCATATCTCTCGGGGCAGGGAATGTATAACTATCCATGTGTCTTACCGTTGCACAGAAACAAAATATACGAGTTGGGGTAGCAATCTGATGGCCTTTGTTTCGTGCGTTGCTACGGCAACTGAATCAACCGCGTTGATTCAACTGTCGACCGACTGGGAAGCTCATTAAGAGACAACCGGGTTGAGACAAGAGATTTGCCGGTAGAGACATGAGACATGGCGGTAGAGACATGAGACAGGGCGGTAGAGACATCAGACCAGCCGGTAGAGGCATGACACAGGCCGGTAGAGACATAAGACAGGCCGGTAGAGACATGAGACAGGCCGGTAGAGACATGAGACAGGCCGGTAGAGACATGAGACAGGCCGGTAGAGACATGACACAGGCCGGTAGAGGCATGAGACAGGCCGGTAGAGACATGAGACAGGCCGGTAGAAACATGAGACAGGCCGGTTGAGACATGAGACAGGGCGGTAGAGACATGAGACAGGCCGGTAGAGGCATGACACAGGCCGGTAGAGACATGACACAGGCCGGTAGAGACATGAGACAGGCCGGTAGAGACACGAGACAGGCCGGTTGAGACATGAGACAGGGCGGTAGAGACATGAGACAGGCCGGTAGAGACATGAGACAGGCCGGTAGAGACACGAGACAGGCCGGTTGAGACATGAGACAGGGCGGTAGAGACACACCTAGGTGAACTCTCCTTTGGTAAACCGGCGCCGTGATTACCACTCACCTACCCCTCAGCGCCCCCCCCCCCATCTCCCCTCCCTCCCCCTCCCCTCTCCCCCCCCCCCCACCCTCCCTCCTGACCCACCTCCCACCACCACCATCGATATGCAGCAGGCACTGAGCCGTGAAATGACTTGCATGGTAACGAGAGGTGTCCAGGCCCGGCGCTTCCTGTGATGTGGTCGCGACTTGCCTTTCGTTAGCCTTGGCGTGGTCGCGGCATCAATTGGAGCTCCGACGACGTGCGTACGGCGACACGAGGGTGCGAAAGCAAAGCAGATGGGCGGGGGAGGAGGAGGAATCATTTCTCAGCGGACAGATTGAAAAAAAAATGTTGCTCTAAGACCGGATACCACACCACACACCACATACGAATGCGCTCTGCCAGATCCGACCACGAGGTTTGGCGTTCGCGCCTCGCCGTTGAGTCTATGTTTACCTTGGGTAAACACCCCACGCCACGTCATATCATCATCAAATCATCGTCACCATCGTCAAATCATCAGTTTATTTCAGTTCATATCAATGTAATTTGCCATTTTAAGTGCAATGGATGCTGGACCTTATTTTTTTCATTAGGCAAAGTCAAAATAGCATCACATATGCTGTGGAAAATCACGCTTTGTCGCCATCTATTTAAAGGAAAATACATATCTTCTGGATGCGACTCAAATGAGACCAGCCAGATCGAGCTTGACATAGCTAGCAGGTCCCTTATTAGCTAAATTGATAAGCCGGCAGTTCAACAGGTCGTGGGTTCGAGCTTTGGTCTCGACATGTTTCATCATATTCCATGTCTGTTGTCCTGGGCAGTGTCGTTTAATCTCCATGTGTACAAATAAACTGGCCTCTGCCACCCTGATGACATTCCAGCTGAAGTTAGTAAACGATCTTCATGTCTTTGCGAGTAACAACCAACTTTCTAGTTAGTTTCGGATCTTCGGAGCGACAATGGTGAATGGGGCTGTGGGCCTATCCCGACCAAGACGCACATATTTTTTGCTGCGCGCGCAGCGGTACGCACGCGTTCCGGACTACTCTGCCGCCGGATGGAGCGCGTTCCTCACATCACCTTTGCCACAAGTAACTGCCTACCTCACGGTACCAACACGGCCTTTAGTTTATCAAAATCGAATAAATTCCTTCGGTATGGTACAGGCCGCACAGTTAACGATATAAACACAGGTGCATATTGGTTCGATTAGATTCGCTTCAATGTGAAATTTTCATGTGACTGTGATGAATCATTCTGAGGGCTACATTCGACGTGAGCCGGAGAGACAGGGTTTATATTATTATTATTAGACATCCCTACAGGGATGCTGTGTTATGTTACAGCACCACTGGGCATGCTGTAACGAGGCGGCCCGCGTTAAAGATAAAAGCGGCTATTCACTTCTACCACTGATATTGCTTTCATGGTCACCAATGTGTCAAAATAGGCCCCTAAGATTGCATTGATGGAAACAAATCCATAGGTCACCGTTGGTATTTAGACAATAGGGTTTTAGTTATGTAATGCTATTTATTTATAAAATTTTGAATATTGGTCATTTTTCTCATTAAAAGCACACTGAAAAGAAATGAACATGATTTGTTCATGCAATTCATTTTTTTGTTGTATTTCCTTATACCTTTGGTATATCATGCAGTCAAAAAACGATGTGTTACCAACCAACGTTACAACGGGCATTGGCATTTGCCTCGAGAATAGCCGCTTTTATCGTTAAAGGTATGTCGCACCCACCCTGAAGAAAAGTAATTATGAACCATAATTCCGGTTCCTTTTCTAGCCAATATACTTGTCCATCAGTATATAATTATACAGTTATATATAGAGCAATGCATACCCGTAGGTTACGTCTGTCTATATATTTATAGCCGAGTTTGTTTGTACTTTAGGCCTTGAGATCGAGTCGTGCACGTACCTAATAGTGTATATTGGTAGCGGCATTCTGTTCTTTAGTTGATCCGCCAGATCAATATGTCCAGTGATTGCCTTTGGCTAAGATAACGACAGCGGGCGGCTGCGGGGGTTGGGGACTAGGCTGTTAAAGGCAGATTGGAAAAGCCTGGGAGGTGAGGTGGGGTGAGACTTGGTGGGTGGGGGTGTGGATTATGTGTGGATGGAGTGAAGCTGGGTAGGATTGGAAGGGTGGTATGAGGGGGGCGGGGGTATGGTTGGTTGGGGTTGCTTGGGTTGGGGTGGTGTGGGGATGAGATGAGATGGGACGGGTGAAGGTGCGGATGTGATGGGATGTGGGTGAATTCAGGAATGGCTCTTGACCTCAGATACGAAAATAGGCGGTGGGCGGGGTCGTAGAGTGTGTCACCAGCCGCCGAGCTCAAGAAAACCCTCCATAATTTCACCCCACACCTACGTAGACCCCGCCGGCCCACCAAGTCTGAGGAGGCGTGGGGGGGGTGGGGGGGTCGGGGGGTGGTGGAGGAACGCTACGGGTTGGGGGCGGCTGGCGGAGGGGTTGCGGAGGGGCCGATGATGGCATGCTGATAACACGTGGCTAATAGCGTGGGCCGATGGCCTGCAGGACGTGTGGGTGTTAGCGAGGGGTACGGTGGGTGTTTGGGCGGATCGAGTGGAGGAGGGAAGGCGAGGGGGGAGGGGGGAGGGGGGCATGGTAATGACCTGGCACGGACTTACGTCAGAGGCCGCCTGACGAATGACATCCATGTAAGCTGATTAGTTGTTTTTCCCTGCTTTGGGAAGTGTGGAGCTGTCTGGAACTACACCGGTGTTGTGACCGGAAAGCCAGGGACAGCAATGGCGCGGGGTGGCGGTGGTGGTGGTGGTGGTGGTGAGGGAGTTTTCGAAGAGACGGCCGGCGGATGGGGCGGGGCGGAGGGGAGGGGGCGGGGCGGAGAGGATGGTGAGGGGTCAGGGAGGTTCTGGAGTTACGGCGGGCGGATGAGGCTGCAGATGGCAGTGGAGGTTAGTTTATGACCCACTGGGGGGAAATCGACACACCACATAAGGACAAACTTACAGCCATCTGTCTGAGCGGCTAACCACATTCTGAATACCCCAAGAGGCGCCTTGCGTCAGTCAATTACTACTTTAGTGGCGTGTGTTTTGTGTCGTGTGGGCGTTTATATTGATTTCACTACTCTGTATAGGTGTTGACGTACGCTTGTATTCGAATACATGTATAGCATATGAGGCATAGGTCGTGGGCAGGTTGTACTGCTAAAGAGTTTTCGGGTCTGGGAGCTGAGACCATATTTCGTACGTCTAAGGATATTTCATACATTCCAGCCACAAGGATGTCAATGTCTGTACACGCTTTTATTAAAATCCAAAATACATCAAGGTGAATGTGCCATCCTTTTATAGGGTGAATGTGCCATCAGTTATGAGGTAAATGTGCCATCATGTTACAAGGTGAATGTGCCATCACGTTATATGGTGAATGTGCCATCACGTTATATGGTGAATGTGCCATCATGTTATAAGTTGAATGTGCCATCATGTTTCAAGGTGAATGTGCCATCACGTCATAAGGTGAATATGACACCACCTTATAAGATGAATGTACCATCATGTTATAAGGTTAATGTACCATAACGTTATAAGATAAATGTGCAATCATGTTATAAGGTGAATGCGCCATTATGTTCGAAAATGAATGTGTCATCATGTTAGAAAGTGAATGTGCCATAATGTTAAAGGTGAATATGACATCATGTTACAAGGTGACTGTGCCCCTTCATGTTCTAAGGTGAATGTGTTATTATGACATAAGGTGAATGTGCCATCATGTTCTAAGGTGAACGTGTTATTATGATATAAGGCGAATGTGCCACCATGTTCTAAGGTGAATATGACATCATGTTACAAGGTGAATTTGCCATCATGTTCTAAGGTGAATGTATTATTATGACATAAGGTGAATGTGCCATCATGTTCCAAGGTGAATGTGTTATTATGACATAAGGTGAATGTGCCATTATGTTATAAGGTGAATGTGTTATTATGACATAAGGTGAATGTGCCATCATGTTATAATGTGGAAGTCCCATCATGTTATAATGTGGAAGTGCCATCATGTTATAATGTGGAAGTGCCATCATGTTATAATTTGGAAGTTCCATCATGTTATAATGTGGAATGTGAGATCATGTTATAAGGTGAATGTGTTATTATGACATAAGGCGAATGTGCCATCATGTTCTAAGGTGAATGTGTTATTATGGGATTAGGTGAATGTGTTATTATGGGATAAGGTGAATCTGCCATCATGTTATAATGTGGAAGTGCCATCATGTTATAATGTGGAAGTGCCATCATGTTATAATGTGGAAGTGCCTTCATGTTATCATGTGGAAGTGCCTTCATGTTATAATGTGGAAGTGCCATCATGTTATAATGTGGAAGTGCCTTCATGTTATCATGTGGAAGTGCCACCATGTTATAATGTGGAAGTGCCATCATGTTATAATTTGGAAGTTCCATCATGTTATAATGTGGAAGTGCCAACATGTTAATAATGTGGAAGTGCCATCATGTTATAATGTGGAAGTGCCAACATGTTAATAATGAGGAAGTGCCATCATGTTATTATGTAGAAGTGCCTTCATGTTATCATGTGGAAGTCCCATCATGTTATAATGTGGAAGTGCCATCATGTTATAATTTGGAAGTTCCATCATGTTACCATGTGGAAGTGCCATCATGTTATAATGTGGAAGTGCCATCATGTTATAATGTGGAAGTGCCATCATATTATCATGTGGAGGTGCCATCATGTTATAATGTGGAAGTGCCATCATGTTATAATTTGGAAGTTCCATCATGTTATAATGTGGAATGTGAGATCATGTTATAAGGTGAATGTGTTATTATGACATAAGGCGAATGTGCCATCATGTTCTAAGGTGAATGTGTTATTATGACATAAGGTGAATGTGTTATTATGACATAAGGTGAATGTGTTATTATCATATAATGTGGAAGTGCCATCATGTTATAAGGTGAATGTGTTATTATCATATAATGTGGAAGTGCCATCATGTTATAAGGTGAATGTGTTATTATCATATAATATGGAAGTGCCCGTATTGCATCAAATGTAGGCTGATGTGTTATCGTCGCACACGACTAATGTGACATCGTGGCATGACGTACCATGACGGCATGACGTTATATATGTCAGTGCCACACAGTCATACAATGCCATCACATTCGTCTCTACTCGGTGCCAACAACTCTGTATTCTATCCCATCTAATGATCACATTATGGGCAGCCATTTAAATTAATAGCAAACTATCACACCGTTGCTTTTCCAAAGACGTAAACGACTTCTGCTCTTAAAATGTGATAATTAAATGGCCATATTATAACGGCACACGCTGAGTAACAGCAGACAGCGTGGTCACAACCCACAGGTGTTTACGGCCGCATCTCTCACCAGGCCTCCTGCAGATCACAGTCAGTCCCCACTCACCCAGAAACGACGCCGGCTCTCCGCAGGCTCTCCTGCCGACAGGTGGCGTGCATACGCTAGCTCTAATTCGCCGTTGGGACCAGCCGCAAAGACTGAACAAGCGGCCATCATTTATCCATAGTGCCGCAAAAAGAATGAGACAAAATTTGCGCCTTCCCTGCGATATCCGATCATCCTTTTACCGGTTAAAGCCAATTCTACTCTCGTTTCGCAAGCGATGATGAATGACCGATTCTTTCAGCCGTATTTCTTGCTCTGTGGATGTTGTTGTTTTCAGATTTAGTCCAATTGGCTCTCACCCAAAAAGAGGTTAGTATTAATCACAATCTAATATCATTTATTTCCCGCGGCACTGTTGGCAAGATACAACCAATATAAATTAGAAACTGAAAAGATAACCATCTTCTTTTTTATGCCACGTGGTAGTTTCAACAAATCATGCAACTAAGCAAAATCATTATGTCTATATTAAGGAATATGATTCACTCCATTAGAAGGCGACCCCATTAGCCAACTGTATGCCATCAGTGCTTTTGTTTGGTATTCGCACTGTCATGTACACGTGAAGCTTTATTTGTTTTGCGCATGAACCTTTTCAGTGATGCATTGAAAAGGGTTTAATTCCTGTTTGGGTCAATATTATAGATACACAGTCGGTGATTGCCCTTCACGCCATCTTTGAGGTCGATCGTATCACATTCGTAAAGTCCCAAACCCGACTTGAACCTTTTCGACGGGGGATTCGAACCTAGACCGCTGGCACGGGGTTTTAAATCTGAACTTCTACCACGGTGGTTCGTACCTAGACCTCTAGTACTGGGACTCAAACCTAGACCTCTGGCACGGGGACTCGAACCTAGACCTCTGACACGGGATTTCGAATGTGAACCTCTGGCACGGGGACTCGAACCTAGACCTCTGGCACGGGGACTCGAACCTAGACCCCTGGCACGGGAGTCGAATCCGCTGCAGATCTGAATAGACGTCTAGCACGGTGGTTCAAAGCCAATTAGGTCAGGTCTTGCCGTTGGCTTTGGTTCTCCACGCGGACAGACTGTTGATCGCCGCTGTCCCACGGGCCATTGCCTGGTGAGCCCAGCGACCCCCGATCGTGCGGGGACTTGATATTCCAGGCATGCGACGTACGTCGATACAGCCCTGATACACATGGATTCCGGTACAGCGGGACTAAATCCTAATCCAGCAGTTGCCCCTCCACACCCCTCTACACCCCTTCACACCGTTCCACGCCCCTCCACAACTCCACACCCCTTTACACCCCTATACACCCCTTCACACCGCTCCACGCCCCTCCACAACTCCACACCCCTTTACACCCCTTCAAACCGCTCCACGCCCCTCCACATTTACACCCCTATACACCCCTTCACACCGCTCCACGCCCCTCCACAACTCCACACCCCTTTACACCCCTATACACCCCTTCACACCGCTCCACGCCCCTCCACAACTCCACACCCCTTTAACACCCCTATACACCCCTTCACACCCCTCCACACCCTCCACAACTCCACACCCCTTTACCCCCCTATACACCGCTCCACGCCCCTTCACAACTCCACACCCCTTTACACCCCTTCACACCGCTCCACGCCCCTCCACAACTCCACACCCCTTTACACCCCTTCAAACCGCTCCACGCCCCTCCACATTTACACCCCTATACACCCCTTCACACCGCTCCACGCCCCTCCACAACTCCACACCCCTTTACACCCCTATACACCCCTTCACACCGCTCCACGCCCCTCCACAACTCCACACCCCTTTAACACCCCTATACACCCCTTCACACCCCTCCACACCCTCCACAACTCCACACCCCTTTACACCCCTATACACCGCTCCACGCCCCTCCACAACTCCACACCCCTTTAACACCCCTTCACACCGCTCCACGCCCCTCCACAACTCTACACCCCTTTACACCCCTATACACCCCTTCACACCGCTCCATGCCCCTCCACAACTCCACACCGGTCTACACCCCTTTACACCCCTCTACACCCTCCACACCCCTTCACACTGCACGCGCCATATCTCTCTCCCCTCAACCATAATCCTTGGGATTATGATTACAGCAATAGTACGGTAATCCTGGTATTGACGGCCAGGCAGGAGTGGAAGGGTTGTCGGGGATTGGGGGGGGGGGGTGAAGTTGGGCGACGAGCGGGGGATGATGGCAGCATTAGGGTGGGATACCGAAAGGGGTTGGGCGCTAGAGCACGCTCACCGCCACATGCAAGTAAATATGCCGCCGATTCGCCCTCACCCCACCACCCTCCCTCTGCAGCCAGCGAGCCACTTAAAGCCAGACAGCCAGACAGCCAACCATTCAACCATCCACCCATCCATCCATCCATCCATCCATCCATCCATCCATTCAGCCAGCCAGCCAGCCAGCCAGCCATCCATGCAGCCACCCAGCCAGCCAGCCACCCAGCCAGCCAGCCAGCCAGCCATCCAGCCACCCAGCCACCCAGCCATCCATCCATCCAGCGATCCAGCCATTCAGCCATCCACCCATCCACCCACCCACTCAACCCTCAAACCATTGATCCACCCACACTCCCACCCAACCGCCCAACCACCCATCCATCCATCCATCCAGCCAGCCAGCCAGCCATCCACCCACCAATCCACTCACCCACCCACCCATCCAACCATCCAGCCATCCAGCCATCCACCCACCTATCCCCCCACCCATCCACCCCCCCACCAAGTCACCCATCCATCCATCCACCCACCTACCCAGCCACCCATCCACCCACCCATCTACCCATCCACCCACCCATCCACCCATCCAACTCTCCCTCCACCCACCCAGCTAGCCAGCCAGCCAGCCCGCCAGCCAGAGACCCTCGATGAAGTATAGACCAGACTTGATCACATTAAAGAAGACGACGCCTGCTCGGGTGCATACTTAGCAGGCTGCCGAAGACCTAAGCACCGCCATACTCGATTTGGCGACAGAGTCTTGCTAATCGGGATTCCGAAGCCGTCGACTGTCAAAGACGCGAACCTAGTACCAGTACGCGTCGCTAGGGGCGCTGAGGGGACGTAGTACTGATACATTTCCGGTTTTAGAGCCGCTGTAGGAGGCGTAATAGTTTCTTCTTTTGTTTTCGGTGACGCAATGTGGCCATACAACAATATGCGCTTTAATAAATTATGACAATATGCACAAGTAGGCCAACTGGTATTATACGGAGATACAAAAAGTAAACCGGAAGTGGAATGGAAGGGAAATTGGATCACGCCCGATGATTTTTCTGGGGCGAGACTTAAATATGGAAATGAAGTGGACCACAACGCCATTGATTCCTAAGAAAACGCCACAGAAATTAAATAAATATTAGTATTTTATGCCACTTTCGTCCAGGGTTCCGGCCATCAAATCTCTGACACTCCGAACCGTCCTCCCACATACGCTCCAAAGTAATCGACATTTGCCTATTTGCTTATTTATTTACTTATAACTATTTTCTATAGCTGTATTGGTTTGTCAGTCGGGTTTCAGCGGTATAACCTAGAACTATATCGCCCGGTTTGAACTAGTGATATAACTTAGAGTTATTTCAACTTTAGTTTGACGCGAGAGTTTGCGGTACTGCGCAGATTATCCGAAATGAACCCCACAATTATGATATCGTTTGAGGGGCAAATTGAGCCTTTTCTGGGTTACCTCTAACTAGGCATCCAAACTGGATGACCTTCAATGCTTCCTTCTAACTGGGTGACCTCTAAGAAAACTTCTAAACTGGCTGACTCTGTACCCAGTCCTTTAAGCTAAGTGACATTTAATCAAGCCTCCACATTAGATGACCTCTAACCCAACCTCCAAACTGGGCGACCTCTAAACTACGTTCAAACTGGGTGATCTTGAACGCTACGTCAAAACTGGCTGACCCGTAACCAAGCCTTTACACTGGCTGACCGCTAAACAAGCATCCAAACTGGGTGACCTCTAACCAAGCATCCAAACTGGGTGACCGCTAACCAAGCCTCCAAACTGGGTGACCTCAAACGCTCCCTCCAAACTGACTGACCTCTAACCGGGCATCCACACTGAATGACCTTTAACCAGGCATCCAAAATGGGTAACCTCTAACCAGGCATCCACACTGGATGACCTGTCCCCTCTGGTCTCGAGAGGGAGGACCCCGGCAGTTAGAGGCTGGTTCTATCGTCTCCAGCGCTGTCTGCTTGTCAGTTTTCATTGGGGGCCAACAACGGTGCCTGTCTCCATTGCCTGTGGGTTCGAAATGGCTAGGGCCAGATTGTTCGCTCTAAAGTAGGATATTACAGTGGAGGTGGGCGAAATATTCGGCCCAGGCATATCGTATCTACGGGCTCGCGTCTCCGCGTCTCCTTGTTTCCGTGTCGCCGTGTGTCCGTGTCTTCAGGTCTCCTCGTCTACGTGTCTCCGTGTTTCCAAGAACTAACATGTCTTTATGTCTCCTTGTCTTCAGGGCTCCATGTCCCCGTGTCAACGTCACCGTGTCTCCGTGTCTATGTATTCCGTGTCCCCATGTCCCCGCGTCATCGTGTCTACGTGTCTCCGTGTCTTCATGTCTTTCCTTGTCCCCATGTCTCCATGTCCCCGCGTCATCTTGTCACCGTGTCTCCATGTCTATGCATTCCCTGCGTCATCGTGTCTCCGCGTCTACATGTCTATGTATTCCCCGCGTCATCGTGTCTACGTGTCGACGGGATCCCAGTTTACGGTGTCCCACAAGCCCCAGACTGAGTGAGACATCTGCAGTCGGAGAACCCGAGCGTGAAATCAACTGGCGGCGATACGAGATGGACATCATCAAGGTCCGCTGGGCCTCCTCAGCCCAGCAACCCGGAAACCCCCGTAACAGATAAGTAAATCGTTTTATCCATGTGCCAGGAGGCTCTTTGTAACTGGGTGGTCTTTCCGGTGTGGGTGGGCTGGAGAGGGGGGGGGGGTGTCTGAGGCGACAGACCCAGGAATGAGGCCCTTTGTAACTGGATGATCATTTTAGTGGAGGGGGGGGGGGGGTGATGGGGATCGCTAGACGGCGGTGGGGTGGGATGGGATGGTGGTTGTGGCGTCTCCGACAAGGAGCAGTTGGCAGTGCAATGGCCGAGTAGGCTGTGGATGGGTGGAGCAAAACCAGACGGGTTAGATGGAGGGTGGGATGGGTTGTGAATGAGGAGAGTGGGGGGGGGGGGAGGGTGGAACTGGCGGTGAACTGGTCGCGGCAGGGACGGGTGCAATGATCTCTCTGGATTGATACCTCCCAATGCCAACAAGGATTGCACTGTAACGTCCGCTACGCCCGTCGCCCCATGCAGAGGCGAAAGACGGGGTCGTACGTAAGCTTACCGGAAACAAAATAAATAAAAATAAATTGGTTCGCTGAGGCTGAATTATATAAACTGCAAATATACTTGATTTAATATGTAAGAACATGTCAGTGAATTTGTTCCGCATTCCCCACGTTGTATCTGAGAAATAAGGGGGACTGGAGTGAAATGACGCTTTGGAGTATTACGATATTACTTGTATATTTTTGTTAATTGATTAAACATGATTTTGCATTTAAACGATTTAGAAGGCCTTATGGTAATCACTAAAATACGTACTTTCCTATGCTATATATCATGTGTTTCCATTCTTTAGGCATTGATGTTCTGTGTGTAGCTGCTGATAAAATGCTTTAATTCTAACGGGCAGAAAATGCAGATGTCGGAAATTTCTTGAATAAGAATGATGGAGTCATATACATCACGTTAAGCTTGCGTGTGACTATAAAAGAATTGCAAATGACTAAAGATACTCAGACACTAGAGATATCAGTATTTTCGGTAAACAGCATCCTCAAATAGCGATTACCCTCACCCCTACCCCTCCCCTCAGAACTCCCTCCCGCGCCAATGGTACCATTTTCCCCAGTGCGATGACGTCACCCCCGCTTAGGATCCCTGCCATTCTCTGTCAAACTTTAACATTAGACACGGCGTCAATGGCCGTCGACACACGGCTATTCAGGGTTTGAGAGTATTCAGGGGTTGAGAGTACATTTCGATGTCCGTCCTCCCGATCCCAGAATGCCTCGGATTAAGTTTTCATCTTGTCTTTTTTTACAAACAAATGATCCGACTCACAAATTATGGCAATAATTAATTCAGGATGAAAACCACAGAGCACTTACGGGGCACGGCCTTAATAAAGTGTTGGATATCCGTTTTTGTGCCGTCAATCACCGTCGCCAGCAATTTATGTGACAGCGCGACGGGAATTGTAACCCTAAAGAGAGGGTGATTTTCTTTTGTAGCCCGGGTATATCCCCCCGGTAAACCGAAGACGCGCATCGGTATACCTCCCGACACTTTTTTCACCCGGGTCGGGTGTGCGTATTCATTCAGCATGCCGATTGTATCCCGTTCAAAGCAGCGTGGGGCACTCGGGAGAAGATGGCGGCCGACTGACTGAAAAGTGACGGACTAGGTTGGTTCCCTTGCCCCTTAAATACACAGGGACATGACCGGGGTGCACATTTCATTGGCATACGGCGTAGCCCTATTTTTCGATGGTGAACGGTTGAAAGTTGTATCGTCGTATAAATATTTAGGGTCGGTATTGACTAGCACACTTAGATGGTCGAAAGCTGTTTCTACACTGACTGGTCAAGCCAACAGAGCATTGGCCTCTATCTACAAGCTTGATAAGAAACTTAACGGTCTACCTATAAAAGCAGCATTTACTCTATTTGATCGAATCATTGTGCCAATTCTCACGTATGGAGCCGAAATCTGGGGTTATCAAGAGTATAAGGAAATCGAGAAAGTCCAAGTTAGATTTTGTAAGAGATTATTGGGACTACCCAAGTTAACATCGGACGCCGCCGCATTAGGTGAATGTGGCAGGTTACCCTTAGCAAAAATTTATAATGTTAAGTGCATTAAGTACTGGTTAAATATATTACGGATGCCAAATAGTAGGTATGTCAAAAGCTGTTATAACATGCTTAAAGAATTTGACAATCAAAGTAGATCATCCTGGGCTAGCTCAGTGAAAGTTCTGTTGTCTAAATATGATTTTAATGATGTATGGATTAACCAATCAGTTTATGACGAAAGTGTATTTATTGCTGAGCTAAACCAGAGATTAGAAAACTGTTTTATTGAAGAATGGCATATGAAGGTTAGAGATCAAAGTCGCCTTAGTGTGTTTTGTACATTTAAGGACCAACTCTTCTTTGAAGTATATTTACTGAGAGTAAATGTTGCCAAACTTAGAAAGTCTCTTTCGCGTTTTAGATGTTCAGCTCATAATCTCTCTATTGAATTAGGTCGTCGTGATGGAACATTACTTGAAAAAAGAATTTGTAAACACTGTGCTGTAAGAAATGTCCTTGTTATAGAAGATGAATACCACGTGTTATTGTGTTGCCCGAAGTTTATGGATATCAGACATTTATATATTGACAACGCTTTTTGGAATCCCCCAACATACGAGAACTTTATTATGTTGATGTCAAGTGTAGATATGTTTACCCTAAGAAAATTAGCGATGTTTGTGCACACTCTAGAAAAACGTGTCAGCGCGCAGCTGTAAATTCAAAACACGGAAAATGTTATTATTTGTTGACAAATGTATATACGTTCATTGTTATGTCCCATGGGCCTGAAGGCCTTTTGACAAAATAAACTACCTACCTACCTACCTACCTACCTATCGGCCCGCCGGGAAGAGCACTGTCACAAGTTGGGTGTGCCGGGTTCTAAGCCACAGAAATGCCCCCCCCTCCCCGCCCCCCCAAGATCACGGTTAACGGTATTCATGGTTCACATCCTTGTCACCCACAGGTCAGTGACTTCTGTGATTAAAAAACAATGACAAAACAAGCATTGATCCCGTATTTGTCGTTGGTGGGCGATGTTGTCTTTCGCCAGTTTTTTTTCATATTATGTGTGTGTTCATAGGGGAGGAAGGGGGGAGGGGAAAATACGAGGGGACTAAAGAAAAATCGATGCTTCGAATTTCCTCCATCTTCGGCTAGACATTTAACCAATGCAGACCGCGACATTCCCCATTATTACATTAACGTGGGTGGGGGCATGGGGGGGTGGAGGTGGGGGTACCATGACGAAGGCGCAAACATAAAATAACATGAAATAAATAAATACATAAAATCAAATCATACAAGAACAGTCGAGTCGGAAAGCTTGTAATGAAAGGGGAAAAACTGCATAGCATGTGTGTTGCCCAAAAATGGAAATTGCCACAAATGCATTTGGCAGCTTCACGCCGAGGCGACGCCCTAAATGGACCTTTGGTAGCCAGAGCGGTTCCCAATTTACAATTGATTCTTCGCCGTTCTGGGGACAACGAGGTATGGGGCTGGGCGGCCTGGATGCAGCTGGGGGTGGCGGGGGGCGGAGGGAGAAAGGGGGGGGGGGAGCGGGGTGAGAGGGGTTTTGTGACATTGGGACAGCGGGACGTCGGAGTGGTTGATGGAAGCAAGAATCGTCTCGGGGCGGAATGGGATAGGAGCAGTGACGGATGGGGTTGGGGGGGGGGTGAGATGCCGGTAGAGGGGGCGGCCGGGGCGTGGGGGGTGGGGGTGCATGGGCAGGTAGTATGGGTGTGTTTGCCGGGTGGGACGCTCAGGGGAGCGGATGCTGAGGGGGAGGGGGGGGGGTAGTGCAGAAATGAGCAGGGGGTGGTGCTGGGTAGTGGTGTAATATAGAGGGGCGGATACCCTCACTGCAATGCTATCCAGCGAGGAGGTCTGGCTCTGCATTTATCTTAGCCTTAAATCTGTTTAGTGCTGGAAGTCCACTGCTGCCACTGAGACCAGGTTGTAGGGAGGGATGTGGCTTGGGAACGAGGGGGTGAGTGGGGAAGGGGTCGGAGAAGGTGAATGTCTGGGGTTCAACGCCCTCCTGCACCCCCCCCCCCCCCACCTCCCCACCCATACACTCCGTCTCCCCAATTCTGTTATTATGTTTCACTCCAGTTTTCAACTGTATCAATCTCGCAGGACTTCGATCGACAGCCTCAAAAATGGTAGAAATCTCTATTTTAGGGGACTCGGCCGGAAGATGAAAGGTTGTACCTGACACACAAGTGATGCGCAATAAAATAAGTTCCCATCGATGCGTAAGTACTTAATGTCTTGCTCAAAATGGCAACAGAGCCAATGTTTATTTCCCACAATTCGACGGCAATGGTTATTTAGCCACCAATCGCTGAAGAATCACACTGCTATGTGGAATAACAATCAGAGTAATCCTATTTATTATTTGACCGTGTGATGTCAGCATGGAGCGGTATATCGGCACAGACAAAACTACGAAATTGTGCATCCTATAATATTGAATGACAGGCTACGTCCGCATCTAATGTGATGTCAGAGCAGACTGGGCATAAGTACCAAAAAAATAGGCGCCCAAACGTCAGTGATACACTATGCAAGGAATCTTTTCAAAATTAATGCACTGACGCCTTGTGCTCTATTATCTCCAATACACTAGGATTCAATTTGCTGAAAGATCTGGCATGCCATTTAGACAAGAAATGCTTAAAGATTGTATGGAGATGGCTGTTCTAAAGTACTTGCAGCATACGGATATAACCGTAATTCGGATCAAATATTAACCCACGAATTTGTACATAGAACAACGTCAACAATGCCGATAAGACGATAACAACAACAACAACACGCAGAGCGAAGGCGAAAAACAAAATAAAATGTTTCCTTACCGTCCACGACTCTGGCCAGTCGCCATAGCAACAGTATGACGAGGACGGCGGCTGCCTTGCGTCCCTCCTCCCCTGACACCCCGCCCAGGAAGATGACGTCAAACAGGAACGAGCACACGATGATTATTGCGTCGAATATCTGCAAGAATATCTCAAAGTCAGATAGGCGGCAATAAGTTTTTTCCCCTCCCGACCAGTGGATCGATCATCTATTAATTATTGATAACGTTCAGCGTTCCGGATGCCACCCTGGTCCGTCACGCCGCTGCAAGAATGGGTGGCGGGGGTGGAGGGTTAGGGGTGACGTGGAGAGGGTGAGGGGGGGGGGGCACACTGGGATATGATGACAACGAAGGATTCCATTGATCGGAGATTCAGTGCAGCTGTATAATGTTGGTTACTAATGACGTCTTTACCAAATGGGAGTTGTTTGCATCCTTGTACTTGTTAAAGATGGGTAAATCCTTCATCACATAGTAACACTACATGTTTAGCGTTCATAATTTTGTTTCTTTTTTTTCTTATTGGGCAGCGAATTGGAAACACTCATCATCCCCCATTATCGCCACCAACGTTGGAGTGTCGTTTGGAATGTTAGATAGACAATTATATTGAGAACCATGTTGGCCATATTAATTGTAAAATAAAACAGCCAGCTGACAATATTGTATATCCTGTTAAATACTGAAGGCAAATATGTAGTAATGCGGGCATATACCGACACATATGTTTTGCCCATTTGTCAATTTGAGGCTTAAGTGGAAAATTAATGTCGTCTAGCTTGGGTGAAACTAATTGAAAACAAAATATCGCCGAGTCGATCGAGACATTCATAATTTAAATATATCAATATGTGTTGTACTTGCCTCAATTTTATGTTTGAAGAAATCCCTCCCCATCGCTATGATCTTGACGAAGTCCTGCAAAACAAGGTCAGGAAATAAACTTAGCAACGTCAACTTACAATTAAAGGTATATGGCAATTACATGTATGGCGATAAAATATCGTAATTATATTATCATATATTTATCATTTTATCCAGCTTCCTGTAGTTACGTCAAAGCTCATCTCTACCACAAAGAACTCCAGTATTGCTATGGTATCACACTATATGCAGGGGCGGATCCAGACATTTGAACGTGACCGTTTTTTTTACAAAAGGGGGGGAAGAGGGATCCACGCCGCCTCAGATAGCGTTCTTCCGAAAAATGCGTGTGTGTGTGGGGGGGGGGGGGGGGTATCCGCTCTTGTAGAAGTAATGACAGCTTACCTCCACCACCAATAACCCCAGTATTGCTATGGTATCACACTTACCTGTACCACCAAGCACCCCAGTATTGCTATGGTATCACACTATATGTAATGACAGCTTACCTCCACCACTAAGAACCCCAGTATTGCTATGGTATCACACTTACCTCTACCAACAAGCACCCAAGTATTGCTATGGTATGGCACTATATGTAATGACAGCTTACCTCCACCACTAAGAACCCCAGTATTGCCATGGTATCACACTTACCTCCACCACTAAGAACCCCAGTATTGCCATGGTATCACACTTACCTCCACCACTAAGAACCCCAGTATTGCTATGGTATCACACTATATGTAATGACAGCTTACCACCACCACCAAGAACCCCAGTATTGCTATGGTATCACACTTACATCCGCCACCATGAAGCCCAGTATTGCTATGGTATCACACTTGCCTCCGCCACCAAGAACTCCAGTATTGCTATGGTGTCACACTTACCTCTACTACCAAGAAGCCCAGTATTGCCATGGTATCACACTTACCTGTACCACCAAGAACCCCAGTATTGCTATGGTATCACACTATCTGCAATGACAGCTTACCTCCACCACCAAGAACCCCAGTATTGCTATGCTGGCGAAGTGCAGTCCGTGCGCCACCTCGTGGAGAGTGTCGTGTTCCTCTATCTCCACGTGGTGGTAGTGACTGCTCGCGTGAAAGACGCTGTTGTGCATACAGACGCTGCAGTCCGGAACCTGGATCTCCCCCAGGCGTCCGGACGTGTTCGGCGGCCGCTGTGGATCTCTGCCGTCCGGATCGGGACTTCCGTGAGAGTCCGGATGATTGGAGGACGAGGAGGAGGAGGAGGACGGTGCTGACGCATCAGATCCTCCCCTTTTCATCCGGATTAGTTCCGTTCCGGATTGAGCATCATCGGCGGATGATCCGGATACCACATGAGCCGGCGATTGGGGATCACCGCGATCGGGAGTTGTAGAGGAGGAGGAGGAGGAGGAGGAGGAGGAGGAGGAGGAGGAGGAGGAGGAGGAGGAGGAGGAGGGAGTGTGGGGAGGGCGGGGGACGTGCTTATCCCCGTTGCCGCCCCCGGGATCTAACCCCGCAGGGGACCTGGCGGTCCTATCTTTATGCCTGGCGCTGGAACGCCGAGTATTTGCACGGGATTCTCCCTTATTATCGCCCTCTTTGCCGCTTTGCCGAGGCGGCGTCGAAGTCAATAACCCGTCTTTGGCAACCAGCGACTTGGCGCCGGCGGCGGCTGCCGAGTCGTGGATGACGTCACTTCCGGTAGCCATGCCCGGGGATTGAGCAGAGGTAGAGGTCGGGTCTACGCTAGCCGGCCCGGACGAGCGGTGCAGCCCCTGCTCATCCTGCCCCACGTGACGAGTCAAGTTGTCCCAGTATTCGTGCTCGGCTAAGATTTGCACTATGTGGTCAAAGTCGTATCCCTTGTATCCATGGAGATCCAGTGTATCACAGCTAGATTTCCGCACGATATCCACCAGTCTATAGAGCTGATCCTCACGTCGATGCAGGCGAACTACGTACCCCACAACAAAGGGCCGTGGACAATAGAACCATCATCAAGGAATACTATCACATACGTCATTTCATTCATAATACAGTGTTGTACATGTTACCAATAGCCGGCAATGTATAGCTACATCCAGTTGGAGATGGATTTACCGTTACTTTCATTAACTGTAGTCATATACAATTACGGTGGTGCATAATAATGACATTTATTTCTCGGATAATTACAGCAGGCTTGATCTTGAGCTACCTAGTCAAACTTTACATGTTGTTCTTAAAATCAGGCAGATATGACAGCCTGATACACATGGAGCACACATAATTTTATACCCCTGTCTCCATGCACCACCAGCCTACAATATTATACCCCTGTCTCCCCTGTAGCATCAGCCTACAATATTATGCCTCTGTCTCCCCTGCAGCATCAGCCTATAATATTATACCCCTGTCTCCACTGCAGCATCAGCCTATAATATTATACCCCTGTCTCCCCTGCAGCATCAGCCTACAATCTTATACCCCTGTCTCCCTGCAGCATTAGCCTACAATATTATACCCCTGTCTCCCCTGCAGCGTCAGCCTACAATATTATACCCCTGTCTCCCCTGCAGCATCAGCCTATAATATTATACCCCTGTCTCCCCTGCAGCGTCAGCCTACAATATTATACCCCTGTCTCCCCTGTAGCATCAGCCTACAATATTATGCCTCTGTCTCCCCTGCAGCATCAGCCTATAATATTATACCCCTGTCTCCACTGCAGCATCAGCCTATAATATTATACCCCTGTCTCCCCTGCAGCATCAGCCTACAATCTTATACCCCTGTCTCCCTGCAGCATTAGCCTACAATATTATACCCCTGTCTCCCCTGCAGCATTAGCCTACAATATTATACTCCTGGCTCCCCTGCAGCGTCAGCCTATAATATTATACCCCTGACTACCCTGTAGCATCAGCCTAAATATTATACCCCTGTCTCCCCTGCAGCATCAGCATACAATATTATACCTCTGTCTCCCCTGCAGCATCAGCATACAATATTATACCCCTGGCTCCCCTGCAGCATCAGCCTAAAATAGTATACCCCTGTCTCCCCTGCAACATCAGCCTATAATATTATACCCCTGGCTCCCCTGTAACATCAGCCTACCTGCAGCAATAACATTATACCCCTGTCTCCTCTGCAGCATCAGCCTACAATATCATACCCCTGTCTCCCCTGCAGCACCAGCCTACAATATTATACCCCTGTCTCCCCTGCAGCATCAGCCTGCAATATTATGCCTCTGTCTCCCCTGCAGCATCAGCCTATAATATTATATCCCTGTCTCCCCTGCAGCATCAGCCTATAATATTATACCCCTGTCTCCCCTGCAGCATCACCCTATAATATTATACCCCTGTCTTCCCTGCAGCATCAGCCTACAATATTATATCCTGTCTCCCTGCAGCATCACCCTACAATGCTATACCCCATTCTTCATGCTGCATCAGCCTACAATATTATGCCCCTGTCTTCATGCAGCATCAGCCTACAATATTATACCCCTGTCTTCCCTGCAGCATCAGCCTATAATATCATACCCCTGGTTCCCCTGTAGCATCAGCCTACAATATTATACCCCTGTCTTCCCTGTAGCATCAGCCTACAATATGATACCCCTGTCTCCCCTGCAGCATCAGCTTACAATATTATATCCCTGTCTCCCCTGTAGCATCAGCCTAAAATATTATACCCCTGTCTTCCCTGTAGCATCAGCCTACAATATTATACCCCTGTCTCCCCTGCAGCATCAGCCTACAATATTATACCCCTGTCTCCCCTGCAGCATCAGCCTACAATATTATACCCCTGTCTCCCCTGTAGCATCAGCCTACAATATTATACCCCTGTCTCCCCTGTAGCATCAGCCTACAATATTATACCCCTGTCTCCCCTGTAGCATCAGCTTACCTTTGACTGAGTTGAGATCCAGAATGATTTGAGCGATAACAATCCCAGCATCCAATAGCACCACGACACACAACAGGATCTGTACGGGGTTGCTCTGCAAAAACTTTACGACCTTCTGACGGTTTCTGTAAAAAGTAATACAAGTTAACGTTAGACACCAACAATATTACAAATTTCTGACGGTTTCTCTGGGACCAAATACAGGTTAACGTTAGACACCAAAAATATTACAAATTTCTGACGGTTTCTGTAGAACGAAATACAGGTTAAGGTTAGACACCAACAATATTACAAAATTCTGACCGCTTCGGTGGGACGAAATACAGGTCAACGTTAGACACCAACAATATTACGAAATTCTGACCGCTTCGGTGGGACGAAACACAGCTAAAGGTTAGACACCAACAATATTACAAAATTCTGACCGCTTCGGTGGGACGAAACACAGCTAAACGTTAGACACCAAAGGTATCAAGAAAAGATGCATGCGGGATAACGTTACAGACCAAGACATGAACGTGGCGATCTTATTACACCGGCATGAGCCATTACTGCGCAGTTGGGTTCTCAACTTGTACTATGCATTCAGGGTACGATGGTAATCTTAAGACCCATTATTTACACAGCTTAACAATTTAACGTCAACCCCTAACTGTCATCGACGTAAAGCCAAATGTATGTTCCCGGATATAAGTTCACCTATTGCATACGATTATATGCCTTTCAAATAGGAACAAATCATATATATCTGAAGAATAACTGAAGGTGACGTCAACATATTTCCCCCACAACCTCGCGTTAGTCACGTATTTCTCACGATGATGGATATTTGCATATACAATGTCACAGTGATATTATGCAATAATAAATCCAGTGTGCATGGGTATAGATAATAATGGTAAATACCATAGTTAATATTTACATTAAAAATCAGATATTGCACACACGGTGAAATAAAATATGGGTGGTGCATGAACTTCAAAGGCAGATAGGTATAATCAATCCTCTGCTATGGCGTGTTGGCCATTTGGTTATTACCCCAGTTGTTCACAATCTTAACAAGTAGTTCATGGTCGCCAGGCCGATAAATTAGGTATACTGCATGTACTATAGGGATTCACCCTCATACGTGTGCGTCATTACAATTTTTCTATTAAATCATTCATGTGCAACAGGAGTGCAGTCGTAATCATAACCGACCAAGGTCAAGGCCACGCTGTCATTATCGTGGCTGACTCGAGGACGTCATGTCACGCCACCACGAGAAGCGTACGCAACTTCCCGAGTGTACCACTAATGACTGATTGTCACGCGCATGTCACGCACGTGTCACACACGCTAACTATTGCTCTTAATCCGAAGTGCCTGTGTGTATTATTCAGGAAGGCATAATGACCAAGAACCAAGGCCATGCCTGGTTTACACGAGAGCATTGATACCACTTTTAAACATACGGACACATCAGATCATTGTTTTATTTTTCATTTTGCAAATAACTAGACAAGATTATGTTTCGTGGTTTTAAGCATTCTCGCATAAAAACCCCTGACCTCAGGCATGACGTTTCCATGAGGTATGGTTTTTTTTAAAGAGACAAACTCGATCAAGAACTAGGGTCAGATGAACAGTAAGCTTAAGTTGACCGATTTCCCTATAGTTTTCCTTGGTGTTGCAAGAGGAATCGCTGGAAAAGAATCTCCGCCCCGCCCTAACGCAGCCATTTTTCTTACATGACGTCATATTTTAATATTTTTGAGTTGTAATCCCCCCTAAATTGTTGTCTTTAATCCGTGGTGTTACAAACATCCTAAACCAACAATAGGTTATATTTGCTCTTTAGTTTTCCCCTGCATTGCGACCTTAAGTGAATAATGCATAGTGGACGATGGACGTTTATATAAATAGAACACGGTGCAAAGATAATAACCGCCGACCGTCAATCATAACTGAAAGAAATAAGCTATACTGAACACCGTTTTTTGCAAATACATTTCAAATCACAGACAAATTAGAGGCGCGGTATTTAATATACACTTTTACGCGCATTTTGGAAAAACGAGACGTTGGAGGGAGGTATGTCACGAAAACGGGCTAATTCATCTCCATAAAACTAGTCGCAAACTCATGGTGCTAAATAAAAAATATCTATCGCATTTTTCCGGCATATACCGCATAATACTAGTGATGAATACGGCAAATACAATGGCTGGATGTGCCCAATAAAATGTGTCATCTAAGAGATGATCAATATGGCCAGGATGTGTTATTTTTCCACAGAAGAAGCTACATTTCCGTGAAGGCCAGATATGTTTTCATGAAAACCCCCATTAAATATAGCGCTGGGAAAAAATGAAATGAGTTATTAACCTGATACGCAATATGTAATCCAAACCTTTAATGGAAACACATCTGGCCTTCACGGAAATGTAGCTTCTTCTGTAGCACAAATAACACATCTGGGCCATATTCGTCATCTCTTAGATGACACATTTTATTGGGCACATCCAGCCATTGTATTTGCCGTCTTCATCCCTAGTGACAGGAGTTACGGAATTCGGGCATCGAAATGTGGTCGTCCTTTAATGTTAACTTCCCATCCAAAGAGATAATCATTGTTTCTACATAACTAACCCCAATGATGATGAAAGCTATTAATAACTAAATACGAAAATTGCTACATGTGAGGTTCATTGAAACTGTTCCTATATGTAGATGTCAGCGATCGAAACAAACTTGTTTATTTCCTCAACCTGCTACCATCTGATTTTTTTTGTTTCGAGCATGAATATGAAAACAACGTGTCCTATAGCGAATTGGAATAGAAATTGGAAGAGCAAGACAAATGGTGGAAGACGAATAAGTGCACCATATCTATCTATATCACTTGTAGTCCAATACGATTCTTCTTGTACATGTATATTTGTCCTTACCCCACTGACCCCCAATCCCCTACACCCTATCTCCCCAACCCCTCCCTCAATCGCCAATCCCACCTGACAGGCTACCCTGTCCTTAGCCGGCTCAGCAGTTGAGGATGACCC
Organism: Arenicola marina; assembly: GCA_964019135.1. NCBI lineage: Eukaryota > Metazoa > Annelida > Polychaeta > Arenicolidae > Arenicola > Arenicola marina. The sequence goes on from OZ025261.1 coordinate 18,299,148, forward strand.
CGCCCCCGCCTCATATGTCCCCTACCCCTCAATCCCTCATCTACCTACCCACCGCCCCACCCACTCACCGTATCACCCCCTTACTTCCTGACCTCACACGCCCCCATTCGATTCATTAAAGCCCCGCTTGAGGCGCTCCGCTCAGCGTCGCAGGCACTTTACCGCAATTAGCTCTAATTCGCGGTGATTGCCGGCAAGATTGTTAGGTAGCAAATGACCATCTGCGACTGGGTGATGGAGGGGAGGTGAGGGTGAGGGCGGGCTGGCGGCGGGGGAGCGGAAAATTTCGGGACGGCATTGGGTAGGTAAGGATGGCGGTGGCGGGGAGGTAGAGGAGGGGGGTGGGGTGGCAGCGATGGCCCGGAAGGATTGAGCCCCCCCCCCCCCCGGGCTGGTGGACGAGGTCGGGCGGCGCGGGTGGGAGGGGGGCGGGGGGGGGGGGGGTAGTGGGATTGGGTGACGGAGATGGCTCGGTAGCGTCGAGCCCTAACCTCCCCGAATTGTGACCCGGCCAGATCCATCTTGGATTGAAGCAGGGACTTAGGAAGGGCTACAACGGGCCGGGGATTGAGGAGGGTATCCGCTACATGTAGCAATGGGTCCGGGGGGAGGCGGGCGTGGGCGTGGGGGGGGGGGGGGGGCAGGATGGAAGGGGTGGATCGGCAGGGTGAGGTGGGTTCCTGCTTCCGGTACCCGCCAGCCAATGGAGTGGCTGGTCTGGGAGACATATCGCGCTCTGGTACCGCAAGGTGGCGCTGCGAGCAATCGCACTTGACCGCTCCCTATGGGCTCACTTGTCCTGTACAACTCTTACTTATATTTATATTCAGAATTGTGTAACATTTATATTATCATGTAGGTCATTACCGAGACCCTGCGGGGTGAAGCATAGCGTACATAAACCACTGAATGCATAAAACATCGAACGGGTAATCTATTTTTAAGTTGCAGACAGAAAAAGGAACATGACAAAACCTCGACTTAATAAATGACAACGGTGTCACTTTGATTTAATACAGATTACAGCTCCCACGTCCCTCCGCCGCAGGAAATAATCCCACATGAGTGAAATAAAAATGACGTTCTGCTGGCAACACCAGGATGCTGGAGTTGCGCGTATGAATCACATTCTGCCATCGGTTTCTGGGTATCTATCCCTGGTGGGAGGCACCCATCCCGCCAGCCGTGACCCGTGTCTGATTTATTACAACCTCGTTGTCTCCTCCGGTCCTTCCTTCGCAAAAACCTACGTGACTGGCGTATTAATACAGTAAGGTGCGTGTGTGTGGCTGTATGTTGGTGTATGTTATAGTAGTAGCCAGGGGCAAATGGCAATCCAGTGAGTTGGTTTGGGGAAAAACATCTGAGGGGCAGTTTGTTATCAGTGGTTATCCGTTGGATATAAGGGCTGGCGTCAAGTTGGCTTCGCCGCAACAGTGGCCAGCTGGCGTGTGCGGTCGAGAAGAGAATGGGGGAGGAGGCAAGACCATGATAATGGGGAGAGATAATGGATCTCCTAGCATGTATCGCGCAATATAAAGGGCAATGGTATCGACTGAACTATCTTCAATAGTCACATCCCACTTTTTTTTTTTTTTTTTTTTTTTGGTAATTCCAAGTGTGATAATCTATTACGGCCCCATTACCTACTACATAGAGATACACCAATCACTGACCTTAAGGCACTAAACACATTTATTCCCTTTTCCTGAAGACACTACTACGTATATCCAATTAACGTAGTCCCACGGCTTAGGTCCGTACAGGCGTGATGGATCCTCAGGCTAGAGACCCGCTCGGGCGTCATATCCAATTGTGAACCAATTGCTTATTATGCATTAATCATCCGCCCATTGATTCTAGCTCTATTTTCACCGGGATATATCTGGAAATTATTCCAAGATAATAGATATTCTCTATTAGTTGATATCGCGATTGATTACTCCAAGCGCTTCACATTTTAGGGTAACGCCCGTGAGGTTGGTGACGGTCACGTGACTGTTTGAGAACAGATCGAGGCTACCTGCATTTGCGACGCATGGCTAATACATTACCCGTATATTATGCATCCGTGGTTGTTCCGAGTTCAAGTTACACAGCCCTTCTGGTAATACATTCATGTGTATCGATTCATGTACAGCTACTTTGGCTCGATAAACCACACATCTTCCCATTTTACCTTTGAGAAGGCATAAAACGTGTTTGAAAGGAAAGGGGGTCAATGACATGTCATTTACACAATGTCTATTCTTAAATTACTGTATTGAAATTACGTTAAAATGGCTCACCGAATGCATTTTATGTCTTAAATAATGGAAGTGCGAAAATCAGTCAGCAACACATGGTGATTTTAAATCCGCTATGAACAAACTGTGTTTTTCCTGGGCAACTGATGGCAATAATACTCCATTCAGGACATTCCTACGATATCTAAAATGTCACAATAGTGGTCTCTGAACATCAAAATATGATACGGTCCCCCATAATTAAGTTCCACACTTATATGGGCAGTTGTGTTTATAGCGAAAAAAGTGAACGGAGCAAACTCGCCGTCACGAATTCAGCCGACCGTGGCTGAATGTCGACCGTGGCGGCGAATGTCTGGAAATGTCTCCATGTCTGGAAATATTTCTGAGGGTGTTATTTGACTGTGTGATAAATTTCATGGTTTTATAAAAAAACAATTATATTTTCTTACAAATGACCTAAACACCAGCACAGGTGGACCTTATATATTCTTGGCAATTTCCTTGGTCATTCATACAGATAAAAAAGATCAAAAGACTACATATTTACAAATGCGTCATAACCGCATATCATTGAAGACACGTTAACATCCTACGGGGTTCTTACGTGATGTTCCCAGACCGCTGCTTCTAGCTAGTGATTCACCGTTAATAATCGATTTCCAGACACCCGATTCTTCCTGGCTGACTCCCTTCTCTCTTCCGCGATGCTACTTTTGTTATCCCATCAGCGATAATGACTCATATTTTCCTCTCAATCGTATGACATCGTTCTTTGAGCCAATTTCCCCCACTCACCATTATATCCTGAATTATTGCTCTGAACGTATCTATCAATAACTCAATGAATGTAACTGGACGGGAAGATCATGCATTGCTGCATACTATGAGATAAAAATATCGAATATTAGGTTTTTTTTCACGCTTGAGTAAGCAGTTATACATATAATCGCGTATAAAAGTATTGAGGGATGATGGACAAGTTGGGGTGCTATCAACGTGATATCAATAACCAAATTATAGGTTGGAGGGCGCCAATATATTTGTTTGTAATTATGTCATTATTATGCACCAATATTATTTCGGAATTTCCGTCTTATACAACAATGTCATTGCTACAAATTGCCATGATGGAGTATGCCAACTATATGAACAATAAAACATCAATGTTTATTGGAAAGTACAGGAAAGCGGTATATCGGCATAAAAGCTGCACCGGAAGCCAACGCCAGAAGGAAGCTAATGCCCTCTAGGCCTTAAACACAACAAGGACACGGAACTCCTTTCATGTGTTCGACAGCGAATCGTTGTTTTTTTCTCATGCAAAACGTACCTCCGAGTCAATCAATATTCCCAGCCTCCCCAAACCACCCATGCGTGAACCGGAAGTGAGCATGGCGCGAATTTAGCCATACACTTACCATCGGAGCAATATTTGTGCACCAATCAAAACAGTCTATGATGTTACCATTTCAATCAGGGATATAATACGTACCATGGTGATGGCGAGGTATGTTTAATACATACCCCAAGATTTGGTTTGGGGTGTGGCGATCACGGGGGTTACCCGACAATGAAGGGTTCATTTGTTACTTACCAGCCACGCGCCCAGACCCTCCATCCATGCCACCACTACCCCGCACCGCTCAACCGGCCCTGCTCATCTTATTGTCTCCCGAGCAGTATTGTCTCATCCATACACCTAGCAAGCTCTCCTGCTCACACATTAACCCCCCCCCCCCCGCCCCAACCCATCCAACCTCATCCCTACCCCCAGCACCCACCCTAGGTTCTCTCCTCACCCACCCGTGACTCACAGCCACAGCGCCCCGTTGTCTTCTTGTCGTCATCTACGAGCGAGACACGGCAGTGCCGTTCAGTTTTGTCCTTCCCATCGACATAGATTGCAACAAAAAGGCCCCATGGGGGACATGTACTGCGGTTGAGGGGGGGGGGGCGGGGTGGGCGGTGGGTGGCAGGCCGCCATGCCCCTTACTACCCACTTAGCCCCAGCCCCGCCCTCCCTCTTTCCGCAACCACCCAGCGCTCGTTTGTTCCATAGAAGAATGGTGGTGCCCTGCCAACGAACGGCGCGACTGTGGCATCAAGATTTAAAGACATGGGCTGAGTCGGAATGGAACGTCAGAAAAGACTGCCGAGTTTTGACCCAGCTACAATTGGTAATGCCTAGTCACATAAGATGCCCGATTTAATTTCGCCCCCGCAAAAGCTACGCCCGAGCATTGAAACCCCGCAGCATCGAGTCCAACGTTCCCGTGCGTAAAAGGTGAATGAACAGGGGCCGAACGACTAACTTCCGGTTCCAACTTCCGGTTCTGAATTCTCGATTGGACTGCCAGGATCCGCGTGACACAATGAGATGGCGCCACTCCGTCCTAGAATTCCATGCGTCATGGTGACTCATGAGTTTGCAATATGCTTCTGTGTCATAACATTATAGTTGTCTCTAACAGGAATTACGATCAATGACAGACTGGCCTGTTTTTTCTTTCCATTGTTTTTTTGCTTTTTGTTGTGATTCACCGAACCGGTTGAGTGTTGCACCGGCATCGGCAAAATTATCAGTGGCCGCCATTTTACATCAAATATCTGAAGATGATCGTTCTAGCATATATAATTGCACAGGTATCTCCCCGCAATATCAGAAACACAATTTTCCGTATGATGCTGAATTGATATGCACATTTAGTAGATTTTGCTTAGCAGTTGAATTTAAGCTGGAAGCCACGTGTCATAGACGTCTACGTCTCAGATATATGTGTAGTTTATGGATTAATCACATACTTGTAGCGATGATGCGCAAGCTCCAGCCAATACTTTTAAATGACAATGGGCTTTTTTCTCTTCCAAGTAGATCCTAAGGTGTAGCGAATATTCATAATGTCGTGATTCGGGCAGAAAACAGTTCTATAATTAGCTACAGCAGTCTATTACTTGCCTTCGGCAAAGGTGCGTTAGATGCACGCTTTCGTAGCACGATACATAGCTCAAATTGACACTTAGATGACGGTGTCACACAATAAGTCCATAAAGGACCCCCAACGTAATGAATTAGTACGAGAGCCGGATGGATGTTGCAATTGATTCAGTTTGCGCTGTTCTTCAATATATAAAGCAATGGAACCAAAATAGGACGTCTTGAGGTGTGTGCATCTGCCGTGCGAACGATAACAGTAGGCCACAGCCAGGCCATTGGAACAACAATGAAAAAAAAAGCCATAACATCAGTGAGATATGTTAGTCTTGCAACACACTTTGCAGGTTAGATATCACTTCAAATTTCATTACATTAATTAATATAATGATTAATACATGTCACCAAATTAAGACAAGTGTTGAGAACTGTCTTAAGCCACCCGATCATAACCTTAATCTGGTTACGGCATGGCTAAGTCGATGAAAAATCCGCCCCCCCCTCCCTCTTTACCCCCCCCCCCACCTCCCCCCCCCACCCCGCCCCGCAAACGCAATGAGTGGCTTCCTCTATTTTAAGGAGTCCAATGATTGGTGCCTGTATGGACCATGGCATCTGAGATGGGAGCCCCAGGCACATGTTGCTAACGGTATTGCGGCGGGTTTGCTAATTGTACACTGTGTGTGATTATCGACTTACTAGTGGTGGTCGATATTCAGGGCAGATCTAAGTCGATCACGTGGACGGCCGACCACTGTGCCTGGGTACTTACGGCAAACAAAGCACCGAGAAGACTCGCCGATCACCCACATCACCAGTTTGCATTCTTGTTTTTTTTTCATCTCCCCATCTTGGCTGTTGTGTGTTTGAGGGGCGGATCATTTTATATCAAGGGGGGGGGGGGCGCTATGGTTTCTGAGTGACGGCCAAACAGTTTCTTTTGGGTTCGACGAGGGCTGAATGTTTTCAACCGCCATGGGGAAGTCAGTCTTTTTAAGGGGTTGGTTCATGTGGTGGCTTCGTTTGGTTTTTTTATCTGCAAAAAATTCTCAATTTAATAGTGCGAGGGCAGGATTTTTCAAAGATAGGGGACATTTCTGTCTCGGTAACATTCAATTTTGTTTTTAATCAGGGCCCGAAAATAATAGCCTATGCCCCACAATTGGATATCTAATCTGAATCTATTTAGCGCAGTCTAATAGCCCTCATATTACGGGTTTCCTCCAGTATATATGAGAATATATATGTTGATGTTAATGAGAACAATTTCCACATACGGGTAGTAATGGGACACCTTGTCTATCGTTTATGTCGGACGGCACGACTTGTAATATTGTGGTACATGGTAAGCGTGAGTAAATACTATGGTGAACAACATTGATCGCACTTAACATGGAAGCCGGGTGGCTTTATTGCTCTATTTTGCCATTCCAACTATATTGTCAACACCTAGTGGCATTGGGCACAAGCGAACAAACCCAACAGGTTCCCATGTCACCATATATATCAATCAAAGATGCCATGCGTAAAGCGTGTAGATACCACGTAACATATCTCTGCATGGTAAACAATACCGTATATTATACCAATATTTTCATATCATGGATGAGTAACATTTTATGTTACATCTTATGCCGCCTGCATAACTCGTATATCGTATTCGGTTCGATATCATAATGATATACATACTGCCAAATTGTCAATGCTAGCTATGCGTGGTATTTGCGGTGTAGGACATATATTTGCTGTTCATCGAACCATTTTGCTTAGCACGGGGGTTGGCGTGGGTCTCTCTCTCTGTGCCTGTAGAGGTACCAGCCGCAGCGCCCCCATCCTGAATGCGGTGCCCGGGGTAACTAACACGTGGCGAGAGCCAGATTTGCCAATAAGCCAGCTGCAAAGTTGCCACCCTGAAGGGCAGCTGACGTCGGACATTTGAGACATAATTCCAGACCCAATTCGAACTGTCAAGCTACATCTAAGACCCTAACGCCTGGGTACTCCTCCGCCCAACCCCCTTCCGACCCCAAAGTCTTCACCCGCAATTGTACCCCACACCGTAGCCCCATTCCCGATCCACCCTGACCCCGGCCCACCTTGGCTGGCAGATTACGGCGCAACGTCCATAACCGGAAACACACCACAAGGGGTGTCTCACGGAAATGTGTTGCCGATGCCAAAGTATCAAAACCTAGATCTGAGCTCACCAACTGCCGCATTATATATATATGGCATATCTATAGATCTGGGACACCAATTTTTGTGGTTCTTTGCTTTTTTTTCCCCTATTTGGAAGTGCGAGTGGGTAGTGTGAGCGTTCATATGGCTAGACGCCGGCCCCGAACTGGTCACGTGGAAAACGAGACCGCGACACTGGTCCTATTATCGTATTAACGACAGACGATCATTCAACATTTTAAAATGAAATTGCGCAATTTTCAGATAAGGTTTATCTTTCCTAGCATAGATAACCCTGATATATTTACCGACACTCGTTTAAGGCGGACAGTGGGCGGCACGCACCTGTCGTGCTAAATTTGACACTTTCTTCTTGTGTTTTTTGAGGTTCGGCTTCCCCACGAATGTCCCACGACCTGTTGAGCCGGCTTACTGACTGAGCCAGGGACGCTCCGCGTACAGACAGACGATGGACGGCCAGTGCAGTGCGAGCGTTATTGGCTCTATGTCATTTCAACATTTTTGAATGAAATAGCGCAATTTTTAGATAAGGTTTATCTTTCCTAGCATAGATATCACTGATATATTTACCGACACTCGTTTAAGGCGGAAAGTGGGCGGCACGCACCTGTCGTAGTAAATTTGGCACTTTCTTCTTGTGTTTTTTGAGGTTCGGCTTCCCCACGAATGTCCCACGACCTGTTGAGCCGGCTTACTGACTGAGCCAGGGACGCTCCGCGTACAGACAGACGATGGACGGCCAGTGCAGTGCGAGCGTTATTGGCTCTATGTCATTTCAACATTTTTGAATGAAATAGCGCAATTTTTAGATAAGGTTTATCTTTCCTAGCATAGATATCACTGATATATTTACCGACACTCGTTTAAGGCGGAAAGTGGGCGGCACGCACCTGTCGTAGTAAATTTGGCACTTTCTTCTTGTGTTTTTTGAGGTTCGGCTTCCCCACGAATGTCCCACGACCTGTTGAGCCGGCTTACTGACTGAGCCAGGGACGCTCCGCGTACAGTACGATGGACGGCCAGGGCAGTGAGAGCGTTATTGGCTCTATGGCCAACCTGCCAGACAGCTGTAGCGTCGTAAACACGTATCATGACCGAGAGATAGAGAAGTGATTTAAGGATCCCCTCTACGCCATATCAAGGCCAATCATACCCGCCAGCCTTTCGACCTCGCATTCGTCCTGCCGCTGTGGAATCTTCTCCCCAAACTCCCCAAACGTCCCGTTCCCAGCAGCACCCCGGCCTCACCCCGCCTCGCCCCGTCTCGCCCGTTACACAACAAGTATAAGACCCCCCCCCACCTTCTCGCCCCGCATAGCAAGGGAACAAACAGTCGAGAGTTAAGAGGCGACGAGCGTCAAGGGAACCAGAGATCAGGCGTTGGGCGGGGCGGGGCGGGGCGGGGCGGGCCGGGGCGGGGCGGGGCGGGGTGGGGGAGAGGGGAAGAGGGAGACTGAGGGGTGAAGGGCTGGAGGGATTGGGTGTGTATGCGGTGCATACTCTTTAAGGCGTTGGTGGCGGGTTATGAAGTGGACGGGGGTCGTTACCTTCCCCCGGGTAGGGGAAAGGGGGTGAGGGTGGGGACATTTTTTTTCTTCTTTTTGCTTTTCCTCGGTCTGGTTATGCCCAATGGGGTCGTGGTGATGTTATAGGGGGCGGGGGTTATGTCGTTACGAGGCGGTGGTCGCGGTGAGCCAGACCCACATACCCCCCCCCCACCCCCACGCCCGCCCCCACACCTCGTCTCCATGTATCTATGTCGCTATATATCTAGATTTCTAATGCCCGCAATAGAACTCCCTATCGCCCCAGACCTTAAGAAGAAGTCGGCCTTTCATGCAGCGGTTTCATAGAGCAACCCCTAGGGCCCCCCTCCTTAACACACCACCCCTTCCGTCCCCTCACCTCTACCCCCCCCCCCCCCAGCTACCCGCCCCACCGCACCATCGCGCCCCGGCCGTCCCAACTCCTCGTCCGACACGGCACGACATTTACGAGCGGGGCTGGGGGGGGGGTTAGGAAACAAGCCCCCCCCCGGTCGAAGGGTTCACAGAGGGTATGTTGACGCTACTTGGGGGGTAAGGGAACGATGATTGGTGGTCCGTTCTTGAAGACACCCATCAATGCTAGGGTTCGTTGCTCCCTTCCCGCCAATGTGTACCGCATAACTTCTACTCGGATCTATCGTGTCGCTGTGTGCTCTGGAGACCTATTATTTAGTTCAGAAACACGAATCATGACCGCCAAAAAACGATTTTGCAACAGTATTTTAGTAGGCTACGTGATATCACGTTCCTCTGTTGAGTTTTCACAGATGATTTCCATGCATTCTATCACCTTTCTATTTGATCATCACCGATAGTTTCTTTGATGGTAATGATATATTTCTATATTTAAATATTCATATTTATATGTTGGTGTTCTGCTTTTCTTGAAAACTTTCCGGATGTTGCAAAATGTGTTTTCATTTTACGCTTAATGTTTCTAATGATTTGAAATCTTGGCAAGAACAACAACTGTTTACCGATTCCACTACCTTTCCTTCGAGGAATTTCATTTAGAAGGCAACCCCAATGACTAAGCCAACTGCTACATGCACAATTCAGGCATATTCTTACATATATGCTTGGGGGGGGGTGTCATGTTCCCAGATCACGAATAATAAATGTCTTTATTCCCAGATCACGATGAATTAAAAAAAAATAACTCGGATACACGATACTAAACTGACGATTTATCGATTCACGGTTATTTCATATGAAAATTCCCAGTTCACGATTAATGAAAATCCCTGATCACGGCGGTCGGCTAATACCCCATTCCCAGTCCACCAAGAATTATTTTCCTCATTCCCAGTTCACGCTGAATTAAAAAAGCACATTCCCGATTAACAGAAATACCCCCCCCCTTGCCTTGTATCTGGTCAACAACAGGGGTGTGTATGGGGGAGGGGGGTCATCTAGACGGCGTACCATTACGGAGGACCTCAACAATATATTGTAGATACATATGTAATAGCAAAAGAGCGGTAACAGTAAGCTGTCAAGTCTCAATATGTGTCCCCATGTGAGTGGAGAGAGGGGCTCTGCTTCCAGCATGTATCATTCATGATGGTGAACGGGGCCACCAGACCCCTCCCCCCACCACACATGGGACACCTATGGGGACTTCACTGATTTAATTCAGCTTCCATGGTTTGCACATGGGTTAAACATGGTCTAGCTAGGATCCCCCAATGGCGATAAAATATTTTCCCAGGGTAGACTCTTAAGATATCAACACCCCATTCCGCACCATACTGCGCGATTTGAAAGGCATGCGCGTAAAGATATGTTAGAGTTTGGTCATTTTCATCGGAATTATATAATATTTAATAATTTAATCAATGTATTTTTTATCATATATATATATATTCATAGAATCATAAAATATGGTTCTATTTTTGATGACGTAATACACAAGAAAGCGACACTTTCCAGCATGAGACCAGCACCAGGCGGCCAAGGAAATGTCGCAAACAACAAGCCGTTTTATTCATAGGATATTAGTTTTGTTTCGAAACAAAGACCTCAATACATCATTTCTATTTGTAGAGAAGTCACCGTTTCTCATGGCATAAATTGCTGTATGAACAGCTTTAATAAGATGAAAAACAAACACCCATCCAACTACCCCAGCAATAGTGGTTCAATTAAAGTGTGAGCCCCCCCATGACCACGTGATCATCCGGCGTCCATGTTAAGATCCAGAAGTTCGCCCCGATTTGATACAAGTTAGTATGAAAAAAGGGCAAAACACGGAATCGTCCTGGGGTTAGCCGTAACACCAAAGCCCAACGAACTTATCACGTCCGCAGCCTCGCGATGTCGCCACAAGACTCGCTGATAGCGAGATCCCCACTGGCAATGACGTCACACAGGGCTTTCGCGGTGAAATTATCCAAAACATAAGAAGATAAAACATAAGACCACGTAAGAAAAAAAGATGGGTGTGGGTGTGGGTGTGGGTGTGGGTGTGGGTGTGGGTGTTAGTGGATGAGGGTGTCTAGGGGGAGGGGGGTGGGGATGAGCGGCCATGGGGGTGGAGTAGCGTGGGGTGGGGTAGGCTGGAGGTGTCTATCAATGGGCCAATGAGAGTCCCGGTCACTGGCGAGAGACATGTTGATGGAGACGGGGTAATGAGGCATGGGAAGCTTTCATCTCCTGCCAAACATGGTGGCAACTGCTTTCGAACAACGCCCTCCCACACCTCTTCCACCCTAGGTCTGTCCCTTTTTTCTGTCCGTTGGTGAGTTAGCCCCCCCCCCCACCTTCCACCTGGGTCTCTTGCCCTGTCTGTTGGGGTGAGTTGGTGGTACAATCTCTGGGGATGTTCTTGTGGAGTGATGTGAGGAAGAGATTGTAATTATTAAACATGGCACGTGGCCCACCCGCTATACAATGTATCACTGATTTAAGGACTGGTTCCACCACCAATAACACCGGTAATGTAGATTATAATGGGCTAAAACTAAATGAAACAAATTGTCCATACGTTTTCTCAATTAATGTTATGCAGGTTTCGTTTGCGGCAGAATAAATTGGTATCTCCCGCCTGTGTGTTTAATCCAGTAGAACGACCCCAATGATATCACAAATGAATATCGTTCTTTCCTTACAGAGGATACTTTGTTCTTGTGGCAGGGTCTTAACCTTATTGTTTTAATTAGAAAATTGCAATATATATAGAAGCATGACATATATTTCGAAGAAAGGAAACCACAATCATCTACCCATGTCTGTCTGGATTAAGTATTACTCATATCGCGATGTAACCTGGCTATATGAGGCTAGAAATAAAGAATTATGCTGCCGACGATGACGGATGTTGCAAGAGACCATCTGAAGGCATATCGAGGCAATTAAGTAGCGATTGTTTTACTACTGGCCTACATTTTGGCGTCTCCAGCATCTAGTCGACTTTAGCTGTAACACTGTACTTTTTTTTCCTGGATTTAGAAATTTTGGATTTGGAAAAAAGCAATAGAAATGCAGAGGTGCACACAGTTTAAGGATGTAAAGAAATCCTCCAATAGATAATCCCCAAGTATCCCTCCATCGAAAATGAGGTAAACCAAGTCAAGTCGTTATGGGAACTATTATGACGTACTGAAATGTGAGTACATGATTGCTTAACAGACGGACACAATATAAGGACAAAAATATCGGTGGGTAATAAACTACGAAAAGAAGGTAAAAAACGCAGGATTGAGCCACATATCACTATTGAAATGTCGAAGCACACAGAAGGAACAATGGGAACGCGTCTGACAGTTATTATCGAAGCAAGCGTTAACAGTCACGACGCACTTTCCCATGACGCCATGCCACTACATCTCACATATTTAATGTCCGGTTGAAACCCAATCTCCCCCGTGCGAGGTGCGACGGCCATAGGAGCAGTCATATCCAGAGCCACGTGGCGGCAACAAAAAGTTAGCACTCGCCAGTCCTCTGGGCGATAAAGGGGGAGCCCCACAAGGTTATCGGTGGCCTACTTACAAGGAAAACTTTGGACGAATGAACAATAAGAATTCTAGGCCATAACGTACGTGGACTTATGGAGGCAAACAAATACGACTTCTGCGGTGTAAATGCCCCATAACATATGGCGCATTTATACCAATGAATGAATACATTGTTGGCTTAGGTCATCTGTGTACAGACCGGACATACGGATGTTCACTCTTATCACAGCCACGAGATATCACAGATGTTGTGCCATAGAAGCACTCTTCATAGCATACGAAGTCGAAAATAAGCCCACGAGGTAATGAAATCACATTCAAAGATTTAAGACGGAGAGGAAGCATCAGATAAGGAAACAGGGAATGAGAGAATACCAGAACCCTGATCAGCAGAGAAGATTGCGTGGAGCCATAAACATGTATGAGATGCATGGGAATACTGAGCAGCGCTGGAGTGGAATGGGCCAGCATGTACATGGAACACAAGACGAACACACCAGTGACAGATGCCCATTTCGCACCTCACCTGTGAACACCCCCACCCCTTTTTTGTGTGGATTCGCTATTTAGCGGCCTCCCCCTCCCCCCCCCCCCCCCTCACCACCGCATCACGGTCGTAAAATCGTTAAACCTGCTCAAATAGGACCACTCTCCAATTCATATTTCTGAATCCATGTTGCATGTTGCACCAACGCCGACCGGCCAACGGCAATAGAACCGTGCGATGGGGGACTCGGGCGGATATGAGACGGCGGCTACAAGTCGCAGGCGATTAAAGAGGGACATAGATAGCAATGCAAAGACAAATATTGAACGGACAAAGTAAACCGCAAGAAATGGCTGCATCTCGTGAAGAGTTCACGACGAACTGCAACATGTAACCAAATGATGCTCTAGAGGACGAAGAAATAAAAGAAATGAGTCACAGTTCGCAAAGAATAGTAGGGTCAGTAGCAACACGAGACATGAAGGCAAATCGAGCGAGCCAAGCACGGCTATTCAAAGACACGAAATGACACTAAACCGACAAGACTAGGTCGAGTATTATATGGAACAAGGGCAAGGGCTGGACGCTAACATCGATAAAAAACTAATAAAATTAACGAGAAAATGATACTGAATATGGAGCGCAAGAAGATTGCCAATATAACTCAGCCGCCGCCTTTACCCTGTTCCATGGCGAAATCATAAGACGGAGCAGCATTCTGGGGGCAAACAGAAAGCCAGCTCCGCACAGGCAGATGTGGTGGGCGGACGCAGTGAGAGGAAAAAACAACTAGTAAAGTTTCAGCGATAGGAGGAGGTATCGATCAGTGCTTTACTGTACGGACGCCGTTAGAATAGAAATTGGAGGAAGGACGGTACGTGGCGGACCCGGAGCGGGCAGGCCATTCGCCAATCTCCATACAGACCATAAATCACGTCTGCTTGGCGTACATGGACAATTTCAGCAGCTAGCAAACGCGGGACGGGGCCACGTCCGGCCCCGGGTGGCGGTCCGGGTCCGGGTCTTTTTCGGGTGGTGTGTGGGGGGAGGGGGGGGGGGGGCACGTCGGCCCCAGGTGGCGGTCCTGGTCCGGGTCCGGTTCGGGTGGGGGAAGTTGAGTGGGGCACGTCGGTTTGTGGGTCCGCGGATCGGGGAGGGAGGTGAGGGGTAGGGGATGTACAAGGGGATGGGGATTGAGGGGGGTGGGGAAGTCGCGTCCCAACCCGGCCCTCGGGAGACACGGCATCCCGTTAACCACGTGACTCAGCGCGAGACAAATCGCCCGCTATCGGACCCCCATGAATGTGGATGTATATCTAAAACTAATTCTCAAACTGAGTTTTATATCACGGTCTCATCCCTAAGAATGTCAATTTTTTATGGCATCTATTTATGTTTCATTCTCTTCTAAGACCATGCTGTTTCTCAGTGTTGTTCTCAGCATTTGCCCTTCCATGGAGTTCGTTGCCATCTGCTTCGCTTAATGCGATGCCATAACATTTTAATGAACTACTATGAGATAAATTGCAGACCCAGCGATACCGTGGTAATAATCTCAATTATATCTTCGTCCTCCGGGATGAGATAATGCGACGCTCCCTCATAACTCATTAAGGGGAACCCATTCTATGCACCAGGCCCGCATCGGGATCGACTCATAAATATGCATGGCTCTTGAAATTAAAGGGAAAGAGATAACATTGTCTAGGTACAATAAAGAGCCCCATCAACCAGCGACAATATCCTCAGAGGTACAACCTAGGCTCCATCGATCAGCCAACTATCGCCAAAAGCAGGCAATATATGTATCAATGTTGGTTACATAAGAATTACGTTGACAATCCTGAGGATGTTGTTTACCCGTTTGTTTTCAATATTTGTATATAGCTACCGTAATCGACCCTGCGAACTTGTGAATCAGCTGGCGTTCAAATTTGGGAAATGTGTCTAATTCATACAGAGAAAAAGAGAAAACTTCTTTATAGGTTTGCATACTAAAGTCCTTGTTCTGCTAATCTACATAAGTATTGCCAAAGTAATGACATTGTTAACATGAGTCCCAGACGTCCCATACTTTGGTAACAGCTTCTTTGATGAATTACAAGAAGTGAAATGTTCGGGCTTTTGGCCACTATGGTGCACATACATTGATAAATGGATCAATTTATCAGAACTCTCCACTGTGTCAATTGTGATACAATCAGTCAGTGTGTTGTCGCGGCAAGACCCTATCCCGTGGCGGATCCAGGATTTGGCCAAAGGGGGTGCACACGTCGGAAAAAGCGGGTTGGTGTGCCATTTATCGTCTACATGCTGACGAAACTGCATTTTTGCGCCGTGAAAGGGTGACCCCCCCCCTCCTCTGATACGCCGCCGCTGTCTGCACCAGACAGTATCTTTTCCTTTCGGTAATACCGTTGCAATATTGTTAACAAATGCCCCAGTAGATGGCAGCACAGGTCATCAGTTAACTACGGAGTGGTTCACTAGAGGGCGGCACTGTTAAGGGTCGTGTCGAATAAAGCATCAATCATCACGCTCTAATTGTTTATACAATCATACAATATTATTATAATATGATGAAGACCTTAATAAAAATCCGGTTGTGTAAATATTGTGAACGTAAAACTGGTATTGGGCTAGAGGAACAGTTTCGGGTGTTACTTTGTTGGCCGCTATTCTCCGACACTAAACATTTATATATAGATAGAACATCTTGCACTTCCCACACATATATATTCATGCATCTTATGCCCTCAAATCACGCTCTTGTTCCGCCCGGTTTCTATATACAGTTGAAAACGCGCTAAGGAATAACATGGATAGGTGCTACCTAAAAAATACGAGCGTATATTTATTAATTCAGATATTCCGAGGGATACATCTAGATTAATATTCAAAATTAATCTCGCTCCCGCTTGCCATAAAGCATATCTTTGGCAGGATGACGTATGCCATGCACGTGCTTGTCCTATCATTCGGTTGCTTAGGAACTCCCATTGCAACGTCATATTTATAACATTTTGACGTCACAACTATTCTCTATGACAGCAGCCGATGGGCGGTCACCAAGAGCGCTCTGCTTGGCAACAGACATTGTCATTTAGCCCGTCGCTTATAAATTAACTTTTTGAAGTATACATCCAGTGTTAACATTGAATAATTTATTCGTTAATTTTGTGGGGCAGCTGATTTAATTATTAAAGACATGACATAATAGGCTTTGACCTCTCTTTGCTTGAATACATTTATGTACAGCGAATATTTACTCCGAATCCGAAAACGTCTCATGAGGGCAGTTACGCGAAATGAAAGTCCTAAGCCTATGCTTGAAATGGACTTTGAATAGGCATGCATGTTACCTTAAGATCTCACTTGGGCTCGCTAATGAACGCCGTAATTTAATAGTAATTTAGATTTTGCTGTTGTTGTTGTGGGCACCATGTTAAATGTTTCATTTAAAATGATTTTGTATTATGGTCCGGAAGACCCCGTAATATGGATAAATCCAATAAAACAAATGTTGACATGCATGCCGGGAGGGTGAATATTGGATGAATTTTCATGACGAAAAATGGCAGCTAGTGACATTTTTCTGAACATTTTGATCCAAGCTCGTTATTACGAAACTTAGAATGCTTTCTGGATTCCATCGATCATTTAAATATATCCTGCTCAGCTTCTTAGACAAAGTCAGCCAACACGGGCGAAGGTGTGTGTGTGTGGGGGGGGGGGCACCGAAAGGACGTGGAGGCACTTAAAGGGGTTTAAACCCGCAACCTGTTGCTCTACAGTGGCACACGCCACCTCTCGACCACGGCGGCGTCCTCTCGGCAGCAATAGTCCACCAACAGATGGGACAAAACCCTTTGTGTCTGGCCATCCTTTGTGACCCTGGTCTTCCCATTGTGGCTCCTGGACGCACTCCCTGAGTGTGCATCTCCACACCGTGATATCAAATGCTCCCACTAACCACGTTATCACGGAAGGAAATACGACAATTATGCTTGATAAATTGCGGGATAATAATGATCAATAAAATGAGACATCAATAACCATTGAACTGAAAGCGTCACTTACGTCAGGACTTCCTCTTGTTGCAGAGCGCTGAGTTCCTCTTCAATGATGTCGGAGTCGACGCTGTCATTCTCAAGGTCTTGTAGGAACTTGGCGTCCTTCAGCCACGTGAAATGGCTTTGGTATTTCTCGACGCTGAAAAGAAAATGCCATTGGTATTATTAAGGCTGAGGGCGAATGAAACATTAATCAGTGGTCAAAGCTCAAGGGGCGACGCTCGCTTCGGCTTCCATGTGCATGTACGTGCCAGTGTTTAAGGGGGTGAATAGCGCACGTGTTACTCGCGTCAACCATGTGCAATGAACGCGCTGATGAACGCGCTGACGTACATATCACATTTAGAATAACACATATATCATATCATATGCCACATGTTAGATGTCATACATCGTTTAACACATACGGTATATCGTGAGGACACCACAAATCACATACCACACAAAACACACCACATACGACTTATCGCATACGACATATTGCATAACGCACATCGCACACCAGACATCGCAAACCAGGGTTGAGTTGCGGAGCACGCTCGAACGCCGCGAACATTTTTGGTCACTCGGAGCTCGCTATGCAACGACATTGGTCACATCGAACTATTTCCATTTGTTGCGGGGATATCTACTACATAAATGTCCTTACTTTGGAAATAGCAGCACAATCTAAATAGTGTAAATATTGATAAATAAAAGATAACTATAAAGCATCGATATTTACTGGTTCTCCCCACTTATTTGAGAAAAATCGTCGTCCAGAGTTTAATATTATCATGCGGAACTGCTCTTGATCGCGGCGAACCATACCCCACTTCCGGTTCAACATTGTACGCGTCCTTGACCAATCCGCCAAGTTCAAATCCTTATTAGTCGTTGCCGATGGCGTGCGCACGCGGTCGACACCCATATGCAACGCACCCCAGGCATCACATGCAGCATATTGCATACTTCGTACACGCTGCACGTTACGATGATAATCAACTGCCGATGTCCACGATTCACATTTCCCTGGTACCTTCATATGGAAAACCTGCGAGTGAACCAATAGCATTTGCGATAAATCCGATTAAATTTGGCTAAATCCATTATACTGTGATTCTGCATCCATGTTTACTGATTTTTTTCTATTTACTAATAAAAATATCGATTATCCAGAAATGTAGACAGTAGCTTTGACAGAAGTTTCGACGAACGTTTTGACAGAAGTTTTGACAAGCTTCGACGAACTTTTCGACAGAAGTTTTGACAAATTTCGACAGAAATTTTGACAAGTTTTGACAGATCTTTCGACAGGTATTTCCATAGAAATAACGATAATGGTCGAACAACACTTCGAGGTTATGCCACTATAGTGTCGCAGGCTAACGCCAGTACCAAAACACTGCGCCGTATATCAAGCGCCGCTGGCAGGGGCATCAAACATACTTGCCAGCTTTTCCCATCCAATTCAATCTGATCCAATCCAATTCGTGGGTCAGAATGACGTGCAGTCAGGGAGATTGAGAGGGGGAGGGGTGGCTGAACCGTGACAGTCTGGGTCTCCGGGGAGAGTGGGGGTGTCAATATAATAACCTAGCGGGTGCCAATGGATGGAAGGCCCACTTAGAATAACACCCGCCTCCCCGGCCCCGTCGCACCTTCACTATCCTATCCCCACCCCTACCGCTACCACCCGCGCCATGCAAATATGACATCCGGTGATTCCTACGTAATACCCTCTCGCCATATATCCACGTCCTTGACGTAACGTACATATACACATATCCCGATATCCTACCTATCAAACATCCCATTGGCCGGGGTTAAACATGCCAACCCCCCACTTCACCCCCCCCCCACCCCCTCGGCAACCCCCTGCCCCCCCCCCCAGTCCCTTCGCCCCACGACCTTCCCACGCACCCATAACCGCGATGACCTCGGCGGCGAAAACCAACCACTTTGACTCCCATACCCTGGAGGGAGGGGGGTGGGGAGGGAGAGGGGTGCAGGGGGAGAAAGGGGGAAGGGGGGGGGGGGCGTTGCTCAGAGCTTTCAGTTTATTGTAACAAGTCGTTCCGAAGACTTGAATAAAGCCCCAACGATGGCTGCTCCTAAAATCCTAATCCTAAAAGAAGTCGTTACTGGTTACTGCTCCGGAGACACATCGGATCAAGTAGGCGACACACCGCACAATGGTCCACTGACGGATCCACGACGAGGGGAGCGGTGGGGCCAGGATTAGGTGGGCGGGGGTAGGAGGTGTCAAGGGGGTGACCAATAGGGCCGTGTTTTAGAGCTAACGTTACTTCGTCAACACCCCTAGGTCGATAGGCCATGGTAACCATTGCTGACAAGTTCTACTCAAAAAGTCATCTGTTTTTCGTGTTCAATCATAAACCAATATTTCCCCGGATAAGCGCTTATAATCGTTGAAATGGGCATGGCCTAGTTTAACCCTGAGACTTAACTCAACTTATTTTATTATTATTGTAAAATTGTATTGATTAGCTCTTAAAATTAACAAAAAATTGTCCGATAGATAGAGCGGCAGAAACGGGCTAAGAAGCATCCAGTGACATTAATATAGAATTATGTCAAAGATGCCCCCAATTCAAGTATTACTCTTGACCTGTCGATCTACAGCTTATCCCACTGCGAAGATGTCTCCATAATGAACAGGTTTTACGCCAATTGTGTACACACCAGGGCTAAATTAGGCCAAGGAACCTCTGGAAACAATGCACCACTTTGATGAAGTATGTCCCAGATTAGATCGCCGAGCCCGGGTTTCGAACCAGATACCTATTGATCTAAAAATAAATTTGTCTACCACTCTGTCTTAAACGTAAAGGAGAACTTCGCGGCCAAGTTCGTGGCATGTTCAGCACCTGTCTGTCGGCTGCGTTACGCAATGACACTTCACAATTGGTACATGGGTTGGAACCATCGTTGATAACAATTATATACACATCAAATGTATGTGTGTTAAGGACCACGAAGTATTTTGTCCCCGAGCGCTCAGAGAAATATGTCTATCCTTCCATTCCGCTATGAAGCAATGTGACACGCTAATTCATTGTACTTTAATAAATAATACACCGACTAAAGAGTAATATTGTATCAGCTCACTTTGAATTATTTTTAATTAAATTTTATGGTTGATCGCCTCTCCCGTTATTAATGGGGAATATTTTTCTTTCCTGCGCAATGCAAATGTGACATATTAGGCTCGTTGTGACTGTGGCTGTGCTTGTGGCTGCTTCGTTTTTACATTCCTTTGTATGGCGGAAGTAATATTTTCCAATCGCGTGTCTCTTCCCCTGGCCTCGTTACCGGTTACTGCTCCGGAGACACATCGGATCAAGTAGGCGAAACACCGCACAATGGTCCACTGACGGATCCACGACGAGGGGGGCGGTGGGGCCAGGATTGGGTGGGCGGGGGTAGGAGGTGTCAAGGGGGGTGACCAATAAAGCCGTGTTTTAGAGCTAATATTACTTCGTCAACACCCCTAGGTCGATAGGCCATGGAAACCATTGCTGACAAGTTCTACTCAAAAAGTCATCTGTTTTTCGTGTTCAATCATAAACCAATATTTCCCCGGATAAGCGCTTATAATCGTTGAAATGGGCATGGCCTATTTTAACCCTGAGACTTAACTCAACTTATTTTATTATTATTGTAAAATTGTATTGATTAGCTCTTAAAATTAACAAAAAATTGTCCGATAGATAGAGCGGCAGAAACGGGCTAAGAAGCCTTCAGTGACATTAATATAGAATTATGTCAAAGATGCCCCCAATTCAAGTATTACTCTTGATCTGTCGATCTACAGCTCATCCTACTGCAAAGATATCTCCATAATGAACAGGTTTTACGCCAATTGTGTGCACACCAGGGCTAAATTAGGCCGAGGAACCTCTGGAAACAATGCACCACTTTGATGAAGTATGTCCCAGATTAGATCGCCGAGCCCGGGTTTCGAACCAGAGACCTATTGATCTAAAAATAAATTTGTCTACCACTCTGTCTTAAACGTAAAGGAGAACTTCGCGGCCAAGTTCGTGGCATGTTCAGCACCTGTCTGCGTTACGCAATGATACTTCACAATTGGTACATGGGTTGGAACCATCGTTGATAACAATTATATACACATCAAATGTATGTGTGTTAAGGACCACGAAGTATTTTGTCCCCGAGCGCTCAGAGAAATATGTTCTTCCTTCCATTCCGCTATGAAGCAATGTGACACGCTAAATCATTGTACTT
The DNA here is from genome assembly GCA_964019135.1 of Arenicola marina. NCBI lineage: Eukaryota > Metazoa > Annelida > Polychaeta > Arenicolidae > Arenicola > Arenicola marina. The sequence goes on from OZ025261.1 coordinate 18,320,845, forward strand.
TAATAAATAATACACCGACCAAAGAGTAATATTGCACCAGCTCACTTTGAATTATTTTTAATTTAATTTTATGGTTGATCGCCTCTCCCGTTATTAATGGGGACTATTTTTCTTTCCTGCGCAATGCAAATGTGACATATTAGGCTCGTTGTGACTGTGGCTGTGCCTGTGGCTGCTTCGTTTTTACATTCCTTTGTATGGCGGAAGTAATATTTTCCAATCGCGTGTCTCTTCCCCTGGCCTCATTAAGGTTTGACGGCGGTGCTTGACGTGTTAGGTTCATAATGGACTCCTCTTATTGCCCGGGGAGCGGATGCTGTGAGCTCCGTTTGTCGCCGCCACCCACGGTCTGTCCATTATAACGGCGCCGTCCCAATATGGTTCCGTATCGATTTTACTTTCCCCACAAACACAACTGCTTCTGTCGAACTGCCACATCAATATCGGTGCCTACAAATGCACGGCCAACCACGCTCAACACCCGAAACTGGGTCTCCTTTTCCAAGTGTATGTCTGCGATGCATTCCCATTCTCATCTGCCCCCGGCCCCCTCCCCCCCCCCCCCCCCCGCCCCAATCTGATCTTCCACCGCCCCCGCCTCCGCCTACCCTATCTCATCGTTCACCTTGTGCCTAGCCCCCATCTCATCTCCCCGTTCTGTCTGTGAGGCCGGTGCCCGTAGCACCACCTTCCGGCCTCTTACTTTTCCCCGACCCCATCATCCCTAGCGCGACACCGGAAGTACGCAATCGATGATTTCCAATTCGGTGCCTGTCCGCAAACAATAAACAAGCCGGCCCCGTCTCGTCGTGAGGGTGGTGGTGGGCGGAAAACTGTGCCAGACTCGCTTCTCCACCCTTCACCTGCCCCCCGCCCCCCCCTCAGTCCCCACCTCCACCCACCTGCCAAGGTCCATCCACATGGCCAGTCGTCACCTTTAAGGTATTATAATGCAGCCGCCCAAGAATTGTCACTTCTGGGCCTCCACCCACCCCAAACACCCCTCCCCTACCCCCCCCCCCCCCCTCGACTCCCAGCTCCCCCCCGGGGCTCGTTTCTTTCTTGTCCCGGGCCTCCACCACTCCAGCAGTGGTACCCAATGACTCTCTGCCAATGGGATCATGCCTCCAGCGGCCCACGGTCGTACACCAAGGAAGCACTTTTTGTCTGCACATGGACGCGAAAAGTCAACGTCCCCCGGTTTCATTATCTCTGTTTCAGTCAATGTTATTGACTTGCGAACCCCCCTTGAGAATAAACCCATAAAGCCAGAAAAAAATCCTGGTGCGGTTTCTGGTCATTGAAACTAAAATTAGATCTTTTTTTACGCTGTTTTTTAGAGGATTTTTTCTGCAGTTCGTCAGGGAGATGATGTCATGGTATTCCATCGTGTCACATCCCGGAATTAGGGTTTAAAGTTGTTTATCTGAGTACAATGAATAAACACACATCTCACTCCCCATATTATCAAGCTCAGAGGACGCTGTGGTGAGCGCATCGTTTAAAAATCTTCTCTTAATCGCGAATCTCCAAGAATTAGCGAGAGTACTATCAAAATTTCCTAGCATTCAATGACAAAACTCAGAGAAAACGAACATTTGGCGACAAGGATGAGATGCGAAAGGTGGTAAATATGCTGAAGGGTTATATTGTGAATATCAAGGAATACATATATTGCTTTAGTAGATCTAACAATTAGGGGTCGAATCAGAAATTGCACGAAATGACCATCCCTAAACTTGGCAACAGAAAGTGGCGCATCTCCACAAGGACTCCAGAATGTCAATCGCCGGCATCGGAAGATGATTCCTCTCCTTAAGATGCAAGCAACTTGCCCTTGACATGCACACAGGAAATGGTCAATCAACGCCAGGCGATATTTTATAAGACACATAAAACTAAAGAAAAGCAATTTACTTTTACCTTTTATATCGCGCCCACGTTCCAGTGTATTTTACCATGAAATGCGTACTGTATATTTGCATATGTGTACCATGTACCACGATATCGAAATGTACTTGAATTGGATACTGAGGAAAATACTAAGTCAAAGGTCGCGCTAGGTCACCACGCCAGTGATGTTGCCCGGAGGACCAGATTGATGTTCGTCTGTCTTGTGAGCGCATACAAAGTGCTGGCTGTTTTGGCCTTTGTAATGCAAACGGTGCACTTGTCGAACGTCTACCCCACTCCCCCACACACCCACCAATGCGGCCTTTGTTACCGTACATCTCCTGCGAGGGGGCAATTGAGGGGCTATATTTGTCACCGGCAATACATCTTGTGTTCAGTGAACCTCATCGGCGTTCATTGTCGGCGGAGGGTGGGTGGGAGGGGGGGGGGACTCGGTGCGGCGATTGGGGCACAGGAGGAAGCGACAAGGGGGCGAGGAGGGGAGAGGAAGGGGGCGAGGAGAGAGGGGTTGAGACACAGGAGGAAGGGAGAAGTGGAAGGAGAGGGGCGCGAAAGGGAGGCGAGGGGAGAGGTGTTGGGACACAGGTGGAAGCGAGAAGTGGAAGGAGAGAGGAGGGGAAGGGAGGCGAGGGGCGCGGGTCGTAGAACACGGGAAAGCCAGAAGGGGAAAAGAAGAGGTGGGGAGTGAAGGGGAAGTTAACAGTGGAGAGGGAAGGGAGGGCAGGGGCTCGAGATTCCAGGCCAAGCCAGACTGGCCCATAAGGCAGTCAGTACTCGCGACGGTCGCCAAGGGTTTGTGTCTTCCTGCCTCCCCCCCCCCCCACCCCGCCTCCCTTCCCCCCCCCCTCCCTCTCCCTCACCCTCTCCAACTCTCTTCTCTCCCCTGCGCAATGCCCTATAGCGTTGGGAGGAAGAGACTGGGGACACGATGCAGCCAGCATCAGCAGCAGCAGCCATCGATTGTCTCCTTTGAAAAAATGTCTTGTCTCCCCTAGATTGGCTATCGTGAGGGGAGAGGCGGGACAATGCTCGGCGCCGACCCCTCTGGCACACTGGACAAAGGGCCGATTGATTGAGAGGGTCAGGGCGTAAGGGGGTGAGGAGAGAGGAAAGAAGATCGGGGAGGGCGTGTGGCTAGACGGGCGGGCGGAGGGGGGGGGGGGGGGGGCAGGGGCGGGCGGATGGGTAGGGGATCGAGGGTAGAGATGTGTGGGGATGTGTGCGAGGGTGATGCCGACGGTGACGGTGACAGTGACAGTCGACCCAAGCCCTTACAACCCTTGAGCTGCGTTGAAGGAAAAACCTGGCTAAAATTAAATATCTCCCAAATTCAGAACATGGGTTCTGGTGTAAAATTCAAATAGCTACCCACGTGCCACCTATACCACCGCCCCCCAAACGCCCCCCCCCCCCCCCCGCCCCACCAACAAAAATTAAAATGAAAAACTAACTGTACCAGGCCCACACACTGTACCACACGCCGCCAATCCTACAGTATTTGACGTATTTTAAGTTCAATATGCCGCGATGTTCTTTCCCTTCTATTTAATATCTGAGTGGCTCCAACGCCAGCAGCCCAGCTTGGGTTTTTAGTTGGAGTCTCCGAAACCAACTTTGTACTTTTCTATTTATTTATTTATTTTTGTTCCTGCCTCGACTTGTATGTCAGCCAGATTTTTGTACACTTGGTTTAAATAAACGATATTTGACTTGACTTGACTGGACTACAGTACAAACTAGCCTTGTGGAACACAACATTCCTTGTCTCCTACAGCAATGTGTAGTACCCTGTCCCCAGCACGAATCCCCTATCCATCACCTTTTACCACTGCCCGCTCAAAAACTCCACTCTCCGCCCACCCCCCCTAACAAAAAAACATTGTTCCCCCATCGCCGAGTGGCGCATGCGTGTTTGTCATTGCTGACGACAAATCCAGAATGTCGCAAGCCATGCATGCATGGGGCCTCAAGACAGTGGCTGGGCGCAGGCATCATCGCGACGCATACTACACACAAAAACAAAACAAAATGGCCGCCAAGCCATTCGTCGCGTGAATCCTCCTCCCGCTCCGTCTTTAATCTCAATGGGTGCTAAACGTAACGAGAATAGACCACTGCGCTGTGGGTAATTCCACTGTTTACCCACCATCAATGAATGGTCGATCCCGCCACTGTGCGGATGGAGTACACACTACGACAGACCGGACACGGTTGTAATGCCTCCTCAGCTCATGGATAGGTCTTGTTTTCATCCAACCCTCGGCTAATTTCTCCATCGATCATCAATTTAACGCGTGTCCGCGTCTTCTCTGTCTATCTATGTCCCATCGCCTCCATTACCCCCCCCCCCCCCCCGCATCCACCCCCGCTGTCCGTTACCCCAGCTCCTTCTCTCTTCTCACCCTCTCTCCTGGTTTAGGCTTCTCCTCAGTCTCGTCTGCCCTGCTTCACTGACCAGCCGACTGCATGTCTGTCCCAATGACGTCCCCTCCCCTGCGCTTTGACCTTCACCTTTGTCCTTGACATTTGATCCCGAAGGCTGGAGATCGGGAGAGCCAACTCAGCCTTCGTCTGTGAGTGGATTGGTTCCGCTACAAGCCACTCTGACTTCAGCCAGCAGACTTGATGTGAACTGGGACTATTTGTATACTATGTCTGACTCAGTTCCAACCTGAAGGGGAATAGGTCACATATAGGACACCAGCTGGGGACATTCTAGCTGACAGGGGCTAGTATTCCAGCATGATAAACCATATAAGGTAGAGCTACAGATAAACAGGCACCATAAAATGCTCTGAAAAGGATTAGTTTTAGTATGGAAGCAGATAGAGCGGTATTGTTTCCCTATACCTTGATATTTATTACCTGTATTATATTAACGCATGTAGCGACTGATAGGAAGTCGACAGTTCATGAATAAAATGCACTATAGTTCCCCCGTTGAGACTCCATGTTAAGAGTGGTCCACTGAACTGCAATGAGCGCCTGCCTTCAATATTAAATTGGCGCCCCAATTCTTGGAATTCAACTCATTATTAAAAAAAATTCATGTTACCAGACATTCGTGAGGGATTTGCTTGGAATGAAGCTAATTGTAAGCCACAGTCAAAAAAAAGCACAACATGAAGCAAGTTGTATTTGGGTCGAATGTTGATCAAAGTCCATGATAAAGGCCGCTATCTACACTGGATCCGTTGTTTCTCGCCATGGTGCGGTGACTCAGAGATGGGGCCCTGTCGTTAATTAAAGGGATTAATACAAGAGATGTTTACATACAAAGGAGTAACGTCAGCACATTGACGCAAGGTGACGTCAGCATATTTACGTAGAGTAACGTCAGCACATTGACGTAAGGTGACGTCAGCATATTTACGTAAGGTGACGTCAGCATGTTTTTTGCAGCAAAACAAGCAGTCCACAGAATCGCCTTCCTAGCTTGGGACCCGGGACCATCATTTCCAAAAGAACTCAATCGTCCGCTAGAGGGCGATACGACGTTCGATATTGGCCGCCGGAACCAGCATGTTCCATGTGTTGTGCTGATAGTGCAGGAACCAGGTAGTACCAGTATAACCAGATGTAATTAGCTTTGGTTCATTAAAAGCCTATGGGGCATGAAATCATTCATAACACGCGGCGCGTTCTATTGTAGGAACGATAAAAGTCCCATTATATTACGCACTATAATACAGATCAGCCAGGAGACGTCCAGAAGGGAGGATTACTGGCAGCTCATCACAGTACTTGCAGTGTCATAAATCAGATTTACCATTGGAGAGGATGACGTCACGACCCGTACTCGTAAACCCTACTCAGTGGTACCTAAGCCTTCTTAGTGGAACATTTGGAAACGGTTTTTTGCCAAATAACCGAATGCATTTTCGGGAATACGAGGAATATTTCAATATCAAAGTACATAGTAAATGCAATTTCTGGATTATGAGTCGTGCGTAATTTTACGACAAGATTATGAAAGTTCTTTGGCTTTCTTTTTTGCTCTTCCTGTATGTGTATCAGCTTGGGTCTGTGTGGTGTGTGGCAAGTAAAAACTGCCTTTAACTGCTGTAGAGTGGGGTGGGTTTTCACGACAGGGTGGTGCAGGGTGGCGCAGGGTGGCGTAGGTGGTATGGATGGGGGCTGCACCGGATATACCCCCACTCAGTCCTTCCTAGGGCGATAAATACCTGGACACCATTAGGAATTCTGGACCAGTTTTCATTTGCTGCGGTGAGGTCGAGTCCTTGAGGCGATCCGGAGACCGGGTGGTGGCCGTGGGGGTGGGCGGAGGAGGGGGAGGGAGGAGGGGGAGGGAGGAGGGAGAGGGAGAGGGGGGTGGGGCACAAGACATGGGGTAGGTGGATGGAGACCGCAATGCTGGGATAGGTTGGCGTGGCGTGGCGTTGGGTGACCAACTCCAGTCATGTCGCGTCAATGGGAGAAGGAAGGGGAGAGCGGAGCCATGTCCCTGTGGTAACCCCCCTAAAGGTGGTAGGGTGAATGTGGGGCGGTGAAATGAGGTGGGGTTCCAGTGGTTATATTATGAGTGGTCAGGTAGTCAAGTGGTCAAGTGGTGGCACTGTGTGATGGTGTGGGGTGGGGTGGGGTGGAGTGGGGTGGGGTGGGGTGGGGTGGGGTGGGGTGGGGTGGGGTGGGGCATGGATTGCTGGTCTTGCAATGATGACGTGGTGGCGTGGGCGTGATAGGGGATGGGATGATGAGTCCAGGGGTTGAGGGTGGAAGGGTGTGTGTGTGTTTGGTGGGGGGGGGGGGGGGTAGGGGTTATTGTGCTTTTTCCTAGACGGGGGGAGGGGAGGGTGGGCGGAGAATGAAGTGGCATGGCGGTACACCACACAGTATCGCCCAATCCCTTAGCCACACTGTTCGCAGTCCCGCCACGTTGACGGTTGTACATATAAAAACACGGCCCTCTCCCTTCGGCGTTCATAACGAGATAATCAACTAACTCCCAGTCCCATGGGTTGTGTGTGTGGCGGACCTCATCGCAGTCCCAGGGTTCCATCACTTACGGAATGACGGCCCGGAGCGCAGAGCTTGAGGGCCGAGGCTGGTGGGTGGGGGGGGAGGGTTGGGGGGGGGGAGGCGTGGGAGGGGTTGGGGTTGGGGGAGGGTGCGGTCAGATGGTGGGTGAGGTTGCGGGGGCAGTCAGATCTTGGGTGGGGTGGGGTGGGGCAGGGTGGTGACACGGATACAGATATAGGGGTACTATAAAGCAAAGTGGGTATGCGTACGACGGCTGGCGGGTGATCCAAGGTGAGAGGGGGGCGGGGGTGTCTGGGAGGTGTGCCTGAATACTACAGATTTGTGTCGGACGGAAGGCAAGGCACAACATTGGACAACATGAAGTGGAGTAGGGAGCTAGGGGACGTGGATAGGGGGAAGGTAGGTGTGGGGAGGGCGGTCGGCATTGAGGAGAGAGACAGAATAAATGGCGACCGGACAGACGACGAAGCAGATAGGGCTTACAGCAATCAATAGAAAAGTAACAAGATCTGCTTTGGCACACTTTAGGGACAAACAGGATATAAGATCCCAGGGATTCAGTAACCTCCGCCCAGTGCCTGTAAAACATAACCATGCTCACGCATACACTCATTCATACGTTCGCCTTTCGAGATTACTGGTGAGGAAGGTCTATTTCGGCTGTTTTAATTCATTCGCTGACACACTGAACGTGTCACTATTACCACTGAATCTTTCATAACGAGCTCATGTCGCCATGATCAATATTTCAATGTCTCTCTCTGTGTCTAAGACCAACCGAACATTATTCATGCTGTCCCCATACCGTCTCCATAACAAACATTGGCCCACCGTGTCTGCCTGATAACGCCCGACATGCATCGTCTCTTGGGCAAGCAGCCCCGCCCTGGCCCCGCCCTGGCCCCGCCCTGTCCCAACCTGCCACGCTCTGTCCCACCCTGTCCCGTCCGGCCCACCCTGTCCCACCCTGTCCCATCCTGTCCCACCCTGCCACGCTCTGCCCCACCCTGGCCCGCCCGGCCCGCCCTGTCCCGCCCTGTCCCGCCCCCGCCACCGCCCAATCACGCGGAAAGAACTATTATTTAAAATCTGTTAGTGATTAATGAAGATTACCGGTTTCCCTGGTGATTTGCTGCATAATCAAAGCGAGCGAGACGACTGCAGCAGCCGGACCCATCAGTGAGCGATAATGTGAGTAATGACCAATGATTAAAGCTAACGAACGCCCGTCGCCGGACCACGTGGTCGCACCGTATTAGCCGGTAGGGGCGCCCTCAGGGGGAGACCCGACCAGCGAATTGGTTGGATTATAAGATTGCAGCACCCCCTTCCCCAGAACCCTTACGGCATGGCCGCTAACCCCAGACTATGGGCAGTATCCACTCTATTGTTTCCGGGTTTGGGTCTCCTCTGGGTATCCTCCGCAGCAATGGAATATAACACTTGCATAGAGTTTCGCTCGTATGTACTAACGCAATGTCTTGACTAACTAACGTTACCCTGCAGTGGGCGTAACTAGACACATCGCCGATTTGTCAACCTAGGTGCAAATTATTCCGTATTTCAGCTCCCAAAGATGTTCCTTCGTCAGGAATATATAATTTAGTGTCTAACTATCCTGGAGAATGATCACATATTGATCAACTTATTGCGTTCGTAGTTATCTCATGCAAGATTAACAATTTATTTTAGAAAAATAATTAGAAACATATTTGCATCCTTCGCATGTCACATATTGAAACAGTATGATATGCTTCAGTCGCCATGAGACAACGACTGACTGGTGTTTCAGCGCCAGATGACTTTTTTTCTAGTTTTTTTGCTGATACGGGGTTTGCCACCTGCTCCCTATTATTATCACCCTGGACCTAAATGTTGGGCTGAATATGGTTGGTCGTCATGCCTCGGGGGTGGTGGAGCGAGCGGAGGGGGAAGGGTTGGGGGTTGAGGGGGGGGGGGCTCCAACACATGACGACGTGGTGCAGTGTCGGATGTATGCGGTGCCATCCTCTCCCTCCCCTCAGTGCTACGCAGGGTATGCATGACAACAGGTGGCATGTTACAGATGGTACATGTATGGGTGTTCGTTGTTCTGCTGTAACGCTAACTAGAGACGTGTAAAATGAGACGTTGAATTGTTTTGTTCCGTCTTTGTTCGGTGCTGTTGGGGAGGGATGGGAGGGAGGGGGGGGGGGGGCTGATAACTTAATAAAAAATACATTACTAAATTCATACTTAATAATAGTAAAATGAAGTAAACTAAAAGGGATATGGCATAATTCAAATAGTCGTGAAAATAAAGCGAGACGTTGATGTTGATGTTACATGGTTTTGCTCATAGTGTAAAAAGTTTAAAATATTGGCATAATTTTATCGGGAATTTTCGAACCAAACAGCATCGTTCATGGCCCCAATGTCCTTCCATTAGTATCTTTCCTGGTCGCACCATCGCCTGCCTCCCTTCCGTACCTCCCCCTTCCCTCTCCCTCTCCCTCTCCCTGTCTCTCCCTCTCTCTCTCCCTCTGCCACTCCCTCTCCCTCTCTTCCTCTCCTCCCTCTCTCCCTCTCCCACTCTCTCTCCCTCTCACGCTCCCTCTCCCCCTCCCATCTCTGGAGTCATGCTGTTCCCCCATAACGACGGCTACGTTGTAAAATCTGTCATTTCAACTTTCAGGATCTTGACATATAATATGCAAAGCGCGATATCTATGGAAAAACTGTCATTATGGGTTCTATACACTTTGGTAAGACAAGAACAACACACCAAACAAAACGCTAGCTCCCTGGGGGCGTTCAATAACAGCTCCACTGATCCCCTCGGGGGGACTGTCATTACCATGACAACAGGGTCGCGTGGGGTGGAGGGCATGGGGTCGGGGTATCGGAGGGGAGGAGGGAGGGGAACAATGGCAGGTTGTGACTGGTGGGAGACAAGCAAACCATATCATATTTGACTTAAAGCGGGGGCTGCAAATGGAAGCCGGTATAGACATCACCTTGGAGGGAAACTCCAAATATGGATGGCTCGTAGTCTATATATATATATATAGATATGTTTCACCCCTCATGGTTCAGGAAGAAGAACAAGCAACATTATCAGATGTTATCCGTTTAGCATTACACGCACTGGACCACACGTTAAATCAGATTTAGACCAGATATCCAAACCTGGCCCCGGCGTATTAATAACATAAATATGGGCCGATGCCAATCGATCTACATCAGTTGCTCTTGCGACGGTAGTATCGGCACTACCGCAAATCCCACAAATACTTGACCCTCAATTAACATGATGTCCGACAAATCATATAACCAACCTTTATTGCGGTCGACTTGCCCTCCGCTTTTAATCTAGAATTCCCAGTGCAATCGGAATTACCATTCGCTATTAATAACGTCTGACTCCTTTGATCATTTATTCCCTTCGTGTCAGTGCCTGTAAAAAATTCGCAGAGCTCGCAGTTCTACGGCAGGATACTGGGAACCCGCCCGGCGAGTCCGGCTAAATATAGCCAGGGATCAGGTAGGCGGATACGCATTCTCCCTCTATATTCCCTGTGGATCAGACAGAGGATCAATAAGTAATCTGCAGGGGGCGTTAAATATCGCCACTTAGACCCCTAATAAATGTAATGGATATCGGTTCAACGTTGTATTTTTTTATCCGTTTTATCCATTCACTTTTTCCGTGGTTCTTAATTCATTTTGCCGCAAATGCCACCTTTTTTCATCATTTGGCACTTTGGTTAAAGTCGATTCCTATGTTGTTTTACTCCTTCCGTCGCAATGCATGTCCCTGTTGCACAGTTCTGAACGATTCTGTCTGAATGTCTGTCTCTGTTCTCATTGTCTCATTACCTCACTGTCTTGTCTCTGTTCTCATTGTTTATCTGCTTCACTGTTCTGTTTTACTATCTCCCTGTTTCACAATCACAAATATCAGTTTCGCTGTCTCACTGTCTTTGATTGTGCCTCATTATAATTTTCTCTTTATCCGGTTTTCAGTTTTCATCCTTTCGTCTCATTACCTGTGTCTTTGCGTCACATATCAAGTACTCTGTCTTCCTTGTTATCCTTACTATCTCAATTCGTGTGTTCCTGTTTCCTTTCTTACTGCCCCTCTCTCCATTCAATATTAGGGACATCACAATGTCGTCGCTGTATCTCTACCACTCGTCTCCATGTCACTTCTTTTCCTTATTTCTCACCCGTATTGTCTTTGGTACTGTTCCTCATCTTTCAGCGCAGCTTCTCGTCGCACTGTCTCTTCCTCTCGTGTCTACTGTGGCTCACACTACATCATGTACTTCTAAAAAAACAGTTTGTCATGAGAAATGATAGTTTTGGATCTCCTTACATTTAAACCTGGTTTAAACTTACCGACGTATACGGTCTGCAGACGATTTGGCCCACCGCTAAAAAACGTTAAAACCCCCGGCCTGGACTGTATAAATGCAATTGCAACCATCTGCAAATTGATCTGCGTCTTTAAGTATCTCAATGTGTGCCCAAATTTGTGATCTGCGATCGACAAAATAAGAAACGTTGCCTATTTTTAGTCGGATAACTTGCGGTTTATTATACTACCAATCCGGTCTTGAATAGCTTAGTTCCATATTTGATGGCCCGTTTCTAGGCTGGGGTAGCCAGCCAGCCAGCCACCCAGCCAGTCAGCCAGTCAGCCAACCAGGCAGGACGGCCGTTGCGTTATTTCCCCAATCCTAATATTATGGGCGCTCGCTCTCTTGCCAAGCGGGGAGGGACCTGCGTCCACCTGCGTGGAAGAATTATTATTTGTCACAGCCGCCGTCGCTGGGTTGAATGAGATATTGATCAAAATGGGCGTGACGGTTTAGAATCGACGGCCTCCTACTAAAAATACACCGCGAGCGACTGCTATTGGTGTGTGATGGAGATCGCAACAAATTTTTTTATCCGGGCAGAGGAGGAATGGACGAGGCACAATGGAAGAGATAGAGAGGTTGGAAGAGAAAAGTGGGAAAAGTGACGGAGAAGCATGGGCGCATGTCGGGGAGAGGAAAATATTGATAAAGATAAAGAAATAGGAACAGGTAGACCAAGAGGAATAGGAGAGAATAGAGGTCACCGGGAATGGGAGAAAGAGAGGTCACGAGAAATGGGAGGAAGTGGGTCACGAGAAATGGGAGCAAGAGAGGTCACAAGAAATGAGAGAAAGAGAGGTTGGGAGAAATGAAAGGAAGAGAGGTCACGAGAAATGGGAAGAAGAGAGGTCACGAGAAATGGGAGGAAGAGAGGTCACGAGGAATGGAAGGAAGACATCAATGGATACCACACAAGGAGTAATATGCAGGCAGGGAGCATGGCCTACTTTAACAAGGAGAACAATGTGGCCGGGAACATAACGGGTCGCAACAGAGGTTGACAGACACTATGCTGGGACGGGTACGAAGTGGCAGCAGAAGGGCTACAGTGAGAGACAGGCATTGCGGATATAACTTTGGACACCTACTTTGGCACTAATGTGCGAGAAAGACATTACTGGGGTTGAATAATTCAATACATTTAGAAACATGTAAGCCGAAACATATCTCGTTGATTCAATAACAAAATGATAATTGCGTGTTTAACAATTATCTTATCTAATGTATTCTGGTGTGCTCTCGTACATCCATCATGTGCAAGGGACTGGTGCATGTGTTTTTTCTTGGCTTGGCTGATGGATGAAGTATCTGCAGGAGTACTGACAACTTGCAGTATACGCATCGGATTGGTTGATGCTATCAGCTTGGGTTCGATAATTCGATTATTTGCCATGTGTGGTCCAATATATCTCCCTACCAGATAATCATATTGTGAATCCATGGGGTTCCCGTAAACTAGGTTATCACCATCACCGGTGACAGGTCCTGTATTATTTTATCAGAAAAAGTTAAGTTTAAATAAGATTTCGCCACCCTGTATTGGCTCGTGCAGCAATTCCGTACGTGAATCGGGCGTGACCTACTCTCAATTACAGATCATTGTCACCAACAGGACGCCCTTACAGGCAATTGCCACGAACAGGACGCACTTACAGGTCATTGTCACCCACAGGACGCACTTATACAGGTCATAGTAACAAACAGGACGCACTTACAGGTCATTGTCACCCACAGGACGCACTTATACAGGTCATTGTAACAAACAGGACGCACTTACAGGTCATTGTCACCCACAGGACGCACTTATACAGGTCATTGTAACAAACAGGACGCACTTACAGGTCATTGTAACAAACAGGACGCACTTAAAGGTCATTGTAACAAACAGGACGCACTTACAGGCAATTGCCACCAACAGGACGCACTTACAGGTCATTGTCACCCACAGGACGCACTTATACAGGTCATTGTAACAAACAGGACGCACTTACAAGTCATTGTAACAAACATGACGCACTTACAAGTCATTGTAACAAACAGGACGCACTTACAGGTCATTGTCACCAACTATCCTAACTTACATATCATTGCAGCAAATTATTCTCACTTACATATCATTTTAGCTAAGTATTCTCTCCTACACATCATGGTAACAAACCATTCTCACTAACATATCATTGCAACAAACTATTCTCACTTACATATCATTGTAGCAAACTATTCTCACTTACAACTATGTAACTGGTAACAACTATTCTCAATGACATATCATAATAACCAATTCCTTCCAATACAAGACAGCCTCACTACGGAACGTTACCACTTACAGACAATCTATTACAAAATGCACCCAATACAAAACACTCACCACAGAACGTCCCCCCTTACACAACGCACCCAATACAAAACACCCTCACTACAGAATGCTCCCTTACACAACGCACCCAATACAAAACACCCTCACTACAGAATGCTCCCTTACACAACGCACCCAATACAAAACACCCTCACTACAGAATGCTCCCTTACACAACGCACCCAATACAAAACACCCTCACTACAGAATGCTCCCTTACACAACGCACCCAATACAAAACACCCTCACTACAGAATGCTCCCTCCTTACACAACGCACCCAATACAAAACACCCTCACTACAGAATGCTCCCTCCTTACACAACGCACCCAATACAAAACACCCTCACTACAGAATGCTCCCTTACACAACGCACCCAATACAAAACACCCTCACTACAGAATGCTCCTTCCTTACACAACGCACCCAATACAAAACACCCTCACTACAGAATGCTCCCCCCTTACACAACGCACCCAATACAAAACACCCTCACTACAGAATGCTCCCTTACACAACGCACCCAATACAAAACACCCTCACTACGGAACGTCCCCCCTTACACAACGCATCCAATACAAAACACCCTCACTACAGAACGTGCCCCCTTACACAACGCACCCAATACAAAACACCCTCACTACGGAACGTCCCCCCTTACACAACGCATCCAATACAAACACCCTCACTACAGAACGTCCCCCCTTACACAACGCACCCAATACAAAACACCCTCACTACAGAATGCTCCCTTACACAACGCACCCAATACAAAACACCCTCACTACAGAATGCTCCCTTACACAACGCACCCAATACAAAACACCCTCACTACGGAATGCTCCCTTACACAACGCACTTAATACAAAATACCCTCACTACAGAACTCTCCCCCCTTACACAACGCACCCAATACAAAACACCCTCACTACAGAATGCTCCTTCCTTACACAACGCACCCAATACAAAACACCCTCACTACAGAATGCTCCCTTACACAACGCACCCAATACAAAACACCCTCACTACAGAATGCTCCCTTACACAACGCACCCAATACAAAACACCCTCACTACAGAATGCTCCCTTACACAACGCACCCAATACAAAACACCCTCACTACAGAATGCTCCCTCCTTACACAACGCACTTAATACAAAACACCCTCACTACAGAATGCTCCCTCCTTACACAACGCACCCAATACAAAACACCCTCACTACAGAATGCTCCTTCCTTACACAACGCACCCAATACAAAACACCCTCACTACAGAATGCTCCCTTACACAACGCACCCAATACAAAACACCCTCACTACAGAATGCTTCCTTACACAACGCACCCAATACAAAACACCCTCACTACAGAACGTCCCCCCTTACACAACGCCCCAATACAAAACACCCTCACTACAGAATGCTTCCTTACACAACGCACCCAATACAAAACACCCTCACTACAGAATGCTTCCTTACACAACGCACCCAATACAAAACACCCTCACTACAGAACGTCCCCCCTTACACAACGCACCCAATACAAAACACCCTCACTACAGAATGCTCCCTTACACAACGCACCCAATACAAAACACCCTCACTACAGAATGCTCCCTCCTTACACAACGCACTTAATACAAAACACCCTCACTACAGAATGCTCCCTCCTTACACAACGCACCCAATACAAAACACCCTCACTACAGAATGCTCCTTCCTTACACAACGCACCCAATACAAAACACCCTCACTACAGAACGTCCCCCTTACACAACGCACCCAATACAAAACACCCTCACTACAGAATGCTCCCTTACACAACGCACCCAATACAAAACACCCTCACTACAGAATGCTCCCTCCTTACACAACGCACCCAATACAAAACACCCTCACTACAGAATGCTTCCTTACACAACGCACCCAATACAAAACACCCTCACTACAGAATGCTCCCTTACACAACGCACCCAATACAAAACACCCTCACTACAGAATGCTCCCTCCTTACACAACGCACTTAATACAAAACACCCTCACTACAGAATGCTCCCTCCTTACACAACGCACCCAATACAAAACACCCTCACTACAGAATGCTCCTTCCTTACACAACGCACCCAATACAAAACACCCTCACTACAGAATGCTCCCTTACACAACGCACCCAATACAAAACACCCTCACTACAGAATGCTCCCTTACACAACGCACCCAATACAAACACCCTCACTACAGAATGCTCCCTTACACAACGCACCCAATACAAACACCCTCACTACAGAATGCTCCTTCCTTACACAACGCACCCAATACAAAACACCCTCACTACAGAATGCTGCCTCCTTACACAACGCACCCAATACAAAACACCCTCACTACAGAATTCTCCCCCCTTACACAACGCACCCAATACAAAACACCCTCACTACAGAATGCTCCTTCCTTACACAACGCACCCAATACAAAACACCCTCACTACAGAATGCTCCCTTACACAACGCACCCAATACAAAACACCCTCACTACAGAATGCTCCCTTACACAACGCACCCAATACAAAACACCCTCACTACAGAATGCTCCCTTACACAACGCACCCAATACAAAACACCCTCACTACAGAATGCTCCCTTACACAACGCATCCAATACAAAACACCCTCACTACAGAATGCTCCCTTACACAACGCACCCAATACAAAACACCCTCACTACAGAATGCTCCTTCCTTACACAACGCACCCAATACAAAACACCCTCACTACAGAATGCTCCTTCCTTACACAACGCACCCAATACAAAACACCCTCACTACAGAATGCTCCTTCCTTACACAACGCACCCAATACAAACACCCTCACTACAGAATGCTCCCTTACACAACGCACCCAATACAAAACACCCTCACTACAGAATGCTTTCTCCTTACACAACGCACCGAATACAAAACACCATCACTACAGAATGCTCCCTTACACAACGCACCCAATACAAAACGCCCTCACTACAGAATGTTCCCTCCTTATACAACGTACGTAATACAAGACAGCCTCACTACGGAACGTTACCACTTATAGACAACCCCTTACAAAACGCACCCAACACAAAACACCCTCACTACAGAACGTCCCCCCTTGCACAACGCACCAATACAAAACACATCCACTACAGAACATTCCCCCTTACACAACGCACCCAATACAAAACACCCTCACTACAGAACGTCCCCCCTTACACAACGCACTCAATACAAAACACCCCAGAACATTCCCCCTTACAGGGACCATCCCCCCACCCCCACCCTCCCCGCCACCCTCCCCCACCCCACAGAACGTTCTCCGACCAGCTCCCTGGCAGACTCCCGTCTCCCTGCGAGGTCACGCCTGCTCCAGACTCCTCGACCAACAAGGGTCCCGCCCTCTTCATCAATCCTTCCCAGGATTCATCTGTACGTGGTAGAGATCATCCATGGGCTGATGTCGGATTAAGCATGGCATGTTTCTCGTTAATCCCCCATTTACCGTCCTCCAGCCCTCCTATATGCATATGCGCGTCTTACATTTCTTCTTTTCTTTGTGGTCCGGTCGGTAAATCGGTTCCTCATGAGCATCACATATATCTGTCGGCAGACAATGGTCGCCTCTTGGGTCTAATTTAAAGAGTCGATGAGTCGGCTCTGAACAAAGATGGACTAAGATGATATAAACACGTGGCCGGTGAGTTTAGAATAAATACGCAGAAAGTTTAAAACGCATAGGATGGAGGATGTCAAGCTATTAGTTTGATGTATATAAATATATATATATCAAACTGATAGATAGAACAATTTAACAGATATTTATATTGACAAATATATTGACAAATATAAATAAATAATATATATATATAATTTTGTTATATATTTGTCAATATATTAATGTCTGTTAAATTGTATCGTTTCTCTTATCGCCGGTTAAGTAGGTGCATCGGTAATTTTTCTCCATCAGTTTTAGAATTGTTCTATTAGAACGTGACTGAGCTACGACATGGATACACATACATGTTTATCAATCCATGAATATACTCAGGGAACAGTGAAATGCATCAGGCTTTAATTTAGGGAAACAACTACTGTAAAGCGTGTGGGGATAAATTCTGACATTTTAAATTAAAATTTTGACATTTATAAACGGTTATTTTTTTGGACCGAGTCATTAGTTGGGTTATAGAGTGTGTCAGTTATGTGACCATACCTCTGTTAATATCCTACCTCTGTTATTATAATAATACTTCTATAACAAATGATGCGTTTCTTTTGTCCATGAGTATACATATATATATTATGGATTCAGTTGAATCGTCCCTCTTACCATCGGTTTTATATGCGCACAGTGAAGTGAAATTATCACATTCTCCATCATGGTGCCGATGGGAAATTGATCGACCAAAGTGTGTTCGCACGTCAATACTTTTATTATATTTATTCATAATTGAATGAAAATTGCAATATTTGTTTAGTGGTCACATATATATATACGTATAAATATATATATAGAGATAAATAAGTGACAAATATAAATATATCAATATATCGATCAATATTTGCAACGTTCCTTTAATATATTTTATATCTCCGTAAAGATTACTGATCAAACCGGATGTAAAAACAGCGAATACGTACATGTTCATGGTGGCATAAGAAGACCGACTAGGTGGCCTTATCCGTTGCTGAGATTGTGTAGAAGACAAAGAAAACGCTCCCTCCATTGACGTATGCCCCGCTTTTCTTGCCGTTGCTGGGCGCTGGCACCAGGAAACGGGATCGGGGGCTACTATCCCTGTGGCCCTCCTCGGCAGTGGACGGAAAACATCCTTCTTTTACCCCCGCGCCAATACCGGAAAATGAATTCCGACAGCCCAAGCTCGCCATATCTTAGAGGCTAATCAGGTATGGAAGCGACCGTTCGGTTTGTGGGGCTGGGTAGATAGGACGGAAAGGGGGACTGCGGGGGTGTGGGTGCGGGTGGTGTTGGTGGTGTGGGTGGTGGTATGGGTGATGGTGGTGTTGGGGGTGGTGAGGAGTAAATAGAGAGGACGGGGACGGCGGGGTTTGGGAGCCGGTGGCAGTCGTGGTGGTGGAGGGAGTTAGTGGTGGCGGTAGTGGAGGAGCGGAGGGGTAGATACAGCCGACGGGGGTGTCTGGGTTTGGGTGCGGGCGGTGGTTGTGGTGGTGACGGTGGGACGGGTAGATAGGGAGGAGGGGGTTTGGGGTATGGTGGGGTCGAGGGGTGAGGAGAAGAGGCAAATAGTGTGGTGAGGGTGTGCGGATGGGGTGGCGGCGGCGGCAGCGGCGGTGAGAAGGGGTGATGGTGTGCTGCGAGGGTGTGCGGGTGGGGTGGGGTGGTGTCAATGGAATGGGAGGACGGGATTGCGACAAACGGGGCTCAGGCCCCTGTATCTCGGGGCAACTCGGGGGCTGGCTGTCGCATAACGGGGACGGTGTCACCCACCTCGCCCCGCCTCCCCCCCCCCCCTTCCCTTCCTCAAGCAAGACAGGGTGGGTTATGGAAGGATGGATGGATGGACTGGCGGATAGTTGGTGGGGGTGAGTGGGGGTGGGGGGGGGGAGGCGCCAGAAGTGTGTAGCTGAGACGGCTACACAGATGCGATTTTGTGGTATATGGCGACTGGCAATGGGAGTGTAGAGGGGGGTCGGCGTGGGACTGCTGACTGAAACAGTTCGTTGGGGGTGCATGGGTGGATGGGGGAATCTTATAAGAAACACACTTGAAGACGTCGTGGTAGCAGCAGTAAGCAAGGACAGGGCATCGCTGAGCCACCAGCGCCGCCACCGTGGCTGTCGCTATTGGTGGCGGCAGTGGTGGCGGTGGCGGCGGGGGGGGTGTGTCGGGGTGGCGACGGTGGGGGTAGTCGTAGCGGCAGTGAAGGGGGGGGGGGCGCTGGGGGAGGGGGGGGGGGCTTTTTGGCCGCCGGGATGGCAGGCAGGCTTCCCCGGCGTCAGACCGGGTTGGTTGCTGGTTGGCCTGGCTGAGGCCGTCTAAAGCTCTGCCGGGGGGTTGCGGTGGTGATAGTGGAGGTCGTGGCGGCACCCAGTAGAGGGCCGGTACGGGGCCAGCCCACGGTCTCAGCAGCAAGGATGAACCCCGGGACAAAGGGATGAAAAAGGTGGGGGGGAAAAGGGGCGCGCTAGGACTGGAGGAGGGTGGAGGGGGATGGGGGGGGGGCACGAGATGTGCCCAATTTCATTTGCGCATTTACCCCAGGCTTTGTAATGTCGGCTGGGTGGGATGACAGACCAACTGACAGACCCAGAGATCGATGGGGAAAAACGCGTGGATAGTCCGTGAAAGAGATACTGATTGAATATTATAAATATAGAATGTTCGGCATTAAACAGGGATAAATTAGACAAAGGGAGGCGGGGCGGGGGGCGAGAGCGGGGGGGGGGGCAACAAACAAAAAACACCTCAGACAATTACTGAGCCAGCATGCTAGTCATCTTATTTCATTGTATGGAGATATATCATGAAGGTGTCGGTATCACTATGTCTCGGGGGCTCCTTTTACAATTAGACAATAACGTATGTGCAGAATAATGACAGGGTTCGTGTGTTTGTTCCCCTTACCACTCGTCTGCTTCCTCGCGGTTATGCTGCATAGCTTCACGGTGGCGCCTCGTCTTCCTGCACCATCCTGGCTTCCTAGTCCACGGGTAATCCTGCGGTTGGTGGCCGGGCTCCGCCACCTCCCTCCTCCCACTGCCCCTCCTCCCCGCCGCCGCCGCCACGACGGCCTCCGCCGACCCAGCCACGCCGGGGTCTTCACCGTGAACACGCCCGATGAAATCAGACAACCATAGCCGGAGCACGAAGTAAGTTTCCCAAGCAATCGTTCCTTCTTCACGGAAACGACGATAGAAAAATCAGGTGACACATGACCAATTGACGATCCGCTTCCATGTGTTCATGCATGCTTTGTATTCTCCCTGTCCATGTATGTATGTATATATATATATTCCTTTCTCTGTTGCTTGATTCGTGCGTTCTTCGAGGGTGAGACTTAAAAGATTGATGCCGATGCAATCAGCGCATGTTTTCTGCTTTGCTGGCGTTCTTTTGTTTCTCTGGTCGTGGAGCGTTTGTTTTTTGTTGGCAGAGAAGAATTGCTGAAATCTTGTATTGCTTTTTTGTTGTATTGGCAGCCTCTGCGCACCGCTGTAGTCCTGAGGTAGTTAACGGAAGCGACTGATATGATATGAGACCAGTTTTGGCGCGCGCCCGCGTAAAATGTCAATTGTCGTCTGCGAAATCGACAAGGCGGGAAATTGACACCTCACCGGGCAGACGACGAGAGAGAGAGAGAGAGAGAGAGGCCGGCAGGCGGGTCGCTTGTCCCGGGCGCTTCCTCCTCGCATACACCGCCGCCACCACCACCACCACTACCGCCACGTGAGGCCTTCTCCCCCACTTCACGGTGCCATCTTGTAGAAGTACTGAAGTCAGCGGCAACGTGTTTAAACATGCTTCATCGGCGTTTGCTTCTGCGGGACGCCCGCGTCTGGTTGGAATGAAGAGATGGGTGGGTGGCGATGGAATGGGGGATGGGGATGCGGGGGGTGGGGGCGGGTGGAGTGAGAGGGTGGGGCGCAGTGGGAGTGGAAGGAGGGATGGAACAACACTGAACAATCACGGTGACGTAATACCGCGGGGGTTGACATACCGCAGGGGTTGACGGTGACCCTGCGGCGGAGCACTGCGGGTGAGACCACCGAGAGCTTCACGGTTACACGGCACATCGCGTCACGGTGGACGCCACCATCCTTGCCATCATGCCCGCAATAATAAATGACACCAACCACGTGCGCAAAACGCGGGGAAGACCGCATGAAAACCGGTTGGCCCTCCTTCGTCCAGGCGGCGACGACGACGACGACGCTGATAAGACGAAGACGTGGGGCGTATATAGGCGACTCGTGTGGAAGGGCGATTAACCGTTTGCCTCGTTCGTAAGAAAGGCATATTGGCTTCCACAAGCCGAAAAAAACGACAGCCTCCCTCTTGTGTCGAGAGTTTATGTCGCGGAGGGTTCTCCTGTCCCAAATCCACGGTCCAGATGCGTGGTTAATCCAGGTGTGTTTACATTTTTAATAAGTAGGCCGCGGTGTAGACGGCGAAAGAAGGCGTCGCTTCCTGTGCATGGCCAGTGAAATGGAGTCGCCAAGTCCGTGTGGTGTCCTGTTCTCACGACGGAGAAAGCTTCCCTCAAGTGGAAGAGGTAATTTCACCAGACTGGACGCCATTGTTTGAACATAACGTAACGTACGGATATGACGTATGAATCGACCTGCGTGTAATCGAGGCTATTCATGAATTCATGTTTTTCTCTCCTCTCTTCTCCTTTCTTCTCCTCCCCCTCCCACGTGATACGCACGGCCCCGCTCGTAGGCCAACAGCCAGTCAGGGAACCAGCCAGTCAGCGAGCAGGCAGGCAGGCAGGCAGGCAGGCAGGGCGCTAGGGTCCACAAGGTGGGTGGGTAGAAGGAGGGGGGGCCGCTTAATCCCGGGCTCCGAGATTGCAGTAATGTGCCGCCGTCGTCACCACCACCATCGCCATCGCCATCACCATCACCTTCATCATCGCGTCAGTCCGGTTGTTAATATAGCAGGGGGTGGGTGGGGGGGGGGGTGAAGGGAAGGGCGATAACAGATTTGACAAGCTTCACGGAAGCATCAGACGTGGCGATGAAACCGGCTGTTGCAGCAGTTGATGTTGCAGTGGATGTTACAGTTGCCGTTGCAATAACCGCCGTGGCGATACGGAGCAACGACACGGAGAGAGATTGTACCATGTCCCCACCTCCGAGTTTTCGGGTGTCCTGCCCGCTGTGAGAGAGAGGGGCGCCACTAGTCGCATTGTCTGACTGTGCACATGCCAGTCGCTGGCGCCACAAAATCAATGGCATTGAGCTGTTGATGTGATGTGGAAGGCCTCTTTTGGCCTCACCGGCTCTGTCTCTGTTTTATCCCGCGTCTGCTCCCATCGCACGATCCACGTCTCTCTCTCTCTCTCTGTCTCTCGCTCCGTGTCGCGCGCTCTCCGTCCCTCCCACTCTCTTTCTTTCTCCACGCTCTCACTTGCACTACTTGGTGTCGCCCCAAAATTCCGACCCCCGCTGCATGGGAGTCGCTGTTTGACGGGACAACGTGGAGGGACGAGACGACTTGATTATTGTGGCCCAGGCTATTGTGCTCGCTACTGTCTATCTGTCTCTCCGTCTGTCTCTGTCTGTCGCCTGTTCTCCGGAGATGCTGGGCTCTCCGCGTCGCGTCCCGGGGACCAACTGCGGGGTCCGTAGGGGCTGGACAGGTGTAAGGGGGGGGGGGGGTGGGACTGGTCGTGGCGGGGGTAGTGATGGATTCTGGGCGGTCAGGGCGTGTTGGGGCGGTGAAGTCAGGGATGGTTTTTGGCGGTGAGGGTGTTGTGATGGTGGCGGTGGCGGTGGCGGTGGTGGCGCCGGTGGTAGCGGGCGGGCCAGCAGTGGCAGGAGGGGTGGGGGGTTACGGTGGTGAGAGAGGGTGGGATTATTTGGGGATAGGGGGGTGGCTACAGGGCAGGTGGGCCGCATGGTTAGAGAGGAGGGTGGGGTGGGGGTGACAACGGTTCAGGACGACCCTCTCACGTCCGCGGTCAGACGACCGACCGGTGGGTGGGGGAGAGGGGGTAGACGGCCGGTGGACCAACCACGTGGCTCGGGGTAGAGAGGGGGGCTGCATATGGGGGAGGGGGTAAAGAGGAGGGGTAGGGGTGGGGGGGGGGGTGAAGGTGTAGGGTCCATGGGGTGTCGGGGAGTAGGAGTTGTGGGGTGTAGGAGGTGTGGGGGTGTGGGGGGTGAGGGGGTGTAGGGGGCGTATGGGTCAGGCCGCCTTACCCCTGAAGCAACGCTTCTGGATTCTGAGCAGTTTGCGGTGTGGGAGGAGGGGTCGGGAGTGTGGGACTGGGCTTATCTTGTCCGGCCGGGTGTAGGCCTGGGGTGGGCCGCTCAGGCTGGGGCTACCACTCGACACCCCTCCCTCCCGCCCGGCACCACCAGTATCCTCCAGACACCCTGACACCCGTAACCCCCCTGGCTGTGGAACCACGGGTCGAGCAAATAGCACATTGCCACGATATAGCGCGAATAGGCGGGGGAGAACAGGACAAAATGAATTGCTGGACCAGCCCAGCTATGGAGCGCGTTGGTGGGGTAGGGGGTGGCGCGGAGGGTGTGTGGGGAGGGAGACGTCGAGGAGGGGGGGGGGGTCTAGGGGCGCTGAGGGAAGGGGGGTGGGGGAGTCTGAGGGGCTCGGGCTGTGGGTGGTGGAGGTAGTAACCATCGGGATCGCCATCATTGTGGGGACATTAGCAGGTGGGGGGTGGGGTGATGGCGTCTTGGGGGAAATCTTGGTGAAGGACATCTTGTGGGGGTGGGCCATGTTGGAGAATTGACCTCGTGGGGGTGAACATCTTGTGGGGCTGCCCTCTTGGGCTTGACCTGTTGGGGTCGCGTTAACGGTCAAGGGAAATGAAAAAAATTGTGGGGGTGTGTTTCGGCATCCAAGAGCAAGCTAGAAATCTAGCCGTATGTGGTCGATTGGGGGGATGGTGGGGGGGGGGCGGTAGGGAGTTGCTTGTGTAGCAGGGCAAGACTATTTCCTTGTAATCGTCCTGGGTTAGATGCAAGGTTCCATCAGCAGGCATGCCCGAACAATATCAGGATGTTAATGAGACTTTTATCACCCCCCCCCCACCCATACACCTCTACCTTTCACCATGTAAGAGAAGCTCGCCACCCTCTCTCGCCACCCGCCCAGCCCCTCCCTCTCACCCACCCCGGGGTAATTAATGCCACACCTCCTGTTGCCCACCCTTCACGTCTGACCGCCATCCAGTTCCCCGTTATTTAACCTCCACCGTCGCCCACCCACCCCCCTTGAGTGCGTAATCTCACATTGTCCCATTGAAAGAACCTCCTCATCACTCTTGCACGACACACACTGCCGCTCATCGGGCCCTCAACACTCAGCACAGCTTTCCCGGACAGCCAGTCCCCGCGCGTACGCCGTTGAGGACATCCGCGTGGCCGCCTCTCCCCTCCAACACCCTCTCCATCACCCCCGCCCCACACCCACCCCCACACCCCGACCCCTGCTCGGCGTCCGGCACGGTCATGTCCCAGCTCGCCACGGCACCAGCTGTCACGGCCGCCACCGACAGACCTAGCAGGCCCGGTGGTGTACAGCCCATTGAACACCCCGCCCGCGGGGTCTGTAGTGGCGGTCCTTTGTTACGCCATGACATGGGAAGCCGGCCAGACGAGCGGCCTCGAGACCCAAATCCCCGAGACCCAAGCCCAGAGACCCAAGCCCCGAGACCAAAACTCCGAGACCAAACCCCGAGACCCAAACCCCGAGACCCAAGCCCCGAGACCCAAACCCCGAGACCAAAACCCCGAGACCCAAACCCCGAGACCCAAGCCCCGAGACCAAACCCCGAGACCAAAACCCCGAGCCCAAAAACCCGAGACCCACACCCAAACCCCGAGACCCAAACCCCGAGACCCAAACCCCGAGACCCAAGCCCCGAGACCCAAACCCCGAGACCCAAACCCCGAGACCCAAACCCCGAGACCCACACCCAAACCCCGAGACCCAAACCCCGAGACCCAAACCCCGAGACCCAAGCCTCAAGACCCAAACCCCGAGACCCAAGCCTCAAGACCCAAACCCCGAGAACCAAAACCCGAGACCCAAACCCCGAGACCCAAGCCCCGAGACTCCAGCCCCGAGACCCAAGCCCCGAGACCCAAGCCCCGAGACCAAACCGCGAGACCCAAGCCCCGAGACCCAAGCCCCGAGACCAAAACCCCGAGACCCAAGAATCGAGTCGATCGCCACATCGGTCGAGTGTCGCGTGGCGTTGTCTGCATTTGGAGACCATGTATACAGTGACGTCATCGGCTCGCACGGTGGTGGCGTTGCGGAGATAGGGGAGGTGGGGGTTGGTGTAAATCGCTATTGAGGGCGAATAACGGAGGGATGGGATTCATATACAGGAGTTCATCACCACCACTGCGGGGCCTGCCTTAAGCCTCCCCCCCAGCCCCCCCACAGGCGCCTTACCCCCACACCTCCAGCCTCCTGGGCCCCATACCCTGAGGGTGGTAATTCTCCGTAAGCCATCCTCCCCTTATTCACGTAGTGGCCCACCACCTGGTGCGACTGGTCACGGGGGACAAGTGGACGGCAATGTGGTGTGGGGACAGGCAGGCGGAGGGTGGGCGCATGGGTGTGACGGCTCCCGGGGGCTGAGGCTTAAGCCATGGAAGCACGGATATAGGGGGGTGGGGCTGGGGGAACGATTGTTCCAGACGATGAGAACGATTTCAGTCTTAGGTCTTAATTCTGATTCATGGATGATGTTGAACAGGTCTCTTTCATCGTTAAGAGCCTTGCTCTTCCCACCGATATAGGTATAGCTATAGGTATATATGCAAATTGTGAGTAGCATATATACATGTATATGTTCGCATACAATGGTACAGTCAATTTGCTTTCTCAGACTTCCAGTGTATTTGAATAGTGATGCTACCTTCTGCTCCACCACCCCCCCCCCCCCACGCCCTCATCTCCCCGCCCCCCTATTGTAGTCTCATACCCACGACTCTTTCCTTTGGTTTGACTCCCCCTCCCCATACCACGCTATCCTCACCGCCCCACCCCAGACCCCCACTCGGTCTTCACGCTGCTGTCGCCAAGGATTAACCCTGTGCGGGTTCACGGGTTCACGGGTGTCGTACTGCCCATGCAGTGGCGCAGCGCATCGGGTTGATGCACACTCAGACCTCCCTCTGGACTCCATTCCCTTTCACATCCATTGTCGCCGTGTCTCACACCCTACTGGTCATCGCTTGTCGTCTCTCAAAGCGCCAGTCGCTCTGCAGCGGCGCATCCTGACGTTGACGAAGAGCTGACGAGGCCCTCTGGCCCTCCTGCCCCCCTGCCCCCTTGCCCCCTTGCCCCCTTGCCCCCTGCCCCCCCCACCCCCCAGCCTCCCTGCCTACCGCTATCCCAGCCTAATATCCATTTGCCTACTGTTAGCTCTGCCCCATATCCCTACCCTTATCATATCCCTCCCTCACCTACCCGTACCCCATACCCCATACCCGTACCCCATACCCCATACCCCATACCCCATACCCCATAGCCGTATCCCATGCACATACACGTGCCATATACCCTACTCCTGTACCGTTCAATGCCCCCCCCCCCAACTCCATATAGCCTAACCCGCCACTCCGCACTGAATGGAAGCATTTTGCTGTCCCGTCGGCGATCCCGCCACTCTGCCAAGCTCGTCTCAGACATCTTGTCTTCTCTCCTCATTGGATCCATACTCCTAACCCAAATCATGCACCGTCTATTTCTGTCGCCCACCCCCTCCCCCCACGTCTACCCGCCTACCCCCATACCCCCCGCTTCTCGGTCTGACCCTGAATTGGGCCTCCTGTCGTCTCGTCCCTCTACCCGTGTCTCATCTCTTTTTTTGGTGGCTCCTATGCTAGCAACCTGCTTTGTCTTAAAGACAGAACGAGAGTTTCATGTTATCGTATTGTTGCATTTGTGTTTGCATAATATTCAGTTTTTGCTGAAATAAATCACGCTGAATCTGAATCCTAACCGAAAGCCGGCACCGCCTATTGCTGCACCCGCCCCTCCCTCTACCCAAAGCCCAGCCCCACATCCCACCTGTCTACCCCTACACCCGCCTCTTCATGCCTCATTATAAATCGTCCAAATTCTTTTCTTCGTCTTTAGTCATTCAGGTCTTTTCAGGCGGCATATGCCCGCTGTGCCGCCTTGTCTTTTCCTTACCCATGTTAAAACTTTCTCTTTTCATTCTTCTCATCCACCCGCTGCCTCCCCTCCTTCCATGTTCACTCACGACTTTTCCATCCTCCTGGCATACCTCTTCTCGTCACCCTCCCCCCCCCCTCCTCCCCTTATCCTTGGCTCTCATTCGTCTACTTGCTCCACGGCTCCCCTCCCCCCCACCTCCACCCCCATTCCCCTCCCCGCCCGCCCCGCCACCCCCGTCTTTCCGCATTTCCATTCTCCTCCTGCGACCAGACGTAACGGGTGCCGCCCATGGCACTATGGTTCCAGGGACAATGGCGTCAGCCTCAATCATGGACCTGATCAGGAGGCCGCGGGACTTCCCTCCAGAGTAAAGCCCGCCCGCACACGTGGTCGGTCAAACGCATACATACGCCTTCCGATATGGAGCCAGAGTCTATTGCGTGTTCGGTAACGTGGCAACGTAACGATTACATGAGGCGGGGAGGAAGGGGCGGGCGGGGGGAGGGGGGGGGGGCAGGTGGGGGTGGCCATGGTGCTACACCCGTGGATGGTCGCCCCAGTGCCTTGGACTTGGACCGATAGGAAGCCACAAGACGGTCGTATCGCGAATGAAGTCACACCTTCACACCAGACTTCTCGAAGACCCAATGCCCTTGTGAACTCTCCTCAAGGTCCTTCACACCCTCATTTACTTCCCTTCCCTTCCATCCTTCTCCTTCTCCCTCTCCATGTCTTTTACCACCCTTACCTCCTCTTTCTCCCTCTCCCTGTCCTATAACTGCCGTCCTCCTCCCCCCACCTCCCTCTTCTCCCTCACCCCCTTCCACCCTCCTCGGGACAACTCCTCCCAACACTCTTGTTTCTCCTCCTCCCCCTCCACCTCGTCCTCCTCCTCCACGTGTCTCTCCTCCAACTAACCCCCCCCCCCTCCTGACACCTCCTCCCCTCTCTCTCTCGCTCTTCTCCTTTTCCTCCTACCCCTACCCCAACACCTCGCCCCCACCCCTCTCCTCTTCCTTCTCTTTCTCTACTTCGTCTCCCCATTTTGGCGATAACGAGCAAATGTCGCAACGGCCTCGGTTACAAAACACTTTAGAGCCTATTATTGGATTATCCTAAATCCAGTTTGAGCCGCCCCTTTATTACCGACGACGCTACCATCTGGGGTCGTCCCACCCTGTCCCGTCGCGCCTGCCCTGCCCTGCCCTTCCCGGGCCCGGCCTGTCCACTGTCAGGAGGCTTCGCGGCCAACACCAAAACGTCGACCGCTGATGAATTAATCTCCCCAGCACGAAGCGCCGCGTGGAACCTTGGGGATTCTGCGGAACTTTGAAAGGCTTTATCGTTGGAAGTCTCACTGACATCGTGTATTGTGTGAGCCGTCGACTGCCGCCCGATGAGGAGACTAAAGTCAAGACGAGGAGATGAGAGAGAGAGGGTAGAGGTGGGGTGGGGGGCAGGGAGATGGTGACTCTGGGGAATAGGCCACGTGGCGCCTCACCAGGACCACGTGGACTTGCAGAACAAGGTCAAGGGTAATACAACAAAAATATTCCAACAATGCAGGCCTTTCATCATTGCTTTTTTTTTTTTACCTTTTCTATTTTCTCTTGTCATCTGGAGTTTGTAAATTTCCACGAATGACCAATCTATTTAGACGGGGGGAGCCTCCTGAGCTCAATTTAGATGCTCATTTTCGCTTTACTTGGCTTTAGCACAACAATATTTATGCGTGCAAAAATCGTGTACTTATATTATTAAGCTTGTATGGCGGATAATGTTTCGTCAGCAACCAATTCCAGTACATCGGAATGATCCAAGACAGACAATGACAAATAATGCCGTGATGGACAGTTCTACTAGAAACTGTTCATTCTACCCGTACGAATTTAAGGTATGTGACCCAATCCTCGAGAAAAATATGACTAGTCATACTCATGCTTTATGTGCACCCCAACATTTCAGTGCTATTTAGACGCTCGCTGTTTTTGGCTTGGCTTTTGTACAACAATAGTTGTGCGCCCAAAAATCATGTGCTTATATTAATAAACATTGTATGGCGGATAACGGTTCACCAGCCACCACTAGTGTTGCCCATATGGTCAGTATCGACGTCTTTACATATCTGTATATCATATCATTGCGTAACGTTAGCCTCAGCAAAAATATTTGTTTAACCAGCTGTGGCCGAATAGGATAAAATTGGAAACGTGTGCGAGCGGAGTAACTCGACGTGGGTTTCCCATGTTACAGCGTTATCATTGCAATAACGGGTGGTTAGAAACAATAAGCCGTCTTATCCACCGTATCTACTTAACATGGATACCGCTGGGAACCAGCTTTTTTTCCTCTTCATATTATCAACTCTGACCATTTTGAGCATTGTATGGACACCACTGCACTGACCCAGCAGATCAGTTTTGCAACAAAAAAAGCGGTTATATTTAGAATAGAACGCCTAGCTGTATGTATGGCCATTCTTCTCGCTGGAAGGAAACGTTTTAAAAGTTTTGTCTCAGCATCGGTATCAGTAAGATATCAGGGGATTAGTTTCAGGTGTCCATGACAAGAGAACGCTGGGGAATTTTACTCGTAAATCATTTCAGCGACTTGCTAAAGGCAATTGCTTCTGGGCAAGTAACGTTTGTTAGAAGTAAAACCTGTTGAGCTGTAATGAAAGGCCACGTTGACTGGAAGCAACGTGCATATGGCTTATTTCACACCAGGAGTGGGAGCTACAACAGATTCTGATCCATCTGACCTTATTTCAATACCGTATTTGATAGAAAACACTCGGAGCAGTAGTGATCTCTGATGAAGGCATCACCCATGCGTGACAATTACTAATGATTTTGATTGTCTTGGCCCCTAGCCTTGTATTATACGGTATACGGAATTCGATTATGAAAGATAAGAACGTGACCATCCCCCACTGCTGGACGATACAAATACTCCTTATCCATGCCATTTGTTTCTTTTTTAATTGCGTACGAATGTTACACATACACGCCTGTGTACATCAACGCGAAGACATACTAAATTTATGATATATTCGAAGACATACTAAATGTGTGATATATTCGAAGACATACTAAATGTGTGATATATTGGAAGACATACTAAATGTGTGATATATTCGAAGACATACTAAATGTGTGATATATTGGAAGACATACTAAATGTGTGATATATTCGAAAACATACTAAATGTGTGATATTTTCGCGGTCACGTCAAATAATAACGCTAATTTTCCCTGAAGACTTGTCGTAGACGTATGGGTCAACGTTGTATTATGATCACGTGTTCTACTCACGTGACCGTGATTATGCCAACAGGGTACTACCGGAAAACCTCGCTAATAATACTCTCAACACCCTGATATATACAATTAACCTGAGCAATTAACCGACAAATTCTCGAAGCGCCCCATCCGCTCTGTCCTGATATGTACAATTTACTAGAGCTAATTAACCTACAAAATCTTGAATTGTCGATTTTTTTCTATCGAAGATTCTAATTCGTACCCCAGGCCTGTCCCCTCCCCCACCCCCCCCCCCCCTACCCCCGACCACCTCCACGCTCACTCCCACTCGGCGCAACCCACCCACCTCCCTCCCAACCATCACCTCACCCCTCGTCCTTCTGTGCTTCGCAATCACGAAGGGTATTGCCCCCACCAGGGGGCGTATCTTCCGGCTTATAGGACTATATTTAGCGGCGTGAACGGAGTCAGGTCTGAGGCGATCGATACTGGCCCTGTGCCACCAGGAATAGTGCAAATGTTTTAGAAGCTTCCCCAATAGGAACTTTTATTGCGGTTTCCCCTCCATTGCTGTCATGATATAGTATCAACAGACGTCCCATTCCCTGTCCCGGCCCCAGCTGCGCCCCCCCCCCCCCCTACCTGCCCCGCTACCTCCTTCAGTCCCTCCATCCCTCCTTCCCCAATCCCATCCATTCCGTCCCTCGGTGCATATCCAGATGATCCGTGGCTTTCTGATTCTCCATTTCTCTATTTTTAATACATCATTATCTCTGCTTGATGGGCCATTGTATTTCGAGACCAACTATTCGTTTGTTAAGACGCTACAGGGTGCCACTCTCGTCACAAGGGGGCAGCAGTGGCACCGCGTAAGAGAGAGAGGTTGCGGACCCAACCTGCTGGCCACAGGACAAGTCGCTCGGGTCACAGAGCGGTTGCTATGACGATTGTTGCTAGTTCAGTTGTTATCCTGGTTGTATCGTTTGAATAACTACAAATAGGGCGTCCTTTTACTTTGGGATACAAGGACCTCAACAATACACGTACTTTATTTACGTTATATTTACACAGTTCTGGTGTATAGCAATATATATATAACATGTATTCCCATGGGGTAAAAGTAATATTTACCAGAGACAACAACATGTCAACAATGTTGATCAATTGGACAATATTATGCCAATATTGTTTGGACTGTACTAAGCATAAGATGCTATAAGAGCATTCACCATTTAAAAAAACAGCATGCAAATTATATCTTAAGTCTTAAGCTGTTTTTCATAGGATAAGAGCAAGTCAGTAATGTTTCACAAGTGGGGAGCATAATGGCCATAACCTCTTCACCATTGGACGACAATATTTCAATATAAAATACTACCTGGTCAATTATATTTCGAGGATGAACGCTTGACGCCAGCGTACCTCGGAGGAAAACGGAAATATCGATGCACCTTTTTGGCTTGAATCCGTAACAAGGTCAAGGTCGTCGTGGTGAATCTTGGGACTGAATGTTTAGCTACTTAATCTTATGGACAATCATACATAGAATAATAAAGGTGGTGTTATTATCAGACACATATTGCCATATATTTCATCGAGTATTGCACTGAATAAAGCCGTAAGTTCCGCAACCTTGATGTAATATACAGTATTTCAATGGTTTTCAATGAATTGGCATTCATGCTCCATTGGACGGAAGGGTCACACGATTCTATTAAATGGTTAATGAAGCGTGATATTTCCATTCTGGAATTGTCGTCCATTACAACTTTATTGGACGATGACAGGGTAGGGCGATGCGGGTGGGGGGGGGGGGGGTGCTAGGCTTGGAGGACATAGTGTCATTAGGAGAAGCAGGGAAGCAGGACCACCCGTGGGCATATATATCTGAAAACAGCGGTCACCCTTAAAGCAGCTCTAATCGATTTCCCGGTATTCTAACTATCAGCGGCGTCTACCTGGGACAATACCCATGGCCTCTAGAGGATGGCCGAGGTCGACAAATGGACGATACACACAACACCCCCCTCCCCACTCTATCACCATCCTGTCTCACCCTACCAACCCATCACCCCACTCCATACCCCCCCCCCCCCCCCGCCGGGCGTCCCTCCCCGGCCTTTACTCTTTGCTTCTAAGGTCGCCGGCGACAGGGGAGAGCACTCTCCACCAGGGCGGCGCTAATATCGCCGGGCTATTCAAGAGGTCGTTCAGGTGAGGGACACTTATGTCATGCGCCCTCTAGTGGCCGTGTAGGCGAGGACTTCCGGAAGCGGGACAAACATGCAGGGACATGTGTC
Source organism: Arenicola marina (assembly GCA_964019135.1). Taxonomy (NCBI): domain Eukaryota; kingdom Metazoa; phylum Annelida; class Polychaeta; family Arenicolidae; genus Arenicola; species Arenicola marina. The sequence goes on from OZ025261.1 coordinate 18,353,980, forward strand.
AAGTGGCGTATTATTGCTCGCCCGGGGGACAAGTAATATTCTCTATGTAATGGCATCAAATATTAAGACACGCGTCTGGTCAGAAAACTACTTGTTCGTTTCGGTCTTAATTAATGTCTGGCCGAGTACAGCGTTTTATTTTCTTCTATCCATCATTGTCAATGCCTGCTGCGTATTTTCTTTCTTTTTAGATTTTTAACATGGACGTCGCTTTTACGACCATTTTAGCAATTCTCTAGCCCAAGGCAAGGTTGTTGGTTGCCTTAAAGGACGACACTTAACCCCCTCTGTGGGTCATATCGCGAGCATGGAAAGGGTCTGGATAGAGAGGAGCCATGTCCCGGAGAGTAACCCCCTATCCGCTGCGAAGAAATACAGTAGACGCACAAACTTAGACATTAGACCTTTCTTCTGCAAAACCTAGACATCAGACTTTATCCTGCACAAACTTAGACATTAGACCTCTCTTCTGCAAAACCTAGACATTGGTACAGGTGTGATTATTTGAACAACGCGTCAGTCGCTGGACACTCGCCAATAGCCGCAGGCGCTACATACTAGGCTTCGAGGTGACCCTCTCGACGTATGGTGACCACGCTCGTCGGGGTACACAAGGGTATCCTGGGTCCCCCGGCATGCCACGACAGGCGGCCAGCCGCCCCATTGCAATTTAGACAGTAACGACCTCCAAGGTCAAACTACTCGTCCTCGGGTGCGAGGAGGTAAAAGCGGCTAAATCGATACCCACCACCAGGCATCTAGAAGGCAGCGGGCAAAATGATGGTCGGCGTCACGGAATGTAAACATATATATATATATAAAAATGGAACAGGGACCGTCAGCACAAAAAAAAAAAAAAATGGCCGCTCTCGGGTCGCGGTGCCAACTCAACAAGTCTCGGTCTACTCTTCAAAGTGCCGTATGATCGAGACCTGAGAAAACGGGCCGCCCTGATCGGCTGGCGTCACGTACTTACTGGCGGGCGGCTTGGGGAGCAGGGAATTATGCGGAAAGCTCTAAGTTATGACGCAATTTCCGGGGTTGATGGCATTGTGGCATGGCGCTGGGATCTTTCGCTCTTCCCCCATCCCCTTTGTTGCGTTATTTTGTTATGGTGCCGTGAGTTTTGCGGGAATATCGGTCCATCTCTCAGGTAGCGTTATATTCTGTTCTTAAGATATATCTATCTTCCTTTAGCACGAAATCTTGGAAAATAACAGATCGCTTTCGCGGTAATGATATTTGATTGTTGTTATAAACGATATATTAATTATTTGAATCGCAATCCACATTCTAATAAATATATACATGATAATATGTACTCATATAATCGATCGCTCTGCTATGTAAGGGCGAACCATTGCTTCAGCATGGCTCACGTAGTACTCACGCTTGCCATTTACTAAAATATATTAATCCAGTTAGTGGGTTCAGTTAGATATATATATCCTAAACATATAATCCTACCCGCGTTGTCGCTTTGACATTAATAATGATTGCATGAAAAATGTCATGATGTACATACTGAACAAATAATTAGTCCGACTTTTCTGCGTACTATAGTTACAGAACGAACAGGAGTGTAGATGTTAACATAAAGCACGAAACGCGATACCGTCGGGTGATGTATTTGGCGAATAAGCGACATTCTTTAAAATATTTATTAAATTGTCGCAATAAGTTATTAGTTCTGCTCATCATGTATCAAATTATTGTATTCATTGTATTGTACGAGTATTACGTGAGCTATAAAGACACGAGGAATCCCTTTAAATGAAGCAACCAACGATCAATCTCACCAGTATACATACACCTCAATGGTTTGTCTAGACATTAGCAAGGTTTGTGATAATACGAAGCCGGCTAGCTCGTCCTAGCTCGGTCGATTATATCGTGACACTTTGCTGAGTTGGGCGAGTCGATCGACAAGTAATAACTATATGTTCGTTATCAAGAAAACCCACTGTTTGGTCGGTCATATTTAAATAACGCACGCTTATGTTCATAATGCGTGGCTAAGTCTAAAATAAATAACTTGTTTACTTTGGCATTCGATGCATAAGACTTCATATGTGACGTCACACATAATTACCACATTTTTCTTCAACATCGGATTAATTAAAAAACTTTCCAGTATTTGTATATTGGAGGGCCCCGATGACACAGGCCCCTTGCTCAGCCAATCATACAAGTCCATCGGCCAATGAACAGGTCACGAGTTGAAGGTGTCGGCTGGTGGGCGCTGGCTGGCAGTGTAATGCACGGCAGCCACACTATGAGTCTGGTGGAATTCTCAAAGGTTGTAATGTTTTTATATGTGTGCCGTGCGATTACTGGCCGTCGCTCCCCACGGCCCCGGCCCCCGCCCCCCCCTTGCTTTCCCCCCACTTCCCCTTTGCTGTCGCTCCACTCCCCGCTGTGCTCCCGCCTAACTCCCCACTTTCTCCCTCTCCACTCCCCCCCCCCCCCTTTGCTTCCGCCATACTCCCTCCTTTGATCCAGCCCTAGCTCTCCTCTTTGCTTCTGCCCCACTCCCCCTTTGATCCCGCCCCACTCCCCCGTTTATGCCCAACCCACTCTCCCCTTTGCTCCAACCTCACTTCCTCCTTTTCTGCCGCCTCACTCCCTTTTGCACCCGCCCCACTCCCCCTTTGCTCCCACCAGGCTCCACCGTTTATGCCCAACCCACTCTCCCCTTTGTCCCTGCCCAACTGCCCTCTTTGCACCCGCCCCAATCCCCCTTTGCTCCCGCCCCACTCCCCCGTTTATGCCCAACGCACTCTCCCCTTTGCTCCCGCCCCACTTCCTCCTTTGCTCCCGCCTCACTCCTCTTTTGCACCCGCCCCACTCCCCCTTCTCTCCTGCCCCACTCCTGCCATTTTCTCCCGCCTCACCCCCCCCCCCGCCCCTGCTCCACCCCCGACCTTATTGCTTCCCCTGGCCCACCCTTCAGCCTTCTCATCATGCTGTTAATGGTCTTGAAGCTTTGTGTGACGGCCTGTGCGAGTGCCATACTCCAGAATACGGGCTGCCGCGCATGTCCCCGGACTTTATCACGTACACTTCTGTCGCGGCCTGAGACGCAATGCTGTGCGCCAGAAGGACTACCGTAACGCTAGAATTTTCACCACGGGGTCAAACGGGTGTATTTGTGGTGAAGATGCATGCCGCTGGAGGCCGCCTCGGGGGACGTGGGCAGGGGTGCTGGCGGGTTGGGGGTGGGGGGGGGAGATAGAGTGCAGGGTGGAAGAGGGCAGCGCTTATAAATTATTGTCAACATTTGAGGAACGCGCTCTACATATCAAGTTATGTCCTTTACGAAGGGATGTAGTATGCGATCGTCATATGATTATAATCATGATGCCACACGTGACCAGAGGCAGAGTACTATGGCCTAAATCAGCGTGCCGATGGAGCCAAAGTAATTTAGCCAAATACATAACATGGGCCCCAACGTGGGCAGATTCAGTTGGCTAAATATTAGCCACGGCGCCAACCGGGGAACAGTACCGGAAGTTGGGCAAATATCTAACAAGTACGCCAAGAGAGGCACAGTAAATTGACCAAATTTGTAGCCAGCAATAATTTAGCCAACAACTCTTAGGTGAATTCGCGAACAGATCGGGGACAGCCATGTCACTCTCCGGCGTCTCATCGAGAAACCAGGGGTGGCTACCGAGCAATATTTGACGAGGAAAAACTGTGTTTTGATTGTAACGCTTCACTTCTCTAATGATCTTTAACTTGTCCCCAACTATGATAGTGAGGGGTACCCTTCTTTTCCATGTCAGTGGTTTGTCCTTGACCATTCCAAAGCGCCTGGGCGGCATGCGAGGGGTACGGTTGGGGGAGTCGAGGGGGGGGGGGGGTTGCCAGTGGGTGACGGCAGAGATGTGTGGGGAAGTAAGGGTGACTCGGCTGGGATGGGTGGCTGACTGGCTTGTGGGGTCCTCCCATCGATTCTTCCTGTGTCATTAGAAGGCGGAGATTAATATGTTAATGATACGGACAAGAGGAGACGATGAAGAAAAAAAAGAGAAGACGGTTCGATATTTTTGCTGCGTCTGAAGAGAATCAAGAATACTTGTAGATATAGGTAGATGGGGAGTGTTCTAAAAAATGTACGACCGTTGGGGGAGCAGTGGCGTGAAACCAGAGCAAGATGGGTTCATAAAACCTAGGTGGGTGTTCCCGTCGAAAAAAGGTGGAAGGGTTTATATAGGGATTGGGACCTGCGCCCGTCCCCACCTACTCCCCTGGATCTGCCACTAACCGTGCGGATAATATGTACTATTAATGATAATACAGGGAATAATAAGTAATGAATATTGCTTTGGTTTTATTTTTATTTTTTGACGTTCTTTTGTTTGAATAAGCATCGCCCTCCGCTCGTTGCCAATTAGTACTCTATTGTTGCTATTGTGACTCAGGTAATACAGATTGTTATCATTTAAAAACACGTGGGTTATCTTTGATGCGTCACCACGACCGAGTAGGTAGCGCGTTCGGCTACATTCGAGGGATCTGCTGCTCGGACCACGCCTATACAAATATTTATGCAGGATAAAGATCCCATGCGTTTCTTCGCCAAGGTTACTCTCGGATACATGGCCCATCTCGGCATTGAGCCTTCGCATTGTAACGATATCGCCCACAGAGGTCCAAGCTTCCTACTTAAAACCAACCAAGGTCATCTTTAACAATATATGACACACTTATGTATTACTAGCAAGTATCAATTTTGTGATTTGTAATGTAGCACAAAATAGCTTTACTGACTGAAACTGCACATAACAAACCCTATCAAATGAAATGATTAGAAAGATACTTTAGGCACACATGCTACAGTTCCCCATCGGTGTCCCATCGATGCTGTGTGACGGTTGCTGTATGCATTTTGGGAACTAGACAGTGTAGAATAAGGCGACTTGATAACTCCCCTCAACAATGTTCTATGCATTAAAGCAGCCTACTTACTGGCGCCATCTTAGATTTTTTACATTTTTGAATCAAGACTAAAAGTGTCTCAAAATTCTGATGCGTATGCTTTATATCTCGTTGAGTCTGTAAAACAACAATTGCAACATAAAACGGCGCAGGGATTATTTTATCGCGCGCGGACGTCCTAGCGAGCCGCGGTCGACATCACACAGAATACCGAACAGCGAACTGGCGCGCAGGGATATAAAGCCGGCCAACAACTTCTGCTCCGGTGAACAAATTGACTTCTTTAGGCGGGTATGATTAAAATATGATTACTTGACATGGAGAAGAGGTTGGTAATCTAAAAATTACAGGACATATTTACTTTAATGCGAGCGCAGTTCTCCAGTTACATCACCTAATAAGTAGGCCTAAGCACTATAACGAAGCATGGTACAGCCTTCTAGTTGAACCGGAAGCGAGGACAGGGACGTCGAGAGGGAAACGACGACCTTCGTGTTGTTGACACTCGCTCTCCTGTGGTTTGGACTGAGAGAATTAAAGACACTCAGCCCTAAACGCCGCATGTTCCCTCGGCAACCGATGGCTAGGCACAAATATCCCAGCCGGCATAAATAAATATATATTTATATTTACATAAAAATGTATATATTAAATAATACGACCGATAATACCCGATTCTGACGAGGCAGACAAAGCTGAGATAGCTGTTAGCATATATAGGGTGTGTGACATGTAGATCAATGACAATAAAAATATGTAAAAAAATCGGAATTAATGCAAGGTGACACAGTCAGTGACATTGTTGTCTTTCATTTCAGGCAGTCTAAGAACGACTTTGGAGTGACGATTGGGTAAACCAGGCCAGGAAACACACCAGTGGCATATGTGAGTGAGATTATCAAGTTCGCCGTGTACACGAGACGAAGATACAACTTAAACATTCATAAAGGTAATATATAATAAATAAATGACACATTAATTTAATAGGATCAATGAGTTTTAAAGGGCCAAATGGGAGACTTGTATTGCAAATTAATTGCCTCTTAACCACTGACATATACAATCTCCAAACTGGTAAAGGTTTTAAACTAAACTCCAGGTTGCATAATTGGGACTTAACATGGGCTTAACATTGTACTGTACACGTAGCTCAGTTAACTCTATCCAAACAATTATTCCCCAACAAAACCATATCGGAGTGTAAATTTGTTACATGTTATGGCCTGATTAGAACACGAATTATCTATCGTTATCACAGATATTATCAATAAAGTCCATCCTTACTCGGAAATATTAGGTAAATCACCACAGTGGGGATTAGGCAAATGGCATATCATCGGGAACTTAAATTAAAATTAAAAATACCACCCTAGAAATTAAACTTAAAGCTACGTATGGTCTATGAATACCCCCATAATGTATTAATGCATGTAATGTAATTGCATAAATAAAATAATGCATGAAATTTTCCACTATGCTAACAGCCTCACAATGTATGTTCCAATTAACATGAGGGCCAATCGAGGGACTTGTATGGCTAATGTGTAGTTCTATCCGCTGAAATAATAACTAGTTATCCAAGAGGAAATATAAACATACTTGGAAATTACATTACAGGCATTGCAGATAGAGACTATGTTTCCACACCCGTTTTACAGATAGAAAATCACTTGCCGGAGCAGTAAGATCATACAATTACTAAGCCATATACTTGCCTTCTTTGTTCTCGCACTCTGTTGTCAGTGGCCAATGTTGACCCCAGTTCCGGGAAAAACCCATCCCGGTATACGTGTCAGAAATAGAGATTTTATCATATTATGTTACAGTTTGACAAATTAGTTTATGTGGCGAAGTTTGGCGGCTTAAATACTCAAACTTACTGTGTAAGATCCATTTTAGTTTTCCAATCGTGCGTTGTTTTGCTGCCGCCATTTACGTTACAGATCTTGTCACTCAGTGGTTATCGCGGTATCAATGCGCGTAACTGATATTTACATAAATAGTTCCAACAAACCAACCGAACTTAATAGCTATAGACCTGAATCATATGAACTCCAACTATAGAAATACAGCCACAATTTACGAAAACAAAAGGTTCATTTAACAAATAGATACCATTTTGCCTAAAACATTATATTCGTTAGACCTATCTCCGCCGCAGAGGCGTAATCACTTTGACGACGTCATATCTCCAAGGAAACACGTCGCGCGCAGCACTTAGTTACAGGTGCTATTGAGCGCCACTGGTATGATTTCGACCAAATATTTAGGTGCAGTTGTGAGTATCATTGTCATCGTTAGATCTCCGTGTTGACTTCATGGCGACATTTGAAGTTCTATAGGGCATGTCAGTTCTCGCGGGTTCTACTTCCGGCCTGGCATTTTGGGGACAAACAAACGAACACGTGCTTTTTGTTCAGTGCGCAGCCTGACTCGCCCCCTGCGTAACAATGGATACCGCGCGCAGAGGGCTGTCATACTAGTTACGACATAAGACGTGGAACCAGGCAAGGTGCGCGGCCGGCGAGGCAAACAAGGGGTGGGTCGCAATTCGTCTTTCGTGCGACTTAAATAAGGAACTGTTAACTTTTTCGTGTCGATATGTTGGTAGATGACACTTTGAGCATGTCATTTTTCATAATACTGGCCACATTCAGCAAACTAGGCGCACAACTGGTAGATGATTTCCCAATGTTTATACTGATCTGGAGTGATCGGGTGACAGGTATGGAAGCCTTTGCCGTCAAAATTACAGTTTTTTTTCTATCCTGAATGCAACTACCAATTAAATAGGCAAATTTGCAAATTTCAAAGGAACAATGTTGTAAATTTACTGTGCTAACATTATCTTTCTAAATTGCTTCAGTTCTGTTACATTCATAGTTGTGATGGGTATTTTGACAAACGGTTTCATGAGAACCACAAAATAGAGCAGTACTGTCACTTTTCCATTTCCACAGAGTGAGCCAGCTTACATGTACTTAGCGGCTTGCCGGTATAATGCTTTGGAACAGATAGATTAACAATATTGATAGCACAAAACCCAAAAGAAATTCAATAATATAATGAAATTGTGGCTGGTTTATATATAGAGACATTTCTATTTAACCACCATAAACATAAAAAATCCCAATAAAGGGATAATCAATATATATGTTACATTTTATTAGATCAATTTCATCTCTTATTTCTCTTGCATTCAACTACAGTAATGACAAGGGCACATTCCTTGGTTAATAAATCCTGAGTACCATAATAATTATAACATATAAGCTTTTTCAAACCTCTCAGTTGATACAGGTATATTGTATTAGATTGTGTTCCATCAATTAGAATGTAAAAAAGATAAATTTGTGACTTTTAAAATAAAATGGGACATTATATGGTTTAATAGGATATAATAATCATCAACTTTGTTCTACATTATGTCAGTCCTGGGTGACAAACATTGTTCATGACATTTGCCACTTGAAACAATTTTATTTAAATGGTGCTTCTGTTAGGGTTGTAATGCAGTCTGTAGACTTTTTCTTTTTGTTCAAAGATATATTACTGTAAGTGACCTTTTCACCTGCAATGCACTGACGTCTACAGTGGAATTAATGATGCATAACTCTGTAATGATAAGATGTCCCTTTTAGATTTTCCGACCTAATTTTGATTAAATTACACCTTTCTGGTACTGTTGTCCTAAGGTCTATATATATGATATATATTAATAAAACAAGAAAACTACAAACTAAGAAAAATATCCGTAATAACAAGTAACACATAAGGACACGAGTAACATTAAACATTTTTGGCAGGTTTATATATATATATTTTCATTTAACCAGCACATATAAACATCACAAATAACAATGAAATGATACTAATCATCAATATTAATGGAACATGTTGTTACTTTCATTTTTTTCTCTAACATTTAGCTACAGTTGTGACAAGAGAACCGAGATATTGCTTTGCTACTAAATCCTGTGTGTTGTAATAAATAAACTGGTGTCGTATAATCACTTTTTCAGACTTCTGCTCGGTGGCTATAGTATATATTATAATGGGTTCCATTATTTGAAAAGACCAGTTTATAACATTTGAAATATAACTAGACATTACAGTTCAGTAGGCTATAATAATAAACTTTCTACTTTCTGTGACAAACATTATTCATGACATTGGCAAATTCATCAATTTTCTTTAAATGTTTTATGCAGGCTGTGAACTTTTTCATTTCTTCATAGATTTAGTTGACATTTGCATCCACATGCTTTGTACTCTTGTCTAATTTATAATTACATAGATCTACTTTGCAATGTTTTATTGGTATGTTCACTTGAAACTAAAATTTAATTAAAATTTAATTTAATTAAAATTTAATTAAAAAAATTAGTCAAAGATAAAAACGTATGTAAGGACATATCATATCCCATATTCTTAGATCTATATCTATGTGTAATATATATCTGACAAAAATGTAGGTACATTGTACACATGATTTGACAGCAAATATTTGCTAAATACAAAGGGCATGATTGAGGATTTTTATAATGTCACAATATTTAAGGTAATACAGTAAAGTGTTTCTTAAATTTCATAATGTTATTCCCATTCAAAGCTTTATTTAAATAAAGGTTAGTTATAATTTGTCAAAACCTTCAGGATTGATTTCTTGGTTTGGACAAAACTGTAATAAAATCATTTGCGGTAAAATAACAATTATAAGTATTATGGAGCTCAAGTGGCTCTATCATATCTGCTCATAAAATCACCCATATGCGTCAGCAGTATGATTATAAGAAACATTCGATATGTGTTCGTCAATTACCTACTTTGAAAAATATAAATCGATATGTCGAAACAATAGCCGTTTCACTATTTTCGCGAATTACGGTTTATTCCGCTTGTCATCTGTCATTCGGCCGTCGGCAATACCGTCAGGCCAGCGCAAATATTGGGTCTTCAGCGGGCTGTAGTACGCCAAGTTTACTGACCGCAGTTATTGATACGGCAAAATACAAGTTAAAAGTGTCGTTCCACAATATATTATCACTAGATAGTTAACAAGGGCTTATTTAAGTTGCATACAGGTCTAGAAGGGACCCACCCTTTTCTCGCATCGCTCACCGCGCAGTTTGCCTGGTTCCACGTCCTAAATCGTGACTAGAATGACAGCGTTTTGATTCGTCAAGCAGGGAGCGAGTGAGCTGCGCAGTGAAAAATTAAGGTCGCATATAACGTCGTTGTCCCCAAAATCTGATCTCGTGAGGTATCGCACACATAAAACGAGATTCACTTGCATGCCCTATTCGAGCGAGAAAATACATATGGCATTGCTTCTCGTGCATGGGTTTATCTCAGCCCGCATCTCCGAAATCATGCCTTCGCCTAAAGGCGAAGGCAGGATTTTGGAGACTTGTGCTGAGATAAACCCATCTCGCACTCGACGCAATGCCATATGTATATCATCCCGTGACATCGGATCTAGGTGAGGTTAAAAGTCCTTCGTTGAATGTCATGGGGACGCGAAATCTTGGACAAAGGGTATGGATTACACTGTACTAAAGGCACATGGTCCCGCCACACAGTGACGCCTGTGCTGCGCTTCAACCAGAGTGATTTAGTCGTTCCTAATCAAGTGCCACGACCCCTACCTCCTTGACACCTAATTCGATTCGGCACTAAAACACTAGGAGCGCGGAGTGCCAGTCTGAGGTGTCCAACACTGGGCAATTCCCAACCATTTCCTCAATAAAGAGGCGGGAGATTTAATCACTGCGGGTTCCCCCTACTCAGCGTATCGCCTTGAGAGGGAATTTCATGTTTTGGTCTAGAATGGAAACCAACGATACTCCGATGCACCGACCCCCCCTACCCCAAACCCCCTTCTCCGACACCCTCCCCTCTCCCCAATCCCCCACTCTCTTCCATCCTCTCTCTCTCTTTCTGTCATCCACTCTCACGCTCCTCTCACCTCACTTCTCACCTCTCGATAAACATATATATGCATACCAGAATCATACCGTCTGCAATGTATCTGCAATGTCCTGCCATAGTACGGTGGCCCAGAAGGGCCATGCCTTGACTTTCACTTTTTGGCGTCGCGGTGACCGCCAGTTTGAGCTATATACATTTTACAAGCATACATATACGCCGTTGAGGCTAAGCTGCGACAACAGCGAGAACACCCTCGTCCCTGTCCCCTTCCGACACAGCTGTGCCCCCCCCCCCCCCCATCTTCTACCCCTACTCCCCCTCCCCAGCCCCCACCCTCTCCAACGCCATCCCCCTCCGTCTCCGAAAAAGCCCCCTCCACGGCCATACCCCTTCGGCTCCGAACCAGGCCCACACCCCTTGCTGACCCCCCCCCCCCGCCCCTCCCCCCTTTCCCCCGCCACCACCCCCGGACCTCTGTCTGGGGGAGACAGGGCGTCGTTCCGTCCCCCGACCACGTCTATGGGGTAAGATTGATTTAAGGATCCACACCAAGCCACGAGGGACATGGACGGACAGCGGTCGGTGGGGCTGGCGACCACCAACGGCCACCAACGTGTTTTAAAGTTAGGACAACGCCTTACACATATACAATGTGCCAATATTGCACCGGTGTCAGCAGTTTCTTCAACAGCAGTGGGGTGATCGTCCACGATATAGGGTTGACACCAATAATATTGACACTAGTAATATACTGGTATCCTCAACGGTATAGGGTTGACACCAATAATATTTTGGTATCGTCAACGATACAGGGTTGACAACAATAATATACTGGTAACCTCAACGATATAGGGTTGAAACCAATAACATTTTGGTATCGTCAACGATATAGGGTTGACACCAATAATATTCTGGTATCGTCAACGATATAGGGTTGCCACCAATAATATACTGGTATCCTCAACCATATAGGTATCCTCAACGACATACGGTTGACACCAATGATATTCTGGCATCTTCAACAATGTATGGTTGACACTAATGATATACTGGAATCTTCAACGATATAGGTATGACACCAATAATATTATGGTATCTTCAACGATACAGGGTTGGCTCCAATAATATCCTGGTATCTTCAACGATATAGCGTTGCGACCAATCATATACTGATATCCTAAACGATATAGGGTTGACACCAATAATATTCTTGTATCTTCAACGATATCGGATTGACACCAATAATATTCTGGTATCTTCAACGATATGGGCTTTACACCAACAATATATTGGTGTCTTCAACGATATCGGGTTGACACCAATAATATTCTGGTACCTTCAACGATATAGGGTTGACACCATTAATATATTGGTGTCTTCAACGATATAGGGTTGACACTAATGATATACTGGTGTCTTGAACGATATAGGGTTGACACTAATGATATACTGGTATCTTCAACGATATCGGGTTGACACTAATAATATATTATCGTCGTCCCTAATGATATATTGGTGTGTCTACGGAAAGCATGATGGCATCAATGACATGCTGGTGCCTTCAAGAGTAGTTGGGTGACACCAATCAAACAGTGATGTGTCCTAGAACTATATCCTACTAATACTTGGTCCACTATATTTGTTACCATTCATACATTGTTCTATCCACTTTCTACCACATCCACTGGGACCATCCATCCAGTTTTATGGATTTCTGGTGAATATTTCTAATTGTCACCGAGGGTGGTCCGTGCGGATTATTACGTGGCGCAAATAAAATAAATGGCGGTTAATGTCCTCGCGTCCACATTCAATGATTATCTTCTAGTTTTTTTCTTCCAGAACATTCGCCTGACCGGCTTTTTTCCCCTTCTATCCCCCTCCTTCTTTCTACCCCGCTCAAACCCCCCTCGGCCCCCCTCTCAACCCCCTACCCATTCCCCTCCCCCGCGGGGACCCCAGGTAAGGGTGAGGTCCGTCCTCGACGACATGATTGGTTTCCTGCGTATTAATCTTAATGCCAATGGCTTCATTTCACCCCTGGCGCAATAAGGCGGCCAGTGAACCCACTGTCATAAACAAAGGTTTCGCCTTACGCTTGATGACGTAGGTAGGGACGCCCGCCTCCTACGGACACTTCCGGCGACTTCCCTCTCAAATGACGTGCGACGTACTCACCATTATTGATCAACAATGGGTTTCTTCGCTTGATAGTCGATTGCAGCCAATTAATTGTAACGCATGGAATTAATTCCTGGAGCCATTTTAGTTATTTGTCACAGCCCACAAAGACGCATGGTATTGTTCTTCAAATGCGTATCAGGGAGTAAACGAACACCGCGGTCCAGATTGTCAGCTTTTTAACTTAAACAGCATTGTTGACGACAGGCATTGAGATGAACCAGGATAGTGACATTCGGGTTATACGTTTCTGCGCTAGATAGGCGAGTGGTAGGAACTGGATGGAAACACTTTATAGTGGTAAACTGGTGGCAGTAAAAGGGTGGTCCAACTATGCAGTGGTAAACTGGTGGCAGTAAAGGGGTGGTCCAACTATGCAGTGACAGACAAGTGGCAGTAAAAGGGTGGTCCAACTATGCAGTGACAGACAAGTGGCAGTAAGATAAGGGTGGTCCAACTATGCAGTGGCAGACAAGTGGCAGTAAAAGGGTGGTCCAACTATGCAGTGACAGACAAGTGGCAGTAAAAGGGTGGTCCAACTATGCAGTGGCAGACAAGTGGCAGTAAAAGGGTGGTCCAACTATGCAGTGGTAGACAAGTGGCAGTAAAAGGGTGGTCCAACTATGCAGTGACAGACAAGTGGCAGTAAAAGGGTGGTCCAACTATGCAGTGACAGACAAGTGGCAGTAAAAGGGTGGTCCAACTATGCAGTGGCAGACAAGTGGCAGTAAAAGGGTGGTCCAACTATGCAGTGGTAGACAAGTGGCAGTAAAAGGGTGGTCCAACTATGCAGTGACAGACAAGTGGCAGTAAAAGGGTGGTCCAACTATGCAGTGGCAGACAAGTGGCAGTAAAAGGGTGGTCCAACTATGCAGTGGTAGACAAGTGGCAGTAAAAGGGTGGTCCAACTATGCAGTGGCAGACAAGTGGCAGTAAAAGGGTGGTCCAACTATGCAGTGACAGACAAGTGGCAGTAAAAGGGTGGTCCAACTATGCAGTGACAGACAAGTGGCAGTAAAGGGGTGGTCCAACTATGCAGTGACAGATCAGTGGCAGTAAAGGGGTGGTCCAACTATGCAGTGACAGACAAGTGGCAGTAAAAGGGTGGTCCAACTATGCAGTGGCAGACAAGTGGCAGTAAAAGGGTGGTCCAACTATGCAGTGGTAGACAAGTGGCAGTAAAAGGGTGGTCCAACTATGCAGTGGCAGACAAGTGGCAGTAAAAGGGTGGTCCAACTATGCAGTGACAGACAAGTGGCAGTAAAAGGGTGGTCCAACTATGCAGTGACAGACAAGTGGCAGTAAAAGGGTGGTCCAACTATGCAGTGGCAGACAAGTGGCAGTAAAAGGGTGGTCCAACTATGCAGTGACAGATCAGTGGCAGTAAAGGGGTGGTCCAACTATGCAGTGACAGACAAGTGGCAGTAAAAGGGTGGTCCAACTATGCAGTGGCAGACAAGTGGCAGTAAAAGGGTGGTCCAACTATGCAGTGGCAGACAAGTGGCAGTAAAAGGGTGGTCCAACTATGCAGTGACAGATCAGTGGCAGTAAAGGGGTGGTCCAACTATGCAGTGGCAGACAAGTGGCAGTAAAAGGGTGGTCCAACTATGCAGTGGTAGACAAGTGGCAGTAAAAGGGTGGTCCAACTATGCAGTGGCAGACAAGTGGCAGTAAAAGGGTGGTCCAACTATGCAGTGGCAGACAAGTGGCAGTAAAAGGGTGGTCCAACTCAGTGGCAGACAAGTGGCAGTAAAAGGGTGGTCCAACTATGCAGTGGTAGACAAGTGGCAGTAAAAGGGTGGTCCAACTATGCAGTGGTAGACAAGTGGCAGTAAAAGGGTGGTCCAACTATGCAGTGGTAGACAAGTGGCAGTAAAAGGGTGGTCCAACTATGCAGTGGTAGACAAGTGGCAGTAAAAGGGTGGTCCAACTATGCAGTGGTAGACAAGTGGCAGTAAAAGGGTGGTCCAACTATGCAGTGGCAGACAAGTGGCAGTAAAAGGGTGGTCCAACTATGCAGTGGTAGACAAGTGGCAGTAAAAGGGTGGTCCAACTATGCAGTGGTAGACAAGTGGCAGTAAAAGGGTGGTCCAACTATGCAGTGGTAGACAAGTGGCAGTAAAAGGGTGGTCCAACTATGCAGTGGCAGACAAGTGGCAGTAAAAGGGTGGTCCAACTATGCAGTGGCAGACAAGTGGCAGTAAAGGGGTGGTCCAACTATGCAGTGGCAGACAAGTGGCAGTAAAAGGGTGGTCCAACTATGCAGTGGCAGACAAGTGGCAGTAAAAGGGTGGTCCAACTATGCAGTGGTAGACAAGTGGCAGTAAAAGGGTGGTCCAACTATGCAGTGGTAGACAAGTGGCAGTAAAAGGGTGGTCCAACTATGCAGTGGTAGACAGTTGGTAGGCGGTAGAGAACTTCGCCGTTTGTATTAAGTGTGTAGTATCGACTGAAAGCATGGACTGAAAGTATCCGACAACCCATGTGTAACCTATTGTATCATTCAGGAATGTAGATCTCAGTGGGCACAAGTTTTCAACTAAGACTGTTAGTGCCCAGGGCTATTTATTATTGTGTTAACAGCGCCACCTGATGTGACTTAGCCTGACGGGGATAACCTGCGATGGTGCAAATACGTTGGTTCGCTTCTGTTGTAGCTTTTGATAGCAATTGACGGCAGATGAAACCTGAGTCCGAATCCGTTCTGGGTTCGAATCCGACCCGGGCACCTAATCTTTGGCATGTTTCATCCATTCATTTAACTCGCTTTTTAAAATTTGAGTCATGCGACTCTTGGAAATCTATCAAGTCGCCTGTCTAATCAAATAACTCGTAAACGTTGCGTCACCATGCAGTCAAGACTGTGCCACTGATTGCGCGCAGCAGCAAAACAGGAAACGA
>OZ025261.1:18370139-18425934 GCA_964019135.1 Arenicola marina
GGGGGTGGTTGGATCGGTGCAGAGACTGTGAGGCCGGGGGACGGCACTGTTGCCATGGAGGAGTTCGGGAGGGTGGAATATGTGTGTGTGTGTGGGGGGCGGGGGGCGGGGGGGGGGCTGCTTATGTGGTACATGGGGGTGTTACGGTCTCCAACCGAATGTTGAGTGATGAGGCGGGTCTGGGGCTAGGGCTTGGTGGGGGGGGGGGGTGGTCTCTAGGGTCAGTCGGTCTTGTGTTGAGGTGTCCGTCTTCAAGTTACCCGTTGTCTTCGTCCTTCCATGGTCCACCAGCAAATGCAATAACGTTGTACGCCATGAATAGATCTGTCGCACCCAGGACAGCCTTATGGCTAGCCTAAAAAATCCTGGCTTATTATTAATTCGTCTTTATCAAAAGAGACAAAATGGCATTTCCACTCTTTGTTATATAATTATAAGGAGGTCCTGTCTCTGGTGGATCCAGATACACCGTCATGAGGTTGTTTAGCAGAGACGTTAAGAGAGGGACCTGTAGTCCTTATGAAACTAGGGGGGTGGCAATTGAACCATCAAAAGCTGTTTGACTGAGAGGTTAAGAGGGGAACCTATAGTCTTTATGAAACGAGGGGGTTGGCAAAAGAACTATCAAAGGCTGTTTAACTGAGAGGCTAAGAAGGGGACCTATAGCAGTTATGAAACGAGGCGGTTGGCAATTAAACTATCAAAGGTTGTTTAACTGAGAGGTTAAGAGGGGAACCTATAGTCTTTATGAAACGAGGGGGTTGGCAAAAGAACTATCAAAGGCTGTTTAACTGAGAGGCTAAGAAGGGGACCTATAGCAGTTATGAAACGAGGGCGGTTGGCAATTAAACTATCAAAGGTTGTTTAACTGAGAGGTTAAGAGGGGCACCTATAGTCTTTATGAAACGAGGGGGTTGGCAAAAGAACTATCAAAGATTGTTTAACTGAGAGGTTAAGAGGGGGGCCTGTAGTCTTTATGAAAGGAGGGGGTTGGCAATTGAACTATCAAAGGGTTGTTTAACTGAGTGGTTAAAAGGGGGACTCTAGTCCTTATGAAACGAGGGGGGTTGGCAATTGAACTATCAAAGGTTGTTTAACTGAGTGGTTAAGGAGGGGGGACCTATAGTCCTTATTGAAACGAAGGGGTTGACAATTGAACTATCAAAGGTTGTTTAACTGAGTGGTTAAGACCTATAGCCATTACAAGATGAGGGCTGTGAGCAAGTGAGCCATCGGAGCTTAAGCAACAGACGCTGACTCATAACTATTATTTAAAGCCCTATCATAATATGTACTGTCATTACATTGATTGACACTTATATTGAATGTACAGCAAGATCATTCTGCTGCTGTGAACTCTTAAATAAATGAAATAATTGATGTTTTATGCCATTTGTTTGCACGCATGGGTTACACCTGGTCAAGAACGTCCGAGTGTTGATGTCACGTGCCACGTTCGTGCCAAGCCATATATTGTCATTACGTTTTTATCGTCAGAAGAATCAATGTCTTGCATTAATCTATATCCATACTATGCATCTGACTGAAATCCAAATGAGGCGCTAACAAAATTATACTTATATGTCAAAAATAAATAGTGTCAGTCAACCTGGATATCGGATAGGTATTTCATTCCGTGATATCCATTGATACTTTGATGCATCTTGAAAATCGTGGCCAGATTTCCACTGTATGATGCAGTCATATATGTGTAACCGTTGTTATATGATCCATCAAGCCCTAATAATATCCATTCGGAAGCGGTATGGCGGCTCCGAGGTTTTTAGGAATCGCGACGTGAACCAACATGATTCTGAGCGTTCGAGCAGGGTGGCGCCGCCTAGTGAGTGGGGCTACAGTCTTATGCCACCACGAGCCCCGTGATGGGAGAGTCCATCGCAGCCTGGGCCTGATGCAACAGTCACAGACGCTGAAATACACGGCACATTATGACGTTTTCCCGATGCCTAGCGATATTTCTTAAGGCGAAGGAGCTCTTAGAGACTATTGGAGTAATAATACTGGATAATACATATTCATGCGATACAAAGGTCATGATCGGTGTTACTTCCTTGTGGTATGCCGCCCCCTATGGACCGACAAGGCTAGGGTTTGGATCGCTGATCCTCGTTCAGACTGTAAACATGTAATGGTGTCCACGGCACCTCCGTAAATTCAGCTGTTTGATTAGGATATGCAATCATATTTAAATCCCGCTTACACCGTTAATGGACGGTCCTATTATATTGGATTGCTATTGGAATATGTATTGCCTTAATATATTAATTCGGCGCTGATCTATTTCACGGGGTTAAAATATCGACCTTGATCATGACACCATCCACCACCAGGGGCGTGTCAGTCGCCGGAGAAGATTATGCCACCATCCATCACCAGGGGCGTAGCAGTCGCCGGAAAAGATCATGACACCATCCGCCACCAGGGGCGTAGCAGGCGCCGGTGGTATTGAGCGTGGGCCGCTTTATCTATGTATCATCGATAAATGATCACCGTTAGCTACGTCATCGAATGACGTCACTGGCACTGTCTCTACCCGGAGCGCGGCGCCAGTACACAGACGGTCGACATCAAATGCTCAATAACCCGCCCTCGGCAGTCCTGATAACTGGCCGCACCACTCGTCTCAGAAGAAAATGAGCCGACTAAAAGACACCTCCTACCCCCACCTCGCTCACCCAACAACCCAACAAACCACCACATTAAATGGCATCGCTCTCTGCCTGCTCCAGCTGGCTGTCACAGATTCCATAGTTCTGGTCCTGCGGTTTAAGGTCTTTATTATTAGTTTTGTATTTGTTTCATGATGTATGGGTTGACGACTTAGAGGTTGAGCGAAGAGCCAACGATATTATGGTCGGAGTCTCTGAGGCCATGTGTACATACATGGACGCAGTCTCCTGTGGGATCCAGCATTTGATTTAGGATATACCCAAATTGGAAATATAGGTCAGAGCATGACCTGACCTAATTATACCTATTTTTTTTAAATTATGGAAACAATAGTTGTTCACGCTGTGTTCTTACGTGCGTGTGTGTTTGTTTACGCGTGATTTACATACGTCACGAATGCACTATAATTTAGATTCACTTTTGTTATTTTGTCACATTGTTATATTTTCATATTACAACGAAAAATAAGTAAACTGAGATATTCTGTGAAGCATATGCTCTATTTACTTTAACTCGATATCACATGCTGTGTTCCAGATACAATGTGCCCCTCTCCCCCAACTGTCGCTCCTCTCCCCATATTTGTAGAGACGTACTTTAGGAAAGTCGGCCAGAAACTAAAGCATTTAATATGTAGGCACATTGCATGGCACACGTCTGTAACCTGAGGCAAAGTACGACACGTAGAGACTGACATGGACGGGAATTTGCAGATGATGTAAGTCATCTGTACGCGGCAAGCCACTGCGTCGCCAAGCACCTCCAAAAGAAATATCCATCCGCCCATAACTTAACTGTCTTCATTACGACCAACATGCCCCCACTGAGAAACTCATCCGATGCCATCCAAGCCGCGGTGGACGATGTGATGACTCTATGGGACAAAATGTCCAACTTACAAATAGCGCCAAAGAACAATCGATCCGCGTGAAATACCCACATCTCTCAACTCTGCCAGAATTGCTATTCATGAGCAAATTTTGTTTGGGTTGAGCGGATCAATTTGGTCTTTCTTTTTGGCGCCTGCCCTTTTATTTGAACTCAGCCAGGTTCAATCTCAGTGCGACGGTAACGAGGAGTTATACTGAGGCTGAGCACGGCCCTTTGTTTATGTTATTGTTGTGGCGGGCGATTGCACTTTTATGTTTATGTTGGTTCATTACAGCGTAATTAACTTTGTTCTAATAATGATTGGCCTAAACGTCCCATCACGTCTGACAACTTAATATGTCCTTGCGCATATTCTTGATGTGCACTCATTGCACACCTCGTGCCATCCTTCTTATCATACTCATGTCGATGAAGCCTGAAATTTGTTCATGTTCCGGTGATAACTGTATATTACTTGTATTTGTCCCTGATCCAAGAGCCCAATATGTACCCATTGCCCTGATTAGTCCTGGTAAAACCGTAAACGAACTAATATTTGATAGCTATGATTAGCATATCCCAGTACAGAGCAGCAGTTGGATTATGGCACGGTTATTGTTATATGAGAGACCTTGTAAACAACCCATGCTGGCAACTGTTGATCACTTATATTCTCATTTACCGATTGGTCACATATCTCTCCTTGGGTGACATGATATGTGGTCTTGTGTTTAGAAAAACACTAATAACTCTGCTTGTGACTAAATTAGCGGCATCAGTCTTCTTACACCCCTTGATAGAAAATCCCACAACCCCCAAAAGTTACAACAAATACGATAATTCACTATACATTCCAAACATGGTCCTTAGGTATGACGTCATCTTGCCCTGCATCGCTTGGCTTTCTATTCTCCTCCTCTGCTCCGGTGATATCCATCCCAATCCAGGTCCCAACCCAGGTCCGATCTTACGTATCAGCCATGTGAATGTTCGTAGTTTGTTGAGCGAGGTGTCACCCTGTCCTGTCCTCCATGGCGACAAATATATCAAGGTTGATGAGATTTATAAGCAGCAGGTTCTCGATCTAAAGACTGACATAATCACTATTTCTGAGTCGTGGCTCGATCACACCATACCAGACTCAGCCATACATATTGAAAATTACGTTATACATCGGCGCGATCGGCAGCGGCACGGTGGTGGTGTCATGGCCTATATTAGAGGTGACTTAGCTGTTTTGCGTCGAACTGATCTTGAACACAATGATATTGAATCTCTATGGTTTGAAGCGCAATTGCCCAGTGGCAAAGTTCTTATTGGTGCTTATTACAGACCTAATGGGGCGAACGAGAGGGAAAAGGCAGTTTTCCTATCCTCGCTGGAAAATTCTATAGCCCTGGCTTCGTCAGAAAGCACTAAAGCCATAGTGTTGACAGGTGACTTCAACGACAGGTGCAGAACGTTTTACTCTAATCACACTGATAGTGAGCTTCACAATCGTCTAGTCAACATCCTCAAGTGTAACGCCTTGGAACAACTTATCAATGAGCCAACTAGGATCACGGCCACTACAGAAACTCTGCTGGATTTGGTCATCACTGACTCGCCCGGGTATGTTGCCAACTCTGGCACCTCTATGCCTATTGGCAATAGCGACCATCATGGAGTCTTCTGCGACCTAAACTTTTCTGTACCTCGCCTGAAAGCCTTTAAGCGGTCTATCTTTAATTACTATGCCGCCGACTATATTTCCCTGCGCTATGCCCTGTCTTTGGCCCCGTGGGATGTTGGGAGTCGTTACGATGATGTTAACGATTGCGCTGACTACTGCCTGGGACTCTTCATGGAATTGGTAACCACACACATCCCAAACAAACAAATCACTGTTAGACCTAGTGATAAACCATGGATGTCTACACATATAAGGTTCTTACTAAGCAAACGTGATAAACTGTATAAAAGACACAAGCAATCGCCATCCTCTGTACTGTATGAAGAATATCGCCACGTGCGTACAGAAGCTAGGGCCAGTATTAATGAAGCTAAAACCTTGTATCACTCGAGACTTTTGGGTAGACTACAGGATCCCAGCCTATCTGGAAAAGAGTTTCATAAACTGTGTAAATGTTTCCTCTTTGGGAAAACTATAACCGGGATACCTCCTATTATTGACCAAGGGGTAGTCCACGCCTCCCCGCTGGCAAAGGCATCTGCCCTCAATGAATACTTCGCGGGAAATTCCACTCTAGCCGAACCCCCAGAGGGGTTTGCGTTGCCTCCTTTGTCTTTTAAAACCGATTATCGAATTACTGAAATTTGCTTCACCCCTGTGAAAGTATATTCTGTCCTGAAGCAGCTCCAGATTAATAAGGCTTGTGGTCCAGATCTAATTGGTAATAGAATTCTCAAGGAAACTGCTGAGGTAATGGCCAAACCGCTTTCCGACTTATTTAACAAGTCGATGCAATCCTGTTCTTTTCCTTCTACCTGGAAGATCGCCAACGTAATACCGGTCTTTAAGAAATCTAACAGACAACATAAAGAAAATTATCGTCCTATATCGTTACTGTCTTGTGTCGGTAAAGTTATGGAGAGGATTATATTTAACGAATTGTATGAATACTGTGTGGCTTGCGGGCTCCTAACATGGCGTAACGCCGGGTTTAAAAAGAACGAGTCCACAACTAATCAGCTGCTTTACCTGGTGCAACAGATTTATAAGGGCCTAGAAGCCAACGAAGATGTTCTCCTAGTGTTTTTAGATGTATCCAAAGCTTTCGACAGAGTGTACCACTATGGACTATTACACAAGCTGGAGTCTTTTGGAATCTGCGGAACACTGTTACAATGGTTCCACAGCTATCTTACTGGTCGATCGCAAAGGGTGGTAATTAGCGGGACTCATTCAGAATGGAAAGAAATTAACTCGGGTGTTCCCCAAGGTTCGATTTTGGGACCTCTTCTGTATCTTATATTTGCTAACGATCTCGTGGACGATTTGAAGTCTGACCCATTCCTATTCGCAGACGACACTTCTTTGCTCAAGGCTCTTCAGACCCCTGCTGATGTAGACCTGGTTAACGAAGACTTGCGTCGCATTGCAAATTGGGGAGCTCAGTGGCGTGTTCAGTTCAATGCTAGTAAAACGAAATACATGCTAATAAGCAAAAAGATTGACACACCGACTGACATTGCTTTACTCTTCGATGGAACCCCCATTGAGCGAGTGTCTAGCCACTGCCACTTAGGCATGTGGCTAACCGATACCATGTCATGGGGGAAGCATATCTTGGAAGTAACTGCCAAAGCTTCAAGGGCTGCGAATCTCTTGAGCAAAATATCTCGAACTGTTGATAGAAAGGCTAAGCTCCTCATGTACAAATCCTATGTAAGACCCCAGCTTGAATATAGCTGCGCTGTCTATGGAGGGAATTTGACAAAAGATCAGGCGAACTTGCTCGAACAGGTCCAGCGCCACTGTCTACTTGGCGTCACGAACGCCTATCGTCATACATCTCAGGAAAAGTTGCTCCATGAAACGGGAATCGAACCTATGTCCATTCGACGTCGATACTTTGCTCTCTGCCATCTGCACAAAATAATTCATGGCTCAACCCCCCCATATCTCCGAAGCCTATTGCCGCCCTTTGTCAGAGATGTCTCTTCACATTTCTTGCGCAACACAAACGATCTCGCTATTCCTAGGACCACCAAGACTTATGTCAAACAATCGTTTTTCTGGTATGCGTCCAGCCTTTGGAACTCTCTCCCAAGCGATACGAAACATTTAGTTACCCATGATGCATTCAGAACCAAGCTTAAACGCTCCCATCCTTACAAACATAACAAACTGTATGATATCACCAATAACCGCGGTTCGGTGCAGCATGCCCGCATGAGGATGGGACTCAGTGCTCTAAACTCCCATCGCAAGAAATTTAATTTTATTGACTTTGACGATTGCCCTCTATGTGGAACGAAACCTGAAAATTCGGTTCATTTCTTTCTGAAGTGTCCCCAACTTGTTGCTCAACGTGCCAGGCTATTGGGAGCGATGGGTCCACTGTTCTCGGATTCAAACTTGCATATTACTCTACCACCTTTGTCAAAACGCGACACCAATGATCTCGATTTAATACTTTTGCATGGAAGTGACCTCCTCCCGTATGAATGTAATGTTGAACTGTTTGAATTAATCCATACTTACATACTCGACAGCAAGCGTTTTTGAATATAAATAGGGAAATCTGTTCATCAATAACATGTATATTTTTTCCAGGCTTCATCACTTTTGTACATTTACCAAGAGGTGAGCATTCGCATGTTTTGTACGTTGTTGCAAACCTCTATAAAGAAATAAAGCTTATATAAAAAAAAAAAAAAATCTGTACGCGTAATGTAAGTACCCCAAGGGGGGGGGGCATATTCTATGATGCGGACGTGATCTTCGGACTGTTCACTTTCCTTCAGTTCCTTACAATCGTCATATTGTCCTTTGATGTTTACTCTGACTTGTGTTTCTTGCTATGGGCTTTTCCAACACAGACTCCATTATTACATGTTGTCACCATGTTGGTACAACTTCATCCAATCACCAGGTTAAATAGAAATATAATTTATATAAATATAATAAAGTAAATATAATAATCAAATGAATATTTTTCACAATATTCCTGATAATTTCCAACCATTCATTCCTCTTGGGCCAGACAATACCAGTTTAGATTTGAACAGAGCAGAACAGAAGCAGCGATATGAGCCTCGGGTTAGTCGGTTATATATTCAGGTAGCTTTCACCAACAGGTCATATCGCGTCGATGGGAGAAGGAAGGGAAGAGCCAAGTCATGTTCCCGCTCACCCCCTACTCTTTGCGGATGATCCCCAGGTTAACTGGTTTCCAATGGACACAATGTGGCAACCGCCGGGAGATTATGTTCATGCGGCTGACGTCATCAATGCTGACGTCACAACAACTGACTGTGCTGACGTCACTATAACTGACTGGGGTGACAGGTCAGCCAGTTTGTGTGCGCATAACTTCTTGTACTCGGCGCTTTGAAAGCCTTCTTCCACGACAGTTGTACAATGCACCGATCACGCAATGTGTCATCGTATAAGCCGGGGACATCGTATATAGTATTTAAGGGGAATGGTTGAACCGATTCCTAGTGTTACTGACGCTACATGCCAGTCACATTGAGTTGCGCATTGCATGGCACAGTTACACCGATTTATAGGGACTGCAATGTTACACCGCAGGCCATGTGGCACAATGACACCCAAATTGAAGCGTATTGCACAATTACATTGATATACATGGTAGGCCTATTTTTTTTTCGTGCCTGGCGCGTCTCGCATTGCCATACAAAAAATCCGTCGGGCAATGATTATTACGGAGTACAATTGTTACACATTCGGCAAGTCACTCAGTGCGGAATATAATTAATCTTACACAATGACGAACTCGGGGAGGGAAGAGAAAGGCATTTGTTATAGTAATTCGATGGTAGCTCTGGTTGTTTTGTTTGTTTCTTGAGTTTGTTATACATCTACCATGGGCTGGGGGGCAGCAATCTAGTACAGAATAAACTACTACTACTACTACTGTTACTACTACTACTACTACTGCTAGTACTAACCTCAATGCACAGTATATACAAGTGCGCATTACGTGCCTTACAATCTCGCCGTTAGAAAATGAGTGACTGTATACGGACTTTTTTTCTGCGGAATGAAATTTGTGAAATTTTTTATAAATAAATAAATAAATAAATAAATAAGATGTTACTCACACGTGACATCCGGATCTGCCCTTCAGGAGAGTCTCCTCCGTCAGATCCAGGTCGTCCAGAGACACACTGTTGCTGTCCGTCATGGTGCCGGATGCTGGGGCATATCTGATCCAGATGATATCTAGGTGGGTCCTGATTTGTCCTGATGACTCCCTGGGTGGGTCCTGATCTGTCCTGATGACCCCCTGGATGAGTTCTGATCTTTCCTGATGCCCCCACCCCCCTTGATAAGGTCCTGATCTGGATCAGGATATAGATCCAGAAGAACGTTATGAAGGCGGATCTGGTGACTATTCTGTGAGTGGATCTGTACTTAGGCCTTTAATATTTGCTGAGGTGAGATTTGATATTTGCTGAACTGTCTTATGCCGATGTCCTATGGCGAGGATCCCATCACGAAGTAGACTCAATTAATTAACACAGGTTTCCAGCTCCTGAAACAATAACATGAACTCAAGTAAGATATCAATGAGGTGACAATGGTAATAATGGCCAAGAGAGGTTAGTGCAAATTGTGGTTGCCAGGGGTGTTCCCATGGGACGGCGGGTGGGGGGGGGGGGGGAGGTCAGTGTCGATGGATTCGCACAAACCTACCATGTGAGCCTAAATACGCACTGTTAAAGTCGATATGCGTTGGAAAGATAACTGTTAAAGTCGAAATCCGCCCGAGAGATACTCTCGGGGTCTAAAAGTCTGAACGTCTAAAAGGGTGTGGTTCTCAGACGGTCACCAATTTGTTTAAGCTTGTGTACTCCCCATTTGCGCTGAATTATGGATTCGACGTTTATGGTTGGGTAAATATCTCAAGCTAGATAAAATACTACACAGAACTGTACGTTATTTGTTTAGAATGACATAATTTTTCTCCGACTGCTGCAGTGCAAGGGGATATCGTGATTGTTGTCCCTCAAGCATAGACTATATTGATATGATGCCTTTCTGGTTACGCATCATGTGCGACGACATGAAACAAATATGGCAAAGCTTTTTACCGCTCAAAACGTTTACGATAACAAACATTACGATAAAATTAATGACAATTTCATAGCAGAACCTTACGTATATGTGTCCATATATTATCAATATCCTGAAGAAATGTGTATATTTCCTGCTATATCGCCACGAAAGTCTTTTTCCATGTCCTCATAAACCACTGTACCCATTCCCCACATCCCAGCATTGTGCGGCAAACCTTTCAGGATTGCATTAGTGAAGGATTCATTGTTATCACAAACGAGCGCCAGGGGAATAATTAATAAATTTACATAGACATCAGCGCATGATACTGGAAATAAAATGTCAAATTCACTTGTCCCTCCATATTTATACATTCGTTCGATGCCACACGGCAGCCAGCTGGCCTAATATTACCAGAACTTGAAAAATTCATGGACATTCACAATAACATTAACATGAAAGAACAAGCGGTCCCACCCATTACTTACTGAATATGGGCAGTGCACTAGCAACAATACGGGATTATGTGTTTCCCATCATGCCCCGCGGCATTCCATTCATTCTACAGTTTGCTGGTAATATGAGTCGAAGGAAACCCTCAACTCTAAACCGAATCTTAGGATGCAATTTAAGGACAATTTTGGAGCATAATCTAACGTCCGTAAACATGTGTCCAGATAATATGAACCTATATGGGCCCAATTGAGGTCGGCCATCAATCCTTTACAAATTGAAACACTTTATAAAAAGTTTAATATCCTGATGAAATTTATATACTTTCTGTCATATCTCCGGGACAGTCTATTTCTATGTCTTTATAAACCACTGTATCAATTCCCTTCATCTCTGCATTGTACATGTTCTTCGTGATTGTGCTATGGTGAAAGACTATGCTTTTTTTCTAACGATGAATTTGAAATGACTCGATTCAGAGGTCACCTTCAGCCCCAGCACCCCCCCCACCCACCCCCCACCCGCGCGAAGAAAATCTTGTGTTAGGTTTGCTGCATATCCACTTAAACCGGGTCAATGATTACATTAGTTCGTTTTGCATTGGTATCATAAACGAGCGTTTGAATGAATGTCTTTCCATAATTGTATATTCATTCGATGCAGCAGGGTGCAATCGTCAGAAACAGGGAGAGCTAGCTGGCCTAATATTATCAGAACTTGCAATATTCACGATCATTCACAATAGCATTAATTTGAAGGAACAACCGATCGTTACTTTCAGAATATCTCACGTATTACTCGCGCACACGCAATACAAGGATCAGGGCATCAACTGTCGGGGGTATTCAGTGGGTGCAACCCCCACCCACTACCACCACCATCCCCGACCCCACGGTTTTCTGAGGATAGAAATCCGCTTCAAAACGCGTTTCATAGTTTATTTTTGAATCCGCCCCCTTTTTTTGGGTGTACTCACCTCCGGGTCTCAGTTCTTTAGAAAGCATAGGCCTACCGTCTGCCACGTGGATAAGACAGTCTGCTCCAACGACCCCTGTGGAATCCCCAAATCCCTAAAGTCCTGGATTCCCTTGCTATCGGAGTTATTACATCAAGGAAAAGCAACCATTGAACGAACGGGGACGCACAGCATTTTCAGCTTACTGACGTAACCCGCATAAACTCTTCCCACAGAGGGCGCAACAACTTCTCACTTGCTCTATGTTCGCCGATTGTAAAGACTCCACGGAGGAACAGGTTATCTAGTGTTTACTGCTGTTGCAACAGCAAAGGCGCCCCCCTCTGATCTCACGCAACCCTCACACGCCCAATATTTGAAATAGTGGCTTTCAACGTATGTCCAAATATATATAAATATTACGTAAGAAAGATGAATTGAAAGAATAGTGGATGCCAAAATGACGATTTGTGGCCTAGAATAGAAATTGCTATATGCTGGGGGAATGCACGTACGCTGCAGAAGGTCAATATGTATGTTGACAATTCTCTGGGCGATAAAATCTCTTGATCGAACCGCAAGCCTGGCGGATTTGACATAGATATACGAGCACCGGTCATCCGTATGTATGATATGGCTTCCGGACAGGGTTAACCTCCCTGCACTGATGGACAGGCGGAGATTGACTTCAGGGGTTAACCCTTCGCATAGAAATATCACCCACCCCCGCCTTTTAGCATCGCAAACAGTCTCAGTATGACCTCCCCCCCCCCCCCCCCACGCCTCCACCCCGCTCCACCGCAACAGTCTCCGCCACTCAATCGGTCGCCCTCCCTTGTCATTCCTTAATTCCCCGTCCTACTGGTGTTCATTAACCGGCGGCACAAGGATTTGACCCTATCTGAATCCATTTCTATGCACACCACGCCGCCTACACCCCTCGCAGACTGTCACTTCCTTCACATCAGTCACACCAACAATGACGCCTCGCCTAGCGTTATTAGTTTATCATGGCGTCGTAAATTTCCTCCCTTTTCTGGGTTATAATATCTCGCTATTTCTCACCCTTCGATCCCGCCCCGTGCCCCTGGTCTAGCTCCCGCCATTTTGGTCCTGAAGTCACCCTCTGCATGCATATTAACCCTCCTCCCACACCCCCAATACCACCCACACCTCCGATCCCCACCCTACGCCATCCTATCTCATTCTTGCATTAATATACCAACGCCCCTATGCCCATAACGTTATCCCCGTGACGCCCACATGTTGAAGCCTTTAGAGTCGCTCGCATAAGGTACAGACCCTGTCACCGTGTATGGAGATGGGTATGGTAATCTACGACCTCCGAATCTGATTTCTCCATCGCGATGACGGATCTGTTTGACATTGACCCGCGTCTCGTGCTGTTCAAGTCCAATTCCGTTACCAGGGGCAACATCCAATGAGAGACAGCGACACAACTGTGGACAATAAGTCGTTTCCTTGAATGAGATACGCGTTCATTCCATAAACCCAATGGTAGATTGTGACGTACATCTACACATCCTAGGCAGTAAATGAGTCCATTTGTCTATCCTCTAGAAGTAGAAAACACGGGTATTTCTGTCATGTCGATAAAATGATCAATTACCAAACCCTGGGCACAGGCTGATAATCACAAACGCTCCCAAATTGTATATTAAATTGCACATTGGACACATTCAATTACTTTGTGGGGTAACCATGATATGACTTGTGTTAATGGTTAACTTGTTTTCCATTCAGTTTTTAAATCGGACTACTTCACTTTCCAGTATCGGCATGTTGTATTTATGTTTTGTTATAATAATCACATGGTCGCTTGCCATACATTGTGTAACAGGAATCAAACAGTTGTCTCATGACAACTTGGCGTGTCTCGGTGTCGGTGCTCAGCTACCAGCTCATCTAGCAATTATTGGCATAATAAATGCATCTCAATTAATATTGTATTAATGAGTGTTCGAAGAATAATGATATGCAACAATTAGGCTTACAAAGTTTTTAGTCATCCATATTATTTCGCGCAGTCATTCAATCACATAGCTATTACTTGAAGCTGCTATCAACTGCCTTTTTGGTAAGCATTGCATTACGGCTTTGTGAAAGGAATATTATATTCTATCGTCGGCATTTAATTGTATGCGGGCAATCATATAATATGCAGTGAAAATGGGGTCCATATATGTGAAGTAGATTCCCCGGTAATTTTCGTTTTATTCATAATGATTTTAGAGAGTGAATAAAACGATAAAGGTTAGAGAACAGAGTGTCGGTATTTTGTAATTAAATAACTATCCTGCAGTTTGAATGTTGTAAACATTGTATGTGGTATCTTCACTGATTAATCAGTTACAAACTACTCTAATTTAACAGGAAACATTCCGTCTGTGAAAACTGTCCATGCCCTAGTTTAAAACGTAGATGGAGAGGATAATACTCATGTCATAATGATACTGCCATACCACTCTACAGGCTTAAGTGACATGGCTGTTATAATTATTACAAGCATTGCAAGACAAGTAGCGACGAGTGGAAAAAACCCGAAAAACCCTTGCCGCTAACAACTGAGTATATTTAGCGCAGATTATTAATATCGATGGTGGGCGGTTTGTGGCTATCGCCACGGCCCTGGGGGTTGACCTAGTACCCCCTCTGGCGGGGCAGTTGTCACCCAAGACTGAAGTTACCATATCGACTTGTGTTCGGGGCACCCTTCAGCGTCGAGTGATGGCAACCGTCTATATCCGGAACGAGCAAATACGACCGGCGTGCATTATGGGTAATCGATGACTCGGAGTCGTCCGTCTCAGGTAACCACGTGGCTGTCACCAAGATAACTCAGATACACGGGGAAGTACTCTTCTCTTCACCATGGCACTGTATTCATCAGGGCTGGAGACGCATGCAGCCAGCAGAAGCTTGGCATTGAGATCGGGGGTTGGGGGGGGGGGGGGGGGAACTAAAGGGGTGCCTGGTTGTTGAACGAATGACGAACGAATAAATTCGGGTCAGACACGTGACCCTACAATAATGGCACAGACTGGCACAGACAGCGGCACACAACCGGATGTGCTCGACGGCAGGCTGCACCAGCGTGCATGGAGCCCCCACCACGCCAAGCCCCCGGCGTGCCCGCCGGCATCGCTAACCCTCGTTTATAAACGGCTTTGATCTCTGAAGCTAATGGGACTAAACCAACACATCAGTGTCGACCGCTGGAGTTGACCAAATCGGTACGATTACGCCGCGTAATTAACGACCGATATCCGAATTTAGGAGAAAAAAAGAACAAAGACGGAAAAAAAAAAAATCACCAGCCGTTCTATATTTACATTCCCGGAAATGCCGGCATTCGATGGCTTACAAATTGGGACTAATTAATGATTCGCAGGATGTGGAAGTGCTCATGATTGAGGTGGTTGTGGAATCTGGACCATTTGTCGCAAGTCGAGTGGGCAGGGTATCCGATTGATGGTCGGGATGGTTTACGATCCGAAGGAAATACGTGATCGCTGCGTTACAACGGCATAACGAACGTCGCGGTGCTCCACCGTGCTTCAGGCTAGGACCGTAAGCTCCGCAACAGGCCAGCATTGGTGCTAACTTCACCCCTGTTAGCTATGCATGTTTCGCAATGATGATGATGATGATGATGATGAATATGATGCAGATTAGATTGGTTTTGTAACCATGGCAATCTGAATAAAACTTACGTGTTCTATAACTTCTCTATTACTATTGCAGAATCCACCGGTATTATTGTGCACTCTGAACTTGTTACAATTATTGTTCCAGGTCAGAGAAATATTTGTGGATATATTTTACTTTCACAATGCATAGCATAGTCCAAACCAATCACTTTGGGGGTTCGTTGTTGATGTGTCACCCGATACACGTTAAAAAAGAAACACACAGGGTCGTAACCCTGTACAAACATACATATGTGCACCGGTGAGGTTTGAACCACACACCGGCCGTTCGGGGTGGACTGACAGAGCACACTGGACAATACACCGTTCCACACTCCCACTTAATCTCCGCCAATTCTTAGGTCCTTCTTCGTTAATCGTAAGCATGAAATTGACTACCATAGCTGATGGTAGGTACACATGAAAAGTACTCATGTATGAAACTGAAAAGAAAGTGACATGCTGCTTTGTTTGTCGGAATTGTTTGTCGGACATAACGCACGTAGAAGACCTTTTTTCGCCACATGATTGGATAAAAGCAACCGTTAGGTCAAAGAATGATTGACAGCCTGAAACGGTCTATAGCTAAAGCCGCTACATATTAGGCCACTGGATAACCCGCGACCGGCCGTGAATGCTCAGATAAGGCGACCATACACTTCACCTGAGCGCCGGATTTGCCTGAAAGTCCCCTGCGATATTTGATACAAGCTCTGTCAGGAATATAAAGAGCACTTCACCGCGCTCCATGGCCTGTAGAGAGCCGACGTCCGGCCCACTTCCTACCGCTTTAAACATCACATGATATCCTCTCCGGACCACGCTGACGTCACTTCCGCTTTGTATTCGGTGTTTCACGGCCTCTGAAAAAATTCGCCCACAAGGTAATCCGCATGACCTTAATGCGCTGTGAGCTAAACCCCTGGCGAGTTACAGGCGAACTAGTTAGTAATACAATAACCAAAGGTTATATCCAGGTGCGGATGGAATACCCTGTATTTAAGAAATCTATTTTCAGCAGGTGTTCATTTTCATTCAGCGAAGGCACACTGAGACTTATGTTGTCAGGTGTCAACATGCCAAATTGGTAAGCTTCTTTACTTCGAAATTAATGGAAGTAGGACACTTCTTCCTCACAATCGAACACCAGTCAGAGCCAATGCCTTTTGGAGAAGTCCCTTTGCAAAAGGGGGACCGAGCAGAGGGAGGGGGACCGAGCGGGGGGCCGGGTAGATTAACCATTCCGTGACTGTCTATGCCATATAGCGGAGCTGTCGCACTGAAAATGTAACTATGTTATGCGAAAATTGCACCGTACATGCAAATTGAACTGAACAACAAAATCCTTCTAGCTATATAATCGAAATAATTGATAAAATATTCCTCGCATGAATCTTAGGCTCATACAAATGAATATGTCGTCGAAGCCGAGGGGAGAGGGCTTCACCCAGTGTATCAATGAACACGTAAGGCCGGATCCTGTATTTGGAAGGCGTTCTGGGTTCACTGTGGATGGAGTGGGCACTCCGCCATAGTTACCACTATTTATGGTGGTGGAGGGTCAGTTCAACGAAAAGATTCGCCAAAATGGGGTGTCAACGACTAGCAAAAAACACCGCTAATATAGGGAACAGTGTTTACTAAAGGGGGCCTTCAGGGCAAAAAAGATGGAGGAGGGGGGCGCCGGTAGCTTCCGATCCCATCTCTCACTGAACGCCCCCCACCCTCCCACACGGACACCCGGCCTCCCGCCATGGACACGCCAGTGTCTTTGATAATCACCAGAAGGACGAAGTAATTCGACTGAGCTATACGGCCACTTCTCACTGTAGGAAGACTGAAAGTGGGCTTTGATACATGGTTACGGGTATTGTCATCTATCCATCTTTAACGTTATTGACGTTACTAAACTTTCCAATCCTTGGTAAATAAGCAATACCCCCACCCCCTGTACCCCGCCCACCACTATCCCCACCACCACAATAGCACCTACAACACCCCAACCCCTATGCAAATTAGTATGCCCGGCCCTGCACCCCTGCACCACCCCTGCACCACTGTGCCCACGTGGGCCTAAGAAATACAGGCCCGAGATTGATATTGGCAAAAGTTGTTTGGACAACTGGAAAAAAAGTGAACCCGTTTACGGAAGCAGTTATGATTTAGCGAGGCAAACAGCAGCTGGTGATAACTACTAATGTACGAGCAAGTCTTAAAGTAACAAATAAATCTCCGCTTCATTAACCTTGGCTTCCGTGAATGCCCCCCCCCCCCAAACAGGTGTGGGTGCTGGCCGGGTGGTGGGAGGGGCTGGAGTGGGGTAGAAGGGCAGGGGTGGGGTGGGCTGAGATCCTCTGTCAGCGAGCAGGTGGCCACTGGAGCACTCAGTGGTTGGTAGCGGCACGTCACTAAGAAGAGGAACACGAAGCAGGACGGCGTGCACAGCGCAAGGCTACCATCTGTCAGCCGTGAGAGTATTGACCAGACCGCGGTCGCTCAGAACTGAAGATTTCTGCCAGCGCTAAGGTTCCTGCGACACGTGCTAGAATGTGGAACTTTTAAATTGCACACATAAAACCCCTTCCCGAAATTTACGTCTCACCAGGTTTAATATTGGCATCGCATTAATATGATATATCGCCTTAATATGACAATGGCATTGATCAAATTGTGTTGACCGGTGGTCTCTTTTCTGTTCTTAGAGAAAGACAACTTTGCAATTTCGCAGAGCTTGTGAATGGATTATATTCACAAGTAGAGGGTCTTAGGATTTTAAGTAAACATTCCTCCACCATGCTTGCGTCAGGTTCCATTGCTGCCAGAACAAGAAGAGCCAAGATTAGGCGCTTCCTAGTGCACCCCTATAGGAAAAGAACAGAAATACGGGTGAGATTTTTTCGTTCAGCAATTGAACGAATCGAATGAGCGTACAGCGGAGGTCGAGATCTCGGATTCCCTTCTTGAGAACAGAGGCCCATTTGTGATTCAAATCCTCACTTCAATTCAATTTGGAAACCCCATTTTGGATGCGACCTATTCCGATCTCAGACATATTTCAACCGCGTCTTGGAGAGATTGCTGCACCCAAGGCCATAATCATAATCAACCCAGAATTACTGATTGAATTTACAATTTCACCGAAAGAGTCAATCGCAATACCTAACACTAAAAATTCATATTGATAACAATAATTTAACACGTTGCATTGGAATTAACGCAGCTTCGATAGATGCACGTATGATATAACCGAGGCCGGCTCCATCTTAATATAACATGCGGCCGTCGTCTGTCTTTGCAAAACTAATTGGTCTGGTATATAAAACGCTGAGGGCCGCCCGACCACGCAGCCGTCGCCTGTCTCATTAAAAACGGCCCCACAGTCTTCATACCTTTGGTGTGTTTTTTTCACGTTCGTCTGCGCGATCAGGTGCGATCCAATCACAGCCCGCCGAACCCTCCTACCAACCAACCTGCCTGACTCACTAACTAACCAGCCCATCAAAAATAAGGGGACAAAAAGGCCTTCAATGTCCATTGATTGCCGGAAAAAAAAGTCCTTACTTTATAGAACCAGCCTACCTGGTCTGCGCAAAAAAGTTGTTTTGCATGCTGTCCTGTAAGTAAGGCCGGATCCTGTATTTGGAAGGCGTTCTGGGTTCACTGTGGATGGAGTGGGCACTCCGCCATAGTTACCACTATTTATGGTGGTGGAGGGTCAGTTCAACGAAAAGATTCGCCAAAATGGGGTGTCAACGACTAGCAAAAAACACCGCTAATATAGGGAACAGTGTTTACTAAAGGGGGCCTTCAGGGCAAAAAAGATGGAGGAGGGGGGCGCCGGTAGCTTCCGATCCCATCTCTCACTGAACGCCCCCCACCCTCCCACACGGACACCCGGCCTCCCGCCATGGACACGCCAGTGTCTTTGATAATCACCAGAAGGACGAAGTAATTCGACTGAGCTATACGGCCACTTCTCACTGTAGGAAGACTGAAAGTGGGCTTTGATACATGGTTACGGGTATTGTCATCTATCCATATTTAACGTTATTGACGTTACTAAACTTTCCAATCCTTGGTAAATAAGCAATACCCCCACCCCCTGTACCCCGCCCACCACTATCCCCACCACCACAATAGCACCTACAACACCCCAACCCCTATGCAAATTAGTATGCCCGGCCCTGCACCCCTGCACCACCCCTGCACCACTGTGCCCACGTGGGCCTAAGAAATACAGGCCCGAGATTGATATTGGCAAAAGTTGTTTGGACAACTGGAAAAAAAGTGAACCCGTTTACGGAAGCAGTTATGATTTAGCGAGGCAAACAGCAGCTGGTGATAACTACTAATGACGAGCAAGTCTTAAAGTAACAAATAAAT
This sequence comes from Arenicola marina, assembly GCA_964019135.1. Lineage (NCBI taxonomy): Eukaryota > Metazoa > Annelida > Polychaeta > Arenicolidae > Arenicola > Arenicola marina. The sequence goes on from OZ025261.1 coordinate 18,389,953, forward strand.
CTCCGCTTCATTAACCTTGGCTTCCGTGAATGCCCCCCCCCCCCGCCCCCCCAAACAGGTGTGGGTGCTGGCCGGGTGGTGGGAGGGGCTGGAGTGGGGTAGAAGGGCAGGGGTGGGGTGGGCTGAGATCCTCTGTCAGCGAGCAGGTGGCCACTGGAGCACTCAGTGGTTGGTAGCGGCACGTCACTAAGAAGAGGAACACGAAGCAGGACGGCGTGCACAGCGCAAGGCTACCATCTGTCAGGCGTGAGAGTATTGACCAGACCGCGGTCGGTCAGAACTGAAGATTTCTGCCAGCGCTAAGGTTCCTGCGACACGTGCTAGAATGTGGAACTTTTAAATTGCACACATAAAACCCCTTCCCGAAATTTACGTCTCACCAGGTTTAATATTGGCATCACATTAATATGATATATCGCCTTAATATGACAATGGCATTGATCAAATTGTGTTGACCGGTGGTCTCTTTTCTGTTCTTAGAGAAAGACAACTTTGCAATTTCGCAGAGCGTGTGAATGGGTTATATTCACAAGTAGAGGGTCTTAGGATTTTAAGTAAACATTCCTCCACCATGCTTGCGTCAGGTTCCATTGCTGCCAGAACAAGAAGAGCCAAGATTAGGCGCTTCCTAGTGCACCCCTATAGGAAAAGAACAGAAATACGGGTGAGATGTTTTCGTTCAGCAATTGAACGAATCGAAAGAGCGTACAGCGGAGGTCGAGATCTCGGATTCCCTTCTTGAGAACAGAGGCCCATTTGTGATTCAAATCCTCACTTCAATTCAATTTGGAAACCCCATTTTGGATGCGACCTATTCCGATCTGAGACAAATTTCAACCGCGTCTTGGAGAGATTGCTGCACCCAAGGCCATAATCATAATCAACCCAGAATTACTGATTGAATTTACAATTTCACCGAAAGAGTCAATCGCAATACCTAACACTAAAAATTCATATTGATAACAATAATTTAACACGTTGCATTGGAATTAACGCAGCTTCGATAGATGCACGTATGATATAACCGAGGCCGGCTCCATCTTAATATAACATGCGGCCGTCGTCTGTCTTTGCAAAACTAATTGGTCTGGTATATAAAACGCTGAGGGCCGCCCGACCACGCAGCCGTCGCCTGTCTCATTAAAAACGGCCCCACAGTTTTCATACCTTTGGTGTGTTTTTTTCACGTTCGTCTGCGCGATCAGGTGCGATCCAATCACAGCCCGCCGAACCCTCCTACCAATCAACCTGCCTGACTCACTAACTAACCAGCCCATCAAAAATAAGGGGACAAAAGGCCTTCAATGTCCATTGATTGCCGGAAAAAAAAGCCCTTACTTTATAGAACCAGCCTACCTGGTCTGCGCAAAAAAGTTGTTTTGCATGCTGTCCTTCTCAGAAGTACGTCGTTATTCTTTAAATATATCACAATTGGGGTTATACTAAGCCAGGGCGGCGTATTCAGAAGTCGTGCAAGTCATCAGATCACACTGGTCACACCAGTCACACACGGGTTTTCCTGTCCATATCTTATGTATCCCGTTGCCGTTGGTTACCACAGTCTATTCTAGGTAAGTGTTTGTTTAACGATGCTTAACGTATCGTATCATTCAGAGCAGACCTCAAGCATGATTCATAGACATCAAACTCGTTGAACGGGTTTATAAGGCAGGAAGCAGGAAGGAAATGAAAAGGAATAGTTGATTCAAATACAACCATAAAGGCGACCAATGAAGAAGCTATCAGTTTGGCTTGTGTCACAAAACAAACCTTTATGCAAAGAACCCCAAATCATACATATAATTAATCCCGTTACGAAACTGTGGTTTTATTTCCGAAAGGTATAATATCCTTTAAAGAAAATAATGATATCGATTCCATCGCAGTCTGGATACCATTGGCATGGGTTCAAGTCTGAAATTTAATTTCGGTAGTCGTGGGAACAGAATGATCCCTTCACGTTAATGCACAATTTGCATTAAAAAGAGGCTAAAACAGGGGGAGGGGAGGGTGGGGGAAGGGGGACTGTCCATTAGCTTAAACCGCCCTTTTGATTTGCTAGTGTTCGGTTTACTCCTCCAATTCGATCAGTTTGCATTTTAGTCACCGGGGTCCTATTGCAATAAGACTTCGCATTGGCTAACGTAACCACAAAGCCCATGGCAACCGTAAAGTCAAAACCATAACAGTTATTTTTCATAAAAGCCTTGCAATTTTTGCGACTTTGCCCGTCGCTATATCGATAAAATATGTGACCACCACTGTAACTGTCACGGCAAAATTCCGCGAATAGCTCGGCTGCAGGGTGTGTGGTCTTTAAACTTGATGACGAATTCGCTGCATGCGACCTGGCACGTCTGCTATCTGCGGAACGGGATCTAAACATGCGAATCTGTAGGGCTAGAATATGGCTGATCCACTAGTCTATTTGAGCCTACCAGTAGACGGAACTATTATCCTGTCGAGGAGAGAGGCTGCGTATCACTAATTACGGATGATGAATAAGACCGTCGGACCCATAATGACATTATTAATAATAAGTCCCGCCCAAATTACTTGCTATCAGCGCTTCACCGGCCAGCAAAATTCCTACGAATCAGTTATAGTTTTGCTCGTATAGTGGCATATTCCTCGTGCTGAAAATGTATTTGGTGAGTGATTGTTTCTGCCTTTCTGCTGGAAAACTATTTCGTAATATCGCACTAAGCGTTAAGTAGATTTGCAGCACTAAGCATACACGGGCTAAGTATCCAGCAACAAATAACGAAATAATAAATAATAAAACTTGTACATTTAAACGCGTAAGATATTGTCAATCATGCACACCGTTGCACTGTTTTTCTTTCATGCGAAGTATTCGTATAAGGTCATCGTTTGCCCTTGGCGTCCTGGGGCTCTATTCATAGTGCAAGCTACGCATGAAGATACCTTTGTGTCATCAAGGTGCAAATTCTTGGAATTAATTAATAATTAAAAAAGACATTGATATTTGCTGCAAGTTGACACATTTTTACGTATAGTTAAGAAGACTTACATAAATTATTATTATTATTATTATTATATAATATTATTTATTAGAATTAAGAAAGTGCCTTTTAGTTCAATGATTATTAATATTAAAATTATTATTACATCATTAATTACAATTAATACAGTGCCAACAGTGCCGATGCTGAAGATGTGTTACGTCAGGATCATCAATACCGACCCATGTTATTAGTCCTGTCCCTGAAGGCGCCCTCTATTCTTAGATCCAGTTTTGCAAGTACCAGGAGACGTCTCAAGGCGAATGTAGCGCTGATTATCAACCTGAAAGACCTCACCTTGGAGATATTCGCAAAATGTGTAAGGTGTTACGTCATCGACTGTGCTGTCCCCGTTGGCGACATCACAGAAATGTGGAAAAGTTGCAAAGCTTTGATGAGACAAGACAACAGAATGCCATTTACTCGTCGGTTGAACATCGCTTTTCAAAGTAGGGAGACTGAAAATTGGATTTAACACATGATAGCGCTTGCATAAGACTTGTTAGATCGTCGGCCACCTAATAGGATGTTGTTTTGGAGCCACCCTTGTGACCACGTCGGCTCATCCAACCTGTGAAAGTATCCCCATACCACGATGCCGCGTAGATTTAACCCATTTCACCATCACCATCACCATCACCGTCAGCATCACCATCACCATCACCATCACCACCCCCATCACCATCACCATCACCCCACCATCACCACCGCCATCACCATCAACACCACCCTCCACCCTTCACCCCGGGCCTTCTTTTTCGATGCTATGTCATCAAGTAGCTTGATTCCAGGAAGGTAGACACCCTGGTATTCAGACCTTTTTTTGATGAGCATCTCCTACTCGTACGGTTAATGACACACAATTAATCCGCGGTGAGCGGGTACCCCTCCCCCAACCCCCGTTCTGGACCCCCCGCCCCAGGGGGTGTCCATTACGGAAGTGAGACTCAGCAGACCACGAAGCGCCGAACCTGGCCACAACACCTACTGCAATTGCCCACTACATAGCGAGCCGCTTCCCAGTACCCCGAGTACTCAGCCAATGTTCCCTCCGGTAGCGCTTCATGGAAATCGTCAGGTGACCAACATCGAGAGACACGATCCAGAGAGAGAGAGAGCGAGAGAGGGATAGGATGATGAGGGAGAAGAAGAGGAGAGAGAGGGGTGAGCGATGGGGCAAGAGGAAGGGGGTGAAGGAGCAGGGGAGAGGGGGGAGACGGGGGAGGGCGGGAGAGGTGGTGGGAGAGGCGGGTGGGAGGAGAGACGGGGAGGTGGGGGGGTGAGGAATGGGGAAAGAGAGTTAGGGTGAAGGAGGCGGAGATAGGTGGGAGGACGAAGAGGGGGGAGAGGCGGGGGTGGAGGGAGCGGGGGGGGGGGGGGGTGGCGAGGGGTAGAGAGAGGGGAGGGAGAGTAAGAGAGACATCGAGAGAAGCCCTACGTTTTGGCCAGACGCTGTTCATTTCAACGTTATTGGTCCTTTTCTTAACCCTAAGAGCAGGGCAATCAATTGGCGGTACATACCGTTGTTCAGCCTACCTTTATTGCATTTCTATGTCTGGCTTACAGCACGGTGGCGCCCCACCTTCGGCGGCTTGTGGCTCTACATCCGCGGTGGCCTTGTCTCGTTCATTGCAAGGCATCAACATAACGACGAGAGAGGTGGTTCACCTGCAGTACCAGTGCAAATAATTTCTGTGGGGTTTCATCTTTTTTATTTTTTTATTTTTGTCATGTGTTATAAACAATTTCTTCAATTCTTCGCTTCATTCGCCGAAATGGGGTCACATCACATAGGATTGGAATTACACAGCTAGAGAAGTCGTTATTGTGTGGCTCATACATACGGTTTATGTGTATTATGAACATGTGGAATATATAAAATAACATGGTGTCTTCAATTATCAGCTGCCTAAAATAAAATCACTGAAAGGCCAATATCCATCCATCAGTAGAACGTGATCCTATCCATCAGTAGAACGTGATCCTATCCATCAGTAGAACGTGATCCTATCCATCAGTAGAACGTGATCCTATCCATCCGTAGTACGTGAATCTATCTAGCGGTCAGTTACATTTTTACGTGTTGCTTCTATGTGCACTTTATTGTAATTATTAATAATTCGGCACTTTTGCGGTTTAGTTTGGGGAAGTGTATAATACTATGTAACATTTCAAACGTCATTGTTTTCAGTGATGCAATTTGGGTAATGTTTAGTAGTATCTATATTGAAAGCATAACACCGACCAACCCACACAGGGTCCTTAACTGTACCTCGCCATCCACCACTGCCTTACACACACCGACCAACCCACACAGGGTCCTTAACTGTACCTCGCCATCCACCACTGCCTTACACACACCGACCAACCCACACAGGGTCCTTAACTGTACCTCGCCATCCACCACTGCCTTACACACACCGACCAACCCACACAGGGTCCTTAACCGTACCTCGCCATCCCCTAATGTCGCACAGACCACCACCGCCTAAACACACTGACCAACCCACACAGGGTTCTTAACTGTACCTCGCCATCCACCACTGCCTTACACACACCGACCAACCCACACAGGGTCCTTAACTGTACCTCGCCATCCCCTAATGTCGGACAGACCACCACCGCCTACACACACGGACCAACCCACACAGGGTCCTTAACTGTACCTCGCCACCCCCTGATGTCGCACAGACCACCACCGCCTACACACACTGACCAACCCACACAGGGTCCTTAACTGTACCGCGCCATCCCCTAATGTCGGACAGACCACCACCGCCTACACACACTGACCAACCCACACAGGGTCCTTAACTGTACCTCGCCATCCACCACTGCCTTACACACACCGAACAACCCACACAGGGTCCTTAACTGTACCTCGCCATCCACCACTGCCTACACACACCGACCAATCCACACAGGGTCCTTAACTATACCTCGCCATCCCCTGATGTCGGACAGACCACCACCGCCTACACACACTGACCAACCCACACAGGGTCCTTAACTGTACCTCGCCATCCACCACTGCCTTACACACACCGACCAACCCACACAGGGTCCTTCTTGTCGGTCAATAGCACGTGTGCTAATGTTTATTGTTGACTTTTACATACCGACGTTAAATAAAACTTTATCTTATCTTATCTTATCTTATCCTTAACTGTACCTCGCCATCCACCACTGCCTACACACACCGACCAATCCACGCAGGCTCCTTAACTATACCTCGCCATCCCCTAATGTCGGACAGACCACCACCGCCTACACACACCGACCAACCAACACAGGGTCCTTAACTATACCTCGCCATCCACCACTGCCTACACACACCGACTAACCCACACAGGGTCCTTAACTTTACCTCGCCATCCCCTAATGTCGAACAGACCACTACCGCCTAGACACACCGACCAACACACACAGGGTCCTTAACTATACCTCGCAATCCCCTAATGTCGGACAGACCACCACCGCCTACACACACTGACCAACCCACACAGGGTCCTTAACTTTACCTCGCCATCCCCTAATGTCGGACAGACCACTACCGCCTAGACACACCGACCAACACACACAGGGTCCTTAACTATACCTCGCAATCCCCTAATGTCGGACAGACCACCACCGCCTACACACGCCGACCAACCCACACAGGGTCCTTAACTGTACCTCGCAATCCCCTAATGTCGGACAGACCACCACCGCCTACACACACCGACCAACCCAAACAGGGTCCTTAACTGTACCTTGCCATCCACTACTGCCTTACACACACCGACCAACCCACACAGGGTCCTTAACTGTACCTCGCCATCCACCACCGCCTACACACACCGACCAACCCACACAGGGTCCGTAACTGTACCTCGCAATACCCTAATGTCGGACAGACCACCAACGCCTACACACACTGACCAACCCACTCAGGGTCCTTAACTGTACCTCGCCATCCACCACTGCCTACATATACCGACCAACCCACACAGGGTCCTTAACTGTACCTCGCCATCCACCACTGCCTACACACACCGACCAACCCTCACAGGGTCCTTAAATGTACCTCGCCATCCACCACTGCCTACACACACCGACCAACCCACACAGGGTCCTTAACTGTACCTCGCAATCCCCAAATGTCGGACAGACCACCAACGCCTACACACACCGACCAACACACACAGGGTCCTTAACTGTACCTCGCCATCCACCACTGCCTACACACACCGACCAACCCACACAGGGTCCTTAACCGTACCTCGCCATCCACCACTGCCTACACACACAGACCAACCCACACAGGGTCCTTAACTGTACCTCGCAATCCCCTAATGTCGGACAGACCACCACCGCCTACACACACCGACCAACCTACTCAGGGTCCTTAACTATACCTCGCCATCCCATAATGTCGGACAGACCACCACCGCCTACACACACCGACCAACCCACACAGGGTCCTTAACTGTACCTCGCCATCCACCACTGCCTACACACACCGACCAACCCACACAGGGTCCTTAACTGTACCTCGCAATCCCCTAATGTCGGACAGACCACCACCGCCTACACACACCGACCAACCCACACAGGGCCCTTAACTGTACCTCGCCATCCTCTAATGTCGGACAGACCACCACCGCCTACACACACCGACCAACCCACACAGGGTCCTTAACTGTACCTCGCCATCCACCACTGCCTACACACACCGACCAACCCACACATGGTCCTTAACTGTACCTCGCCATCCACCACTGCCTACACACACCGACCAACCCACACAGGGTCCTTAAGTGTACCTCGCCATGGGCTAATGTCGGACAGACCACCACCGCCTATACACACCAACCCACGCAGGGTCCTTAACTGTACCTCGCCATCCACCACTGCCTACACACACCGACCAACCCACACATGGTCCTTAACTGTACCTCGCCATCCACCACTGCCTACACACACCGACCAACCCACACAAGGTCCTTAACTGTACCTCGCAATCCCCTAATGTCGGACAGACCACCACCGCCTATACACACCAACCCACGCAGGGTCCTTAACTGTACCTCGCCATCCACCACTGCCTACACACACCGACCAACCCACACATGGTCCTTAACTGTACCTCGCCATCCACCACTGCCTACACACACCGACCAACCCACACAGGGTCCTTAACTGTACCTCGCCATCCACCACTGCCTACACACACCGACCAACCCACACAGGGTCCTTAACTATACCTCGCCATCGGCTAATGTCGGACAGACCACCACCGCCTATACACACCAACCCACGCAGGGTCCTTAACTGTACCTCGCCATCCACCACTGCCTACACACACCGACCAACCCACACAGGGTCCTTAACTGTACCTCGCCATCCACCACTGCCTACACACACCGACCAACCCACACAGGGTCCTTAACTGTACCTCGCCATCGGCTAATGTCGGATAGACCACCACCGCCTATACACACCAACCCACGCAGGGTCCTTAACTGTACCTCGCCATCCACCACTGCCTACACACACCGACCAACCCACACATGGTCCTTAACTGTACCTCGCCATCCACCACTGCCTACACACACCGACCAACCCACACATGGTCCTTAACTGTACCTCGCCATCCACCACTGCCTACACATACCGACCAACCCACACAAGGTCCTTAACTGTACCTCGCAATCCCCTAATGTCGGACAGACCACCACCGCCTACACACACCGACCAACCCACACAGGGTCCTTAACTGTACCTCGCCATCGGCTAATGTCGGACAGACCACCACCGCCTACACACACTGATCAAACCCACACAGGGTCCTTAACTGTACCTCGCCATCCACCACTGCCTACACACACCGACCAACCCACACAGGGTCCTTATCTGTACCTCGCAATCCCCTAATGTCGGACAGACCACCACCGCCTATACACACCAACCCACACAGGGTCCTTAACTGTACCTCGCCATCCCCTAATGTCGGACAGACCACCACTGCCTACACCCACCGACCAACCCACACAGGGTCCTTAACTGTACCTCGCAATCCCCTAATGTCGGACAGACCACCACTGCCTACACCCACCGACCAACCCGCACAGGGTCCTTAACTGTACCTCGCCATCCACCACTGCCTACACCCACCGACCAACCCACACAGGGTCCTTAACTGTACCTCGCCATCGGCTAATGTCGGACAGACCACCACCGCCTATACACACCAACCCACGCAGGGTCCTTAACTGTACCTCGCCATCCCCTAATGTCGGACAGACCACGACCGCCTACACACACCGACCAACCCACACAGGGTCCTTAACTGTACCTCGCAATCCCCTAATGTCGGACAGACCACCACCGCCTATACACACCAACCCACGCAGGGTCCTTAACTGTACCTCGCCATCCCCTAATGTCGGACAGACCACGACCGCCTACACACACCGACCAACCCACACAGGGTCCTTAACTGTACCTCGCAATCCCCTAATGTCGGACAGACCACCACCGCCTATACACACCAACCCACGCAGGGTCCTTAACTGTACTTCGCCATCCCCTAATGTCGGACAGACCACGACCGCCTACACACACCGACCAACCCACACAGGGTCCTTAACTGTACCTCGCAATCCCCTAATGTCGGGCAGACCACCACCGCCAATACACACCAACCCACACAGGGTCCTTAACTGTACCTCAGCTTCCATTAATGCCGCACAGGCCACCACCTTAACTGGATCGGATTCCCCGCCTAGTGGGTCACCCCATGGAAGCTGCTCCCGGGATTAAATGCAGTGCAAGGCTTGTTGGGAGCAGTAAATTGCCCCCCAAGGTTGCGACCAAGCAGTCAAGCGGACGACGATACCGTCCCGGCATTCCGAACACGTTTGCAGTGTTAACAGCCTCTCAGCGGGCCTCTGGGTCACACATATGGCGGGCGAAGGGCAACAGCATTTAGAATTATGGAAATCAAAATTGACGCCCTCGGCCATTGTTCTCTACCTGGGTCACCAAACGAGTTGTTCATGGGTATTTCATCGTTGTTTTTCAGCTTTCCCACTTTAATGGTGCATGGTTTGCGACAGATATAGTGTGACGTGGTCTGCTTGCATTTATTTTCGTTTTTTTTAGATTAGAATCGATATGTAAGAACATAAAGCTGATGGATATATTTAGAACTGATATTTTGTGAGATGGATATGTTTAAAACTGATATTATATTAGATGGATATATTTAAATCTGATATTATGTGAGAGGGATATATTTGGCACTGATATTATGTTACCCGCAGTACATATTTATTAGATGGTTATATTTATAATTAATGTGTTACATTCATCTCTTTAGATTTGACATGTTGAGCGTTTTTTTTCAAGCTCAAAGTATAAATCAATGCAGGAAGTAAACAAAATCATAATCAATGGTTAGAGAAATATTGGTGACATTGTCCGCGACACCAAGCCATGGAAACCCGCTCAGGTTATATAATAATAATTCCTTGAATACAGCGCTTGTCGAATGATTCAGCACAGTTGCTGATTGATGCACCAAAAAGCGGCTCAGCTGTGGTTTTTTAGTTGTCCGCTGGGTGCGCCACTTGATCCCGACCGGCCAGACCAGTAGCAAGGTGTCGCCTACGATAAAACCCTCACGGATATGACGTCACAACCTTCTGCTTTCAGCTGAATTCAGACCCCGCCTGAAGCCAGCAAGATATGAAAAACTGTGCCATGCTTGAGAGTTTTGGTCGAGAATATATATGTTGAAGTGAGGGTCTGGTGTGACGGGAGGTGTGAGGGTGGAAAAGGGGCGGGTGGGAGGCGGGATGCGCTACAGTAGGTAAATTTTACACAGGTCACTGGCCAGGAACCACCGGCGCACCTCTTTTATCCTTTGTGTCAACGTTAGCCACATCCATTAAGGATACGTCGTCTTTCCCTAGGCATTAGGCCACCCCGCCGTGCTTACCTATAGGCCTCTCCACCCCTTTAGTAGTATGTCGGCTTTACTTTGCCGGTAATATTTAGTTCATGATGTTCGGATAGGGCATGCCGCTATATTGCGCCATGCCGGTCTGTCGATCCTGTAGATTGCTTGGCGCCCCAGAGAATAATCCCCTGTGGGTTTCTGAAGCCATCACGTTAGAAGATGGCCGCATAATGGGAGTATCGAGTGAGGGAGCTCTGTCCTAGAACGTCATCAGTATTTGCTCCATGATGTCCCCCAATTGTCATTTTTTTGTATTCATATTATTATGTTTTGTGGTGATCCCTAACCCACATTATTTCTTCGTCCAGGGTGAACCGTTGTTTTAGTTTATCTCGCGTAAGAACTTACGCCTCGTATTCACTACAATAACCCTATTTTGTGGGCTCTAACATGCAAGATGCCCCCCGCAAAGACATCAAACATGCTTGTCTACCCCCGCCCCGTCCCACTTCCATCAATGTCACCCCTCACACTGCCTTCCTCTCTTTTCCTCAAAGGCACCCCCACCCCCACCACCCTGTTTCCACCCCGGAAGCCATCCTGGAATCTCACTCTTCCATGTTCTCTGAAGCTATCCATTGTAACCCCCTCCCCCAACCATAACCCCCTCCCCCCAATTCTTGACGCCTCCCACCACAGGTGGCGACGGCTAATAGCATTCCGACCGGCATCCCCCACGGGTAAGGTGGTCAATAGAGGGAGAGGGGGGTGCAGAGGGGGATGGGACAGGAGGGGAGGCGGAGGGGAGTGGGGAGGGCAGGGGGAAGGGGTGGCAGAGCGGGGGACCGTGCGGGCGGGAAGGGGAGTGGAACAGGGAGGGCAGCATTGGGAGGTATCACGTGACACGGGCGTTTGCAATTGCAATCCGCGTCCTGATTGCGGTAATCTAACTGGACACCCGAGAGATGGCGACACTTTAGCGGCGTAATGTAAGCCTGCGACCATCCACGGCCAGCCAGCCAGCCAGCCAGCCAGGCAGCCATGCGCCAGCTTCGCGAGCCTCGGCGGCACGAGGTTCCACCCCCTGGCCGTACGTCTTGGCCAGGCCGGGCTGGACGGTCTGTTGCTTGGTATAAGAGGCGCGAGCCTTCTTCCAAGGTCATATTAGTGCAATGGGGGAGTTGAACGTTAGGTGGCTAACCTCTCATTTCCATTCGCTCTCGTCCATGTGGTATTCATTTATTTTAGCTGCGCCAATGTTGGCAGTGCGTAATGCAAGCGGCAAAAGCAAAACACTCTTTCGTCCAATCGAGCCACCGGAAGCAATCAAGCCACATGAGTCTTCGAAAGACCAATCAACATTTTCAGTGAAATTAAACCCCGATGATTTGTTTTGAATATCCAATCATAACTATTATAACTAAAAAATACCGGGCGAATTTAAGACGAGAGCAAGAAATTCCTTAGCCAGACCAAACTAGGGACGAAGTGATGCCCGAGAAACCGTCTGACGAGTTGTTCTCGTGATCCAACTAGGATGACAATCTACAGATATACCTAATACCTAATACAACAATTTCTCCGCATTTCAAATATGTTTTACTTGTCTAATGAAATGATATAACTATCCTTACGACAACATGACCAACATATAACGCGCATTTTCATAGCCATTTACACAGTTTCGTGCATCTCATGTGGAATAGTGCGGCTTCTCTGTGTACTACGTCATCAACATTGGGCTATCGTTGCCAATGCTTCCCCTTCAACATAAACAGTTAAATAACATGAAACACGTTAACCCAGACATCTTTGTAAGATACAAGACAAGCAAGATCAGACCATTCGTCCAGGAAAATTAATTATATTATGACCGGCAAAGTACTCTCGTAAATCATTTACCAGATCACCCCTTCTCAGCCTCTCTTAGACATACATGTATATTGGCACTCTCCCCACCTGCTCCAGGGATAAATATCTGCTCTGTCTAATAATACAACCTCGTTACCCGTCTCGCTGCCTCTTCGTTCTAATCAAAGCTGATCGCCGGTAGATGGCGATAATGAGGCGAGCGTGACAGATGCGCCCTCTGGTGAGATTCCGTCGACGCCGTGACGTCATAAACAAATGTTGTCACCTCCATCACGTGATCGATGAGGCTGGGTCACGTGTCGTTAGCCCAATCTGGCTAGGAATGATATGATTCGTTCGTGACGACATTACTTCCATTTGCTGCTGACATCACGACTGGTCGTGCCCGGTTGAGATCTCAGCTTTGGAACAACGCGATTTGCTGTAATTACTATGTAGACTAGCAGACTTCAGTACAGTATTTACCGTGCCGTACATTGTAGCAATGGTCGAGGGCCGTGCCCCATGTCTCCAGTACATAGAGGGAGGGAATTCGGTTCATTTTTTTTAATCGTATTCGTATTCAGTTTTTATTGAAAGGATTTTGTGATAACGGCATTACATTTTATACATTCACCCACGTCATCTATCTTACAATGTGAACAAGCCAAACTTGTGATAAGAGTGTTGATATATACACCCACGTCATCTATCTTACAGCGTGAAGAAGCCAACCTTGTGATAACAACGTTTATAAATACACCCACGTCATCTATCTTATAACGTGAACAAGCAACACGTGTGACATTAACCCACGTCATCTATCTTACAATGTGAACAAACCAACCTTGTGATAATAGGGTTTACACATTAACCCACGTCATCTATCTTACAACATGAACAAGCCAACCTTGTGATAACAGCGTTTATACATTAACCCACGACATCTATCTTACAACGTGAAGAAGCCAACCTTGTGATAACAGCGTTTATAAATACACGCAAGTCATCTATCTTACAACGTAAACATGCCAACCTTGTGATAGCAGCGTTTACACCTTCACCCACGCCATCTATCTTACAACGTGAAGAAGCCAACCTTGTGATAACAGCGTTTATACATTAACCCATGTCATCTATCTTACAACGTGAAGAAGCCAACCTTGTGATAACAACGTTTATCAATACACCCAAGTCATCTATTTTACAACGTGAACATGCCAACATTGTGATAACAGCGTTTACACCTTCACCCACGCCATCTATCTTACAACGTGAACAAGCCAACCTTGACTGAAACCCTGATAACCATTGCAATGTCAACGATCAGCAAACAAGAAATGGAGACGGGCGAAATCAGATGACGACCCCCCCCCCCTCCCCATACAAACACACATATAGGCCTACAAATACATGAAAGACGCCAAGTGCAAGCGATTACCGTGTGGGCTTCTCTTCTGTAAATGGACCGAAGTGACGGGTAGCAAACTGGCTCCATTATTTCTCACCTCTCGTGGAAACAGAAATCAATGAATTGGTTGTGTCGAATATAGCTGGCGGCGAAGACCCATAGTTCCACCGCCATGCTAGACGAAGGCAGAATAATGTGCAGGCGCAATCGTTTGTGTAGCTTGTATTTGCCCACAAATCAGAAACCACAATTTCCGTAGTAAATGTGTGCAAAGGATGCTGGCGGGGTCTCCAATATCAATCATATCGTACGTTCGGTAAGTGAATGCAGTTTCACAACATGCCAGCTTGAAGGACTTGTACCTAATGTTTTACATCTACCTTCGTCCCAAAACTCTGTCGTATGGTTGGAGATGGGTATGGGGAGCCAATGACATCATTTTGTTTTGAAAACTAACGTCACTCACTGAATTTCTCGTTATTCCTCTAGAAACCAGCTTTGGAGCTAGTTCACTGAGTAGAAAGTCTCGCCCAAACATTTATCCTTTGTGGGTTAAATTTAATGTACCCTATTGGCTTCACACATACGATATGTATTAGTGATAGCCACTCTCAATCCTCCACGGTGGTGCAAATTATGGTCCTCAAGCCACGTAGGTAAACAATTATTGCAGTCACTGGTAGGCTTGCGTGTTTACTCCAGTAAGCGTGGCCGTTTCCGGCAGTGCTATAGTCAGCTGAGGCTGGAGACTTAGAAGGCACAGAGCGGGGGTAGGGTGATAGATTGGGGAGGCGCAGGGGGAGGAGGAAGGGTGATATAGTGGGGAGGCACAGGGGGAGGGTAGGGTGATAGACTGGGGAGGCACATGGAGGATAAGGTGATAGTCTGGGGAGGCACGGGGGGAGGGGGTAGGGTGATAGTCTGGGGAGGCACAGGGGGTAGGGTGATTGACTGGAGAGGCACAGCGGTGGGGGGTGGGCTAGAGTGATCACGGACATGCCGCTAGCTGCCCAGGTGTTCCCCCTGGTGAATGGCGCAAAAACCAAGTCGTTAAAGTCAAGGATGATTGCTACGCTGCACCTAGACTCCATCCCTAGTTTATCCTCGGCTTCCTCCAGAAACAAATTTAGCAGCCCCTTGCGGCCATGTGACGTCACCACTTGACCAACCACCCACCGACCCAGGCACCCACCCACGAGTCAGCCTCGGACCTGCCGGCTGGCCATATAATACGCATTCCCACGCGGCCTGTACGAAAATCGCTCCCACTCAAAGGCTGCTGGACATCGGCTTCCTGGTCCCTGCCATGAAGACCGTAAAAAAACGTAAAGGAGTCTTGGGGTACAATAGGTCGTTTATCTGGTTTATCAAGCCGCCGGGGGTCGGTTGTAATCGAACCGTGAACACCCAAAACGTCAGTGTCGGGCCATATTACAAACCTGTCTTGGGCTTTAAGAAAAACGGGCTGTCATTAAAATAGCTTCTACCAGGCCGGCTTCGGAATAAATGGTATCAGATTAAGTCACCCATGGCAAAAAAAGAAAGTTGCATCTGTTTGGTTATACCTGCCAGAGGCCATGCCCGTATCAATCAATAACTTCCTTATCGGAGACATTTTCTTTGTAAAATATCGGCTTACTTCAATGTCTAGACGAATTGCTGGAACCGGAAGGAGAAACTAGAGTGAAATCAAGGTACAGGGGAAAGACATACCTACAGTGGAATAAAAAAAGGAACATATCCGCCAGACGGAATTTTACTGAGTGTTGACGTCTTGGGAAACCAGGATTAGAATGGCAATACCCCGACATCGTTCGTTGGACGGCAACAAGAGGCAATTCATTAAACCGGCATTAGCTGTGGGGGACCCTTTAGCCGGAATCAAGCCAGTTCTCAAGCCACCTACACTTATATGTGAAGAAGGGAAGGCATCTTGGGGAAGTAGCCATGGTTCCTCTTCGTAATAAGTAAATGGAGTATTTAGGATTCATTTTCGGAACAACTGATTGAAGTAGTTAGAATTCCTCCTTGAAACAAGTAGGTGGATTACTTATAATCCCAAAACATCTTTTCTGCCAGTTCCGTCAATATAAGCTAGTTGTGATGAGATGCAAGGTCCCCGCCTTGTGTTCATCTGTCGTCACTGCGTTGTGGCCAGCATGCCGTGTCCCGTTCTCTTAATAATATGGTTACAGTTGTTAATATCGCTTTGTGCCGTCGTCTATCACAACGAACGTTTAATTATTAACTCTAATTCAATGATTTCTACCACAGTGCCTGAATATCTACCAGGCACAATTAAGAAATATAGACTAATTTTTGCAGCCGTCATAACCCGATATCTGTTATTAGTGGTCGACGCGGGTAAGCGCTGATAATTGCAACAGGCACCGGGGCAACGCACTCTTTCTTGTGCATGTGTCTATGAGCGGAAACGTGTGCGCATACGGAGATTAATGCGCATTATACCGAAGTGACAATAGGCGCTCTATAGAGTGCTGGGCAGCGGACAGGGCCTGGCAGCCAAAGGGCCAAGAGAAGCATAAACCGTTAGGCTGCATTCATCAACTTAATCCTATTGCTGAGGCCAGCGGCGGCTGCAGCCAGTCGGCGTCGCAGATTGTATTGTCAGCTCACAAGGGAAGCTCACTGCCTGCTTAAAGGCTGCGTTAGGCTGAGTTAAGCTGGGTCTTTGGCTGGGTCTTTGGCTGGGTTAGTCTGGGTTAGGCTGGGTTAGGCTGACTTAGGCTGGGTCAGGCTGGGTTAGGCTGAGTTAGGCTGGGTTAGGCTGGGTTAAGCTGAGTTCAGGTTGGTTAGGCTGGCTTAGGCTGGGCTAAGTTGGGTTAGGCTGGGTTAGGCTGACTTAAGCTGGGTTAGGTTGGGTTAGGCTGGGTTAGGCTGACTTAGGCTGGGTCAGGCTGGGTTAGGCTGAGTTAGGCTGGGTTAGGCTGGGTTAAGCTGAGTTCAGGTTGGTTAGGCTGGCTTAGGCTGGGCTAAGTTGGGTTAGGCTGGGTTAGGCTGACTTAAGCTGGGTTAGGTTGGGTTAGGCTGGGTTAGGCTGGGTTAAGCGGAGTTAAGGTTGGTTAGGCTGGCTTAGGCTGGGCTAAGTTGGGTTAGGATGGATAAGAATGGGTTAGGCTATGTTAGGCTGGGTTAGGCTGGGTTAGTCTGAGTTAGGTTGGGTAAGGCGGCTAGGTTAACCTGAGTTAGGCTTGGATAAGCTGGGTTAGGCTGCGTTAGACTTGGTTAGGCTGCGTTAGACTTGGTTAGACTGGGTTAGGCTGCGTTAGACTTGCGTTGGGTAAGGGCAGGTCGGGGAAGGGTGGGGGCGGGGCGGGAGCGGGGGCGGGGGCGGGGACGGGGCGGGGGACCCCACCGCGTGTGTGAGTGCTAACCCGGGTCTTCCCAGGGTGTATTAAGCACTACTGCATCGTCAATCGGCGACAACACCTTCCCTGTTCGAAAGAGACCATCAGTGTCAGTGCGTCTTCATGGCGAGACATACTCAACATAATATAGGATATGTCTGTTACATGGATAGTTCTTAAGGTCAAATGTTAAATGACGATCTTATAAAGCACTGGCAGCAAACGTATCCGTTGTGTTATCTGTATTATATATGTGACCAAAATAGTTAAAATGTAATGCTTTGTCCGGTAAATAACCATGGACAGTAGTCCGTTATTCCATTCCTTATTCCTTAATCGGACCACGCCACTGTTCTGTATCAGAATATATAGGTGTCCTTTATGCTATACAAGCCCTTGGGGAGAGAGGTTTCAGTTTCGTGTTTCATTAGTGGCCTTTATACATTATTATGTTTACGATGTGGAGGGGATGGGATAGACAAAGATGGTAATACTAGTTCATGGGTTATTCTAGTAAATAGTAGGCGTGAGTAATATGTGAGCTATGCTGAAGCCATCGTTCACTTTAACGTAGACGAACAACCGTCTGTGATACCTTATTGGAAGCTGTAATCATGCTGGTTGGTTGATTTGTTTCAGGGTGGCGCTTTAACCTCTGTAGGTCATATCGGGAAGAGTCAATGTAGAGAGGAGCAACGTCTTCAGGCCTAACCCCCTACTCTGTGCGAAGAAAGACAAGAGGTCCTTATCCTGCGCAAACATAGACATCTGCGAAAGGAATATACCTAGATGTAACTCAAAGATATCAAGGGCAAGATGTTCAACGATAGTAAATCGGATATTTTGGTGGAATTACGTTGGTGACAACAACGCACGTTTGTGCGGAAAACAAATGAAATAAAATGAAATGTTGGTCTTTTTGAACGTATTGTAGGCATGGAGGCTACATTTGAGCAATTGACAACAAATGATAGGTGCGAAATATTAAACACCATGACTCACATGAACCACATGAAGCGACCGCAACCTTTGCGTTGGCGATTCCCTACGGGAGTTCTATACCCATATAAGCGCTCCAAAGAAATCGATACAGGATCAGCAGTAAAAACAAAGCACATTCAGAGAATACTTCCATGACTGCACTATGGCAGGACGGATTCCATTTTTTAGTAAATACGTGTATTGATCTATACGTTGCTTTTTTCCGTTTCATATTATGGAATGTCCGTGTTTTGATTGATTGACTCCGGATAATCATAACCCGCCCCCCCCCCCTCCATGGCATCACCATGGCACTCTGCATGAGTCTTCCCGGCAATCCGTCTTACCTGCGCCGATGCCGTTCACTGTGCTGGTAGGTCGGGTGATCCAGCTGCTGGCACAGCCTCCGTCTTATCATTGACAACCTCCTCAATTATAAAACGTAGCTTCATCCGCAATTATTTATCATTTGTGATGTCAATGCGGAGTGTTGGGTGAATTTTAGGGTTTATTATTAATTAATGCCTGTTGCATACATATGAGTTCTCACTCAGTCTCACCAGCGGTGTGCGAAGCCCCAAGGGTAATCCTTCCGACAACGCGTGTATATCCGTTAAAACGATGCTGAAAATGTCGCACCACGTCGCGTTGTCTCAGCGGGAGCGAGCGAGAGGTAGTCGAGAGGCTCTTTGCCGTCACACGTAGGCGGTGATCGCATGACGACGTCCTGCTAGCCCAGGGGAAGGCTTTCTAGCTGCCTGATGCATGAACAACAACCCCATGGGCAGCGAGCTAGTAGGCGGATAGTTAGCGGGGTAATTGGTTGGAGTGCCGCCAGGTAGCCTTCTGCATAGCCGGGAAGGCGGCTTGCGGACGCACTGACATGCATGCAGCGAGCAAGCCAGACGGACGACGGGGCAGCAGGGAGACACAGACGCGCGGGCTGGCAGGCAGGCAGGCAGGCACTCGGGGAGGCAGGCAGGCAGGGAGGCACGGACAGGCGGTGCCGGCCAGGGCTGTCCCTTTAGGTGGAGGGAAATATCGGGGCCGAAAACGACGAATGCCGAACGTGGGCTCACCTTCGTGACCGAGTGAGTGAGGGAATGAGTGGTCTGGGGTGCGGAGGGAGGGTATGGCGTTGGGGATCAGGCTGGGATGGCCGTCGGGGGGAGAGGTGATTGCTGGGGCTGCGAGGGTGTTGCCGGGTCGTCTATGTTGATCGGGAGGGTGATGGAACCTGCTCAGGGGGGCGTGGTGGGTGTGGCATGGAATCTGAGCACCAGGGGACCCTGCACCCTCACGCCTCACCCAGCCCCCCCCCCTACCCCGCTCGCCACCCTTTCCAATGTGTGTACGTGTGTGTGGGGGGGGGGGGGGGGGCAGTCCAACGGTGCTAGGCGGTGCAGAGGGGCCAGGGGTCAGACCGGTTGCTGCTGATTACGGAGTATATAGTGAGTGGGCCTGGCAAGCCGCCTTTTTGTATGGTACTAGCCGCCGTCGTCTACCGTTCGTAGTAATAAGCGAAAGAAATAACAGTATGACAGTATTTTGTTTTGTACGTTAAATAGTAGCAGGCAGAAGGTAGACATTGGGCAGAAATAATATAGATAATTATATTGACATAAATTGAAACCGGGATCTACTGAATAACGGGACGTAAATGTTAAAGATATTTAAACACTTTCTGTGCAACTATTGTGCATCCAGTACAGAATACTCAAATTGCGATTAAAGCACGCTAATAAACAAATATCAGTCCAGTAAAACTAAGGCCCAAGCTCATAGATTGAGTCAGTAAAAAAAAGGGGGTTGATTGAGTAAAAAAAGGGGCTGTTTCCCGTCCGTTGTTCGTCATTTAACGTAGTACTACTACCTTCAGTGGATAAAATCTGCCTGACGTCCTGGTTGGATCTATAGAATTGACATGTAGTCCGCTTAACTATCCTGTAAAATTGGATACTGCTGTGACTGATGTTAAGAGCAGCGTGTTATCAGTGGTTATAGGCATGGTTCCCACGGCAGAGTTCCCCGGGCAGAGTTCGTTCTCTTGCTACTGACGGGAAGTTGTGGGCGCGGGACAGTACGGGATTTGTTTGCTTTGATGACGGTTCGGGCGATAATGCGTTGGGAAAAATATTGATGTTGGCACCAAGCCAGGTAGCCCGCCGCACCCGAAAGCGATATTTTGCGCGGGATAAGGTGATAATCACCCAGTGGTTGTGTTGACACATGCGATAGCGTTGACACATCTAAGAGCGACGGTTGAATATATAGGTTCAAGGCGGCTGCTGGGGCCAATGCGCTCTTGCATGCCGCGGCATAGTGGGACAGACAGCTTCATTTTATTAGTATAGAAGTATAGATGTTGGGGGAGAGGGCCTGAGGGAGGATAGAGCTGGCGCCGGGAGGGTGGCAGCTGATTGGGGGACCCAAAGGGGGTGAGTGGAGGGGTGGGGTGGTGGGTAGTTGATTGGGTGATGTCAAAGGGGAGAAAAGGGAGAGGCGGGTGTGTGCCAACCGCCGCGTCTGCCCTCTCTCCCCCCTACCCTCCCCCCCCCACCCCTCACACACACACACACTCCCTGCACGTGACCCTCACGACCCATAATCGACTTTGGACAGTCGGAGTGCACGCTGCACAAGCGCCCTCTGACAGGAGATTTTGGTCGTTCACGGCCATGGTTGGTTATTCAGGACGCTTTAACCACTTTTGGTCATATCGCGTCAATGGGAGAAGGAAGGGAGAGTGGAGCCATGTCCCCGGGGGTAACCTCCTACTCTTTACGAAGAAAGACCCACGGCCATGTCCATAGGCGTTGTCCCAACAGGTGTGTGTGTGTGTTGGGGAGGGGGCTTGGGGAGGGCGCCGGGGCGATTATGCGGTATGAGCATAGAACTGTTTTCTGGTAAACGAGCGGTTTGGGCTAGATTATGGTTTTAACGCCAGTGTGGTATGCCACAATATTACATCAAGTAGATGAAAACAACAAATATTTAAATTATGACATGACCATAGCAGAGAAATCAACTTAACTTAAGTTGAGTTCCAATGTATGATTACGTTAGTTCAGATCCCCGGAATGGGGGGAGGGGGGGGGGGATTCCATACCCAGTGATACAGAGGTTAAGCGCTGACATATTTTTTATTCCAACAAAAAGACTTCTGGCCTTCGTTATACACATTTGAAGGTCCCTGCCATGACAAAAATAAAGTACCTTAAAATAAGTTACTCCCTAAACAATTTTATTACTCTATAAAAACCTACCAATGCGGCTGGGGGGGGGGGGCATAAATGGCTAATATGAACAAATAAACAGAAATAAATTAGTTCGCAACCCAAACACAAACCTGGTGTGTGACCGGCCCAAATAGATAACAGGTAACCCAGTAATTTCCACCATCCACACCGCATATGGGATGTATTCGAAACCTTTCTCCCCTCTCCCAACGGGCTAGAGGATCCTGCCATATTCTGAAAGAAGTGATGCAATGGGACACATCTATCAGCCTTTCTCACGTTGACAAGCAATGAACATGGCATGCGGCCATGCTTGCGTGCGGAAGCTGCATTTATCTGACGTGATCATTTCAGTGGACAGACAGTCCAAGGCCACTGCCTTCGGCACGTGCCTACAGCGAGTCTACGGATACCTGCAGACTGGCTGTATGTAGCTCTCGCTGTCCGGCCGCTGACACTTTGCCGAAATGTGCCGTTCCACGATTCTCAATTGGTTCTCCGCCGCATATAAAAGACCGTAGAGAACGCGGAACTGCCGCTGAATAGTCCACCACACTGTGCATTGTCCTTCCACTGTCCATCCGTGCGCAGTGACCAATTGACGCCAGTGCACCCAACCTCCCACCCCCTCTACCCCAACCGCCCCCTCTTACCCACCCCATCCGCACCCCCTATTTACCTAAATCCGCATCCCTACACCATCACGCCCACCCACAAGCCCCCCTCCTCCAATCGCCGCCCAAATGTCATCCCTACACCATCACGCCCACCCACAAGCCCCCCTCCTCCAATCGCCGCCCAAATGTCATCCCTACACCATCACGCCCACCCACAAGCCCTCCTCCTCCAATCGCCGCCCAAATGTCATCCCTACACCATCACGCCCACTCACAAGCCCCCCTCCTCCAATCGCCGCCCAAATGTCATCCCTACACCATCACGCCCACTCACAAGCCCCCCTCCTCCAATCGCCGCCCAAATGTCATCCCTACACCATCACGCCCACCCACAAGCCCCCTCCTCCAATCGCCGCCCAAATGTCATCCCTACACCATCACGCCCACCCACAAGCCCCCCTCCTCCAATCGCCGCCCAAATGTCATCCCTACACCATCACGCCCACCCACAAGCCCCCCTCCTCCAATCGCCGCCCAAATGTCATCCCTACACCATCACGCCCACTCACAAGCCCCCCTCCTCAAATCGCCGCCGAAATGTCATCCCTACACCATCACGCCCACTCACAAGCCCCCCTCCTCCAATCGCCGCCCAAATGTCATCCCTACACCATCACGCCCACTCACAAGCCCCCCTCCTCCAATCGCCGCCCAAATGTCATCCCTACACCATCACGCCCACCCACAAGCCCCCCTCCTCCAATCGCCGCCCAAATGTCATCCCTACACCATCACGCCCACCCACAAGCCCCCCTCCTCCAATCGCCGCCCAAATGTCATCCCTACACCATCACGCCCACTCACAAGCCCCCCTTCTCCAATCGCCGCCCAAATGTCATCCCTACACCATCACGCCCACCCACAAGCCCCCCTCCTCCAATCGCCGCCCAAATGTCATCCCTATACCATCACGCCCACCCACAAGCCCCCCTCCTCCAATCGCCGCCCAAATGTCATCCCTACACCATCACGCCCACCCACAAGCCCCCCTCCTCAAATCGCCGCCCAAATGTCATCCCTACACCATCACGCCCACCCACAAGCCCTCCTCCTCCAATCGCTGCCCAAATGTCATCCCTACACCATCACGCCCACCCACAAGCCCCCCTCCTCCAATCGCCGCCCAAATGTCATCCCTACACCATCACGCCCACCCACAAGCCCCCCTCCTCCAATCGCTGCCCAAATGTCATCCCTACACCATCACGCCCACCCACAAGCCCCCCTCCTCCAATCGCCGCCCAAATGTCATCCCTACACCATCACGCCCACTCACAAGCCCCCCTCCTCCAATCGCCGCCGAAATGTCATCCCTACACCATCACGCCCACCCACAAGCCCCCCTCCTCCAATCGCCGCCCAAATGTCATCCCTACACCATCACGCCCACTCACAAGCCCCCCTCCTCCAATCGCCGCCCAAATGTCATCCCTACACCATCACGCCCACCCACAAGCCCCCTCCTCCAATCGCCGCCCAAATGTCATCCCTACACCATCACGCCCACTCACAAGCCCCCCTCCTCCAATCGCCGCCCAAATGTCATCCCTACACCATCACGCCCACCCACAAGCCCCCCTCCTCCAATCGCCGCCCAAATGTCATCCCTACACCATCACGCCCACTCACAAGCCCCCCTCCTCCAATCGCCGCCCAAATGTCATCCCTACACCATCACGCCCACCCACAAGCCCCCCTCCTCCAATCGCCGCCCAAATGTCATCCCTACACCATCACGCCCACCCACAAGCCCCCCTCCTCCAATCGCCGCCCAAATGTCATCCCTACACCATCACGCCCACCCACAAGCCCCCCTCCTCCAATCGCCGCCCAAATGTCGTCCCTACACCATCACGCCCACCCACAAGCCCCCCTCCTCCAATGGCCGCCCAAATGTCATCCCTGCACCATCACGCCCACTCACAAGCCCCCCTCCTCCAATCGCCGCCCAAATGTCATCCCTACACCATCACGCCCACCCACAAGCCCCCTCCTCCAATCGACGCCCAAATGTCATCCCTATACCATCACGCCCACCCACAAGCCCTCCTCCTCCAATCGCCGCCCAAATGTTATCCCTACACCATCACGCCCACCCACAAGCCCCCCTCCTCCAATCGCCGCCCAAATGTCATCCCTACACCATCACGCCCACCCACAAGCCCCCTCCTCCAATCGCCGCCCAAATGTCATCCCTATACCATCACGCCCACCCACAAGCCCTCCTCCTCCAATCGCCGCCCAAATGTCATCCCTACACCATCACGCCCACCCACAAGCCCCCCTCCTCCAATCGCCGCCCAAATGTCATCCCTACACCATCACGCCCACCCACAAGCCCCCCTCCTCCAATCGCCGCCCAAATGTCATCCCTACACCATCACGCCCACCCACAAGCCCCCCTCCTCCAATCGCCGCCCAAATGTCATCCCTACACCATCACGCCCACCCACAAGCCCCCCTCCTCCAATCGCCGCCCAAATGTCATCCCTGCACCATCACGCCCACTCACAAGCCCCCCTCCTCCAATCGCCGCCCAAATGTCATCCCTGCACCATCACGCCCACTCACAAGCCCCCCTCCTCCAATCGCCGCCCAAATGTCATCCCTGCACCATCACGCCCACTCACAAGCCCCCCTCCTCCAATCGCCGCCCAAATGTCATCCCTACACCATCACGCCCACCCACAAGCCCCCCTCCTCCAATCGCCGCCCAAATGTCATCCCTGCACCATCACGCCCACCCACAAGCCCCCTCCTCCAATCGCCGCCCAAATGTCATCCCTACACCATCACGCCCACTCACAAGCCCCCCTCCTCCAATCGCCGCCCAAATGTCATCCCTACACCATCACGCCCACCCACAAGCCCCCTCCTCCAATCGCCGCCCAAATGTCATCCCTACACCATCACGCCCACTCACAAGCCCCCCTCCTCCAATCGCCGCCCAAATGTCATCCCTACACCATCACGCCCACCCACAAGCCCCCCTCCTCCAATCGCCGCCCAAATGTCATCCCTACACCATCACGCCCACTCACAAGCCCCCCTCCTCCAATCGCCGCCCAAATGTCATCCCTACACCATCACGCCCACCCACAAGCCCCCCTCCTCCAATCGCCGCCCAAATGTCATCCCTACACCATCACGCCCACCCACAAGCCCCCCTCCTCCAATCGCCGCCCAAATGTCATCCCTACACCATCACGCCCACCCACAAGCCCCCCTCCTCCAATCGCCGCCCAAATGTCGTCCCTACACCATCACGCCCACCCACAAGCCCCCCTCCTCCAATGGCCGCCCAAATGTCATCCCTGCACCATCACGCCCACTCACAAGCCCCCCTCCTCCAATCGCCGCCCAAATGTCATCCCTACACCATCACGCCCACCCACAAGCCCCCTCCTCCAATCGCCGCCCAAATGTCATCCCTATACCATCACGCCCACCCACAAGCCCTCCTCCTCCAATCGCCGCCCAAATGTTATCCCTACACCATCACGCCCACCCACAAGCCCCCCTCCTCCAATCGCCGCCCAAATGTCATCCCTACACCATCACGCCCACCCACAAGCCCCCTCCTCCAATCGCCGCCCAAATGTCATCCCTATACCATCACGCCCACCCACAAGCCCTCCTCCTCCAATCGCCGCCCAAATGTCATCCCTACACCATCACGCCCACCCACAAGCCCCCCTCCTCCAATCGCCGCCCAAATGTCATCCCTACACCATCACGCCCACCCACAAGCCCCCCTCCTCCAATCGCCGCCCAAATGTCATCCCTACACCATCACGCCCACCCACAAGCCCCCCTCCTCCAATCGCCGCCCAAATGTCGTCCCTACACCATCACGCCCACCCACAAGCCCCCCTCCTCCAATCGCCGCCCAAATGTCGTCCCTACACCATCACGCCCACCCACAAGCCCCCCTCCTCCAATCGCCGCCCAAATGTCATCCCTACACCATCACGCCCACTCACAAGCCCCCCTCCTCCAATCGCCGCCCAAATGTCATCCCTACACCATCACGCCCACCCACAAGCCCCCCTCCTCCAATCGCCGCCCAAATGTCATCCCTACACCATCACGCCCACTCACAAGCCCCCCTCCTCCAATCGCCGCCGAAATGTCATCCCTACACCATCACGCCCACCCACAAGCCCCCCTCCTCCAATCGCCGCCCAAATGTCATCCCTACACCATCACGCCCACCCACAAGCCCCCCTCCTCCAATCGCCGCCCAAATGTCATCCCTACACCATCACGCCCACCCACAAGCCCCCCTCCTCCAATCGCCGCCCAAATGTCATCCCTACACCATCACGCCCACCCACAAGCCCCCCTCCTCCAATCGCCGCCCAAATGTCATCCCTAGACCATCACGCCCACCCACAAGCCCCCCTCCTCCAATCGCCGCCCAAATGTCATCCCTACACCATCACGCCCACCCACAAGCCCCCCTCCTCCAATCGCCGCCCAAATGTCATCCCTATACCATCACGACCACCCACAAGCCCCCCTCCTCCAATCGCCGCCCAAATGTCATCCCTACACCATCACGCCCACCCACAAGCCCCCCTCCTCCAATCGCCGCCCAAATGTCATCCCTACACTATCACGCCCACTCACAAGCCCCCCTCCTCCAATCGCCGCCCAAATGTCATCCCTACACCATCACGCCCACCCACAAGCCCCCCTCCTCCAATCGCCGCCCAAATGTCATCCCTACACCATCACGCCCACCCACAAGCCCCCTCCTCCAATCGCCGCCCAAATGTCATCCCTACACCATCACGCCCACCCACAAGCCCCCTCCTCCAATCGCCGCCCAAATGTCATCCCTACACCATCACGCCCACCCACAAGCCCCCCTCCTCCAATCGCCACCCAAATGTCATCCCTACACCATCACGCCCACTCACAAGCCCCCCTCCTCCAATCGCCGCCCAAATGTCATCCCTACACCATCACGCCCACTCACAAGCCCCCCTCCTCCAATCGCCGCCCAAATGTCATCCCTACACCATCACGCCCACCCACAAGCCCCCCTCCTCCAATCGCCGCCCAAATGTCATCCCTATACCATCACGCCCACCCACAAGCCCCCCTCCTCCGATCACCGCCCAAATGTCATCCCTACACCATCACGCCCACTCACAAGCCCTCCTCCTCCAATCGCCGCCCAAATGTTATCCCTACACCATCACGCCCACCCACAAGCCCCCCTCCTCCAATCGCCGCCCAAATGTCATCCCTACACCATCACGCCCACCCACAAGCCCCCTCCTCCAATCGCCGCCCAAATGTCATCCCTACACCATCACGCCCACTCACAAGCCCCCCTCCTCCAATCGCCGCCCAAATGTCATCCCTACACCATCACGCCCACCCACAAGCCCCCCTCCTCCAATCGCCGCCCAAATGTCATCCCTACACCATCACGCCCACTCACAAGCCCCCCTCCTCCAATCGCCGCCGAAATGTCATCCCTACACCATCACGCCCACCCACAAGCCCCCCTCCTCCAATCGCCGCCCAAATGTCATCCCTACACCATCACGCCCACTCACAAGCCCCCCTCCTCCAATCGCCGCCCAAATGTCATCCCTACACCATCACGCCCACCCACAAGCCCCCCTCCTCCAATCGCCGCCCAAATGTCATCCCTACACCATCACGCCCACTCACAAGCCCCCCTCCTCCAATCGCCGCCGAAATGTCATCCCTACACCATCACGCCCACCCACAAGCCCCCCTCCTCCAATCGCCGCCCAAATGTCATCCCTACACCATCACGCCCACTCACAAGCCCCCCTCCTCCAATCGCCGCCCAAATGTCATCCCTACACCATCACGCCCACCCACAAGCCCCCTCCTCCAATCGCCGCCCAAATGTCATCCCTACACCATCACGCCCACCCACAAGCCCCCCTCCTCCAATCGCCGCCCAAATGTCATCCCTACACCATCACGCCCACTCACAAGCCCCCCTCCTCCAATCGCCGCCCAAATGTCATCCCTACACCATCACGCCCACCCACAAGCCCCCCTCCTCCAATCGCCGCCCAAATGTCATCCCTACACCATCACGCCCACCCACAAGCCCCCCTCCTCCAATCGCCGCCCAAATGTCATCCCTACACCATCACGCCCACCCACAAGCCCCCCTCCTCCAATCGCCGCCCAAATGTCATCCCTACACCATCACGCCCACCCACAAGCCCCCCTCCTCCAATCGCCGCCCAAATGTCATCCCTACACCATCACGCCCACCCACAAGCCCCCCTCCTCCAATCGCCGCCCAAATGTCATCCCTACACCATCACGCCCACCCACAAGCCCCCCTCCTCCAATCGCCGCCCAAATGTCATCCCTACACCATCACGCCCACTCACAAGCCCCCCTCCTCCAATCGCCGCCCAAATGTCATCCCTACACCATCACGCCCACCCACAAGCCCCCCTCCTCCAATCGCCGCCCAAATGTCATCCCTACACCATCACGCCCACCCACAAGTCCCCCTCCTCCAATCGCCGCCCAAATGTCATCCCTACACCATCACGCCCACTCACAAGCCCCCCTCCTCCAATCGCCGCCCAAATGTCATCCCTACACCATCACGCCCACCCACAAGCCCCCCTCCTCCAATCGCCGCCCAAATGTCATCCCTACACCATCACGCCCACCCACAAGCCCCCCTCCTCCAATCGCCGCCCAAATGTCATCCCTACACCATCACGCCCACCCACAAGTCCCCCTCCTCCAATCGCCGCCCAAATGTCATCCCTACACCATCACGCCCACTCACAAGCCCCCCTCCTCCAATCGCCGCCCAAATGTCATCCCTACACCATCACGCCCACCCACAAGCCCCCCTCCTCCAATCGCCGCCCAAATGTCATCCCTACACCATCACGCCCACCCACAAGTCCCCCTCCTCCAATCGCCGCCCAAATGTCATCCCTACACCATCACGCCCACCCACAAGCCCCCCTCCTCCAATCGCCGCCCAAATGTCATCCCTACACCATCACGCCCACCCACAAGCCCCCCTCCTCCAATCGCCGCCCAAATGTCATCCCTACACCATCACGCCCACCCACAAGCCCCCCTCCTCCAATCGCCGCCCAAATGTCATCCCTATACCATCACGCCCACTCACAAGCCCCCCTCCTCCAATCGCCGCCCAAATGTCATCCCTACACCATCACGCCCACCCACAAGCCCCCCTCCTCCAATCGCCGCCCAAATAGCTTACCCTCACCCTCACCAACCCTATTTCATCGTTATGAAGCAAAACAACATTTAAATTCAACACTTCATTATAGAATTCATCCTCACCACCCCTCTCCAGCCGCTAGAAAGCAAAAAAAGTAGTCACCACTGCATTATATAATTCCCCCATCACCAATCCTATTCAACCGATATGAAGCAAAACAAAACAGTC
This sequence comes from Arenicola marina, assembly GCA_964019135.1. Lineage (NCBI taxonomy): Eukaryota > Metazoa > Annelida > Polychaeta > Arenicolidae > Arenicola > Arenicola marina. The sequence continues at coordinate 18,419,901 of OZ025261.1, forward strand.
ATGTAAATTCCCCACTGCATTATTGAATTCACCCTGATCACCTCTATTCAACGGCTGCAAAATAAAAAAAAAGATGTAAAGCCACCATTGCATTATAGAATAACACCCTCACCACACCTACTCAATCGTTATGAAGAAAAAGAAACTTGTAAAGCCACCACTGTAGGCACTATAGAATACACCATCACCACCACTATTCAACGCCAGCGGCTATGAAGCAAAAAAAGATACAAAGTCATCAGTGCATTACCGAATTCATGGGCTCCACATTCGGCCGTGGCTGAGGACAGCGTGCACCGACAAAAAACTCATCTATAATGTGACGGAACGAATTGTCCGCGGACCGAGTTTCGTCAGGTACTCCTCGCATCCCGACTGTGGGCATCGCGCTTGGCATCGCTGCAGTTTTGTTTTGTCTGTGTGTCTTTGTATCAGCCTTCGGAATCGACCGTGCCGCGATAACGGTCTTCCCGAATCCAACGAGGAAATAACGCATAATGGACAAAACAGCTCTTCGCGTAGTAATCTCGCCATAATAATGGTGCGCCGCCGGTGCGTGGTGGTCGCAGTCCTGCAGTTTCCGGTTCCGTACGTACAGGCTGCAATGGTTGGCTTAATACGATTGCTGGGGGTGCGATGTAGACCCGTAGACAGCGGCGATAGAACACGCTGCGCTAGAAAATCGTTCTATGTTTCATTGCATTCTTTGTTTACAGGGAAAACCGGAAAACGATATCCAGTTGCTATGACGCCATATGGTGTCATATATACCCGTTATGCGTCATTTAGTTGCGGATTATCAGTATTTACATTCGTCTTATGTCGGAATGGTGGCTTTGCTGGAGACTTTATCGTACGTAATTGCATACAACTCATTCCTTATCTAATACCTAAGAGAGGGTTATGGAAAGCCATTTCTATCATATTGGTCTGGGCCGGTATGCAAGCTTATATGATATGCGTAACGCTATGTAGAATTCATGAATAATACCACGAGACACAAATGGCACACTAGATCAATGGCGATAGGGTTAGAAACTAAAGCTTTTAGACAATAAAGTCCAGTTTCATGCGTTAGACACCGAGATAGGTGTCCGAGCTACAGACTAGGCAGAAATCGAATTATGACACAAATGGCTTGCGATATATTATCTTTGTTCCGACTAACGCTGTTGGTACAGCGTACGGAGTCGCACTACACCAATGGACTTAAGCCTATATAATATCACTAAAGCATCATTACTTCCGGTCCGAAACTTGTGTAGCAGGAAGCAACAGGAAGAGTGAAGTGGATATTACCCATCCGTCTGGGTCCTTTCTCACGGTAAACTTGTGTTTTGCCACTTTTAGTTTAATCGGCACGCTCTGGCAGAACGGAAATCAACAGCCATTATCCAGCCATGTTACATCGTAAACGGCATGTTGACTTCCCCGTCTGCCGAAACGCAGTTGTGACTAAGCCTAAGCATGTTCAGAGCAGTCACTGGGGAACCGAGAACATTACTAAATTACGCACCTACGACAATTTTGCCTGGTCCTATTTTTCATATCAGAACTGCATGTTCGTTGTTGCCAAAAACTTTGGCTATAACCACATATACCGTGCGTGGAGTGGGAGGTTTAAGCAAAAAGCTTCAAGTCAAGTCGTTGCACTAGGATGAGTCGAGGTAGAGAGGAGCCATGTGTCCGAGATTAACCCCTTAATCTTTGCGAAGAAAGACATTGGATCTTTGTTTACTTTCGACAGGCATGACATGACTGCCCCTCGAACTTAAATGTTTCGCGCATTCCGAACTCGATCGCAAGCTTTAACCTGAATGTTAAAGGAAACAAGCAGAAGAAATTGGAGGAGGGAGGGGAGGGTGGTGTCGAGAGATTGTACAAATAAGATGTGTGATATATAGCTGCACACTGGATAGTTAGCCTTTAGCTGCAGAGCAAAAAGCCATGAGATCGCGCTAGTCAAGGGCACATCTCATCTGACCGACCCCCCGGACCCAGCCCCCGGACCCAGCTCCCGGACCCAGCCCACGGACCCAGCCCTCGAACCCAGCTCCCGGACCCAGGCCCCGGACCCAGCCCCCGAACCCAGCCCCCGAACCCAGCCCCCGGACCCAGCTCCCGGACCCAGCCCCCGGACGCGGCCCCCGGGACCCAGACCAACCCACCATTTCATTTCATTTCAGCCTCTGAACTGAACTAGTTAGTAACTCCGTTTCGCTCTCACTCTCCTTGCCTCAATGTCTCTCTACCCTAGCCCCAGTTCTGTGGCTGTAGGACCGGCAAAAATCGGACAGGGCCCGTCCACAGCCACAGTGCCAAGCAAGCCTGTGACCACGGAACGCCTTGGGTTGCCATCTCACCTCATCTCTGTGAAACAACTAAGCAACACTCACCGCCAAATCCAGTATTTTTTAACTCCATAGATGTTATGTTACTGGGTAGCACCGTTGATATCTTTCAACAGACCCGATGTTCATGACATGTCCATCTTTTCCCACAGAACAAATTTTGAATCGCCCGCTCACTCGCCGCTCGTCTTGGCGGAAGTTGTGAACTGCTCGCGTCGCGCGCAGAGCCAGAGCGAATATTGTGAACAATCACACGTGGGCCTGCAGCCATGGTTGGGGGGGGTGGGGGGGGGGGCATTGGCTGACGGCGTGATCAAGGATTTTCATGAATCGTGAATTGAGACTTTTAATATAAAATAACCGTTAATCGGGAAATTGTCAATTTTGTATCATGCTTCCTTTTTACGCCCTTTGATTGTACGTGGGGAGTTCTCCTTTTTTATCGTGGCCTGGGAGTATAGAACAAAATTTTTCGGGGGAAGGGGGGGGTCCGTGCATGTGAACTAATTTGACAGTACTTGGCTCGTCCCCCCCACCCCCTTGGAACCGCCACTTAAAGGGCAGAGACTAAAGGGAGTAATAATTGCGCACTGTTGAAATGTCAAATGCACTCCACATGCGGAAGGTGGCTGAGTTGCCGGTCCACGTGTGATTGTTGATAAATATTCGCTCTGGCTCTGCGCGCGACGCGAGCAGTTAACAACTTCCGCCAAGACAAGCGGCGAGTGAGCGGGCGATTCGAAATTTGTTGTGTGAGAAAAGATGGACATGTCATGGAACATCGAGTCTGTTGAAAGATATCAACGGTGCTACCCAGTAACATAACATCTATGGATTTAAAAAATACTGGATTTGGCGGTGAGTGTTGCTTAGTTTGTTTCACAGAGATGAGGTGAGACGGCAATCCAAGGCGTTCCGCGGTCACAGGCTTGCTTGGCACTGTGGCTGTAGACGGGCCCTGTCCGATTTTTGCCGGTCCTACAGCCACAGAACTGGGGCTATCTCTACCCCTCCTCACTATAATCGCTCTCTGTTTTCGCTTTCCCCTTCTCTCTCTGTTTTTTTTTCTTTCTCTCTCTCTCTCCCTCTCCCCATCTCTCTCAGACCACCCGACAGTCGTCCACCCATAACGGCCCTGCCTAATCGGACCGTTAATCAAGCCTGTAGCCAGGTCATACGCTGCTGTTGCCGGTGTGCCTGCACCACCCATCTCCTCCATGTACCAGTTGCTAATGTCAGCCTGCTCGGGGTCAGGAACGTTTTGTCCACGGCGATCCGTGGAGGAGAGTGAGGTGTGAGTGTGGATGTTGGCGGCATGGGAGTCCCCGTTTTTTTTTACCAATCCATCACTTACCCTAATTGTTCTCATAGCGTAGTACGCGACCACCCCCCCCCCCCCCTACCCACCCACTACCCACCTACCCACGCCCCCCACCGCCATACCCCCTCCCCTCTCCTTCGCCACCGTTGCATCCCCCTCACCCTTCTTACCCTACTCAACGAGCCAGAGCCATACACGATATACCTTACCCGCACCCCCGGACCCCCGCACCACCGGACTCCCACACCACCGGACCCCCCTCACCCCCGGACCCCCGCACCACCGGACCCCCACACTCCCGGACCCCCACACACCCGGACCCCCCACACCACCGGACCCCCGCACTCCCGGACTCCGCACCCCTGCACCCGTCCTGTCCCCAATTACCCATACCCTCAACGGTAAGCCCCGTGCGTCTAATGGGTGCTCTCACCTCGACAAAGTGTTACTCTTGGCGGTCTGTGTGGTGGTGCCACCCCCCCCGGGCATAGGGCCATTGAGCTGGCGGCTGACCAAGCAACACCCAGTCTCCGACCCTAAAGCACGCCCCCCCCCCCTCGTTCGCCCCTCCAGCCCCCCCCCCCCCCCATCCCCACGGAAATCCCCCATGTTCTTTCCCCTATTTTTCTTGGTCATAGTTATCCTGACAACGTTAGTGTGCCAAAAAGTTGCCAAAAAACACCCAATGATAAAAGCTATGGCTAAGAGCATCTTGGAGACCAAAAAGAGAGACCCCAGTGCATGTATGACACCCCCCCCCTGGCGGTGACCAGTCCCCCACACGCCTCCCCCACCTACTCACCTGGCCCTACTTTTATCCTCTCTTTTCTCCACATGGTTCAGATGGGGAAAACTTGTTTGTGCACTTCTGGAATTGGAACTACGCAGAGACTGATCGGGTGAGGTCAAGGGGTCAAGTGTCAGAGGTGACTGAGAAGGGGGTCAAAGGGGTAGACGGTTGCCGTGGTGATCCGTCCATCCTCTCAGATTCCTACCCCCGGATTGCCTATCAAGCCTGGCTCTGATTTGATACCCGGCACCGCGTTCTGGGTCAGTCATCAGAATTTAGCAATACAGATCACCATTAACTTTATTCACGTTTCCAAGTTTCCCCGCCCCCCCCCCCACCGCGCCCCCCACCAACCTCTCTACCCCTCGCAATGTAATTTCAGAGAGCCCTTAAAACAACTTATGATTCAGGGTCTGGGGGAGGGGGCTGGGGGGAGGGGGCTGGGGGAGGGTTGGGCCTGCGGAGTCCCACGCTGGGGGGCAACAAATGAGCGTCGGGGTGGGAGAGAATGCGGTGGCGGGCGGGGGGGGTGGGGGCGGGGGGTGGGGGTGGCGGTGGGGTGGCACAAACATCATTCTCTGAACACAGGAGTCGTTACACCGCACCTAGTGAACCAGTTTTGTCATGTCGTTTCAGAGAGCGGAATGAATCCTCCGACAAATGGAACAATTCCCGGTTTTGCACTATAATCCAAACTGTAATTGTCTATAATTAGTTTTGTGATTTAGTGGACGAGGTGGTATTAAAGCACACGACAGAGTGGCGAGCGCGTTAATGTCTCAAATAGATCGTGAAGCACTTGCATTTGTGCGTCATCTCAGTAATATCTCTCTCTACCTAATCTGCTTCATTCTTTTCCCCCTCTCACTATATTAACAAATATTTGTTATTAATAGATAGTATATACAATTATAGCAAACGTTGCCAGTCTCAGATTGGCTTGATTAGTCATAAGCTCAAACACCGGGTAAGAAATAACAAATAATTATTTGTGTTTAAATCACAATGAATCGGCCCCGAATTAATCATCTTGCATAGAGTGGTTGATGTCAACCACAATTATACCAAAGGAAAAGGAAAAGCGGTAAACTCGGTAAGCTATATATTCACACATTCCTTCCACCAAAACATTTGCTCCTCCTCTTTCGGGCAACTATCACACATAACAATAACGAGAATGTAATGAAATTTAGCGGGTCTCTTTCGTTGCACCTCGAGTGTATGTTTTAAACCATTCGGTACAACTGACCCTAAAAATGCATGGGATTGGTGAGCTGAAAGATTCGACGAAACACGTTTTGCAATTGTGGCCAGGGCATTCAATTGTCTTCGACACTTCAGGGTACCGCACTGGTGGCGGATCCAGGGTGGGGGTCTTCAGGGTATCTGGACCTCGCCCCCCCCCTCCCACAGCCCGTCACCCCTACCCCTCAGGGCTCGCCCTCGCACCCCGTCTGCGAACGACATTTCCTGATGAATTTAGTGATGTGCCCCTTTGTTTTGGGTTACCCTTCTCTCTCAGCCCCCCCCCCCTCCGCCTCCCCCACCCTCTCGGTTTTCCGCTAGTTAACC
>OZ025261.1:18426134-18453137 GCA_964019135.1 Arenicola marina
GGTCTTCTTTCTGCTGTACATCATAGGTTGGTTAGTTGTATATTCAGGACGCTTTAATCACTTTTGGTCATATCGCATCAGAAGGGAGAAGGAAGGGAGAGTGGAGCCATGTCCCCGGGGGTAACCCCCTACTCTTTACGAAAGAAGACATGGGATCTTTATCCTGCGACCACACAGACATGGCCGCAGCGAGGCGCCATCCACCGATCCACGTGCCGTTAGGCTCTCAGGTAGCCAGAGCACTCACTGCCAGTATTAGGGCCGTGATATGTAATTTGTCACAATGTCATATGTATTTTAGTCACTTTTTGGGGACCCCTATACATTAAATCGAGTGGTTCCTTCTACTGAGTCATTCTATAGTTAGCTGATGCATTGGGTCATTTTAAAACAAGGTGGTTCGAGAATAAAGAAGGCATATCTGCTGCGGACACAGTAATGTTTTGGCATATATTAACGTCATGTTGAATGCACTCTCATTATACATGACGCTCACACAGAATTTACAGTTACAGAAAACGCAAATTTCTGATGCTTCGGCTCAATACTGGCTTATATTATTGTTCCACGAAATTTAACATCTGTGCAGAAAATGTTAGTTTTCTCAAACGCCGGGATCCGTGTGTGATGACAGGGAGTTCGCAGATGTCATATTGTTATTGGCTTCGGTAACGTGATTGGCCATGGTGATGTGATGTATTGTGGACTGAGTTATTGTTGGCTTACCGGCGACATTCATGGGGCAGGGGTTGCACGACACTACCTCTATCGCCGTCCTAAAATATAAAGCATCCCAGAAACATGTCCTATTTACTCCTCACATAGCTCCAACTGTCAAGTAATTTAAATTAGATCAACCTGCCTGATGTATATATAAAAACATTGTATATGAATATATATATTATACCATATTATATATTCATTCATATTCATCAGTTGCATTTCTTTTGAATACATATATGTGTATTAATACGCATATGCATTTATATATTATACATATATATATATTATTATACGATACATATACCACATATACCACATAATATGAAGAACATTGAGATCTAGATAAATAAAGCCATAGATACATAGGCACACACCCAATACACTTACATTTCTTTGATGACCGGTTCGGTTCATTCACTGCCACGGCAGCCATCACAGCGAAGCTTTCAATGGGAACCTTTTACAGTTCTGTGTCAACGGAACGCAGGAACAAACGCTAAAACAACGCACGTGATTCTCAAGTTAACGCGGTCCGAATATACCTCAGCGCGCATGGGTCACGCCGGTTTGACACGTATTGTGATATGTCCATATCAAAAAGTAAACACCTTTGGGGGATGTGTCGTTATAGGATGTATCTTCACCAATAACACGCTTCACGCGTTTATATTTCAACAGCTACAAGGAATATTATTATCCATTGGCTTGCCACCGACTGGGAGAGAGAAAAAAACCCTCACAAGCACCAAGCAACGGTTGCCATGGCAACGGCGGTGACTGATATGAGCGGCTGATATCAACCCGATATGACACCGTCTCGTCTCGCTCACAGGCGACGTCACAACCACCGTCTTCGGGTTTTGTTGTCGACGATGTTGCGGATCCTGTGATGAAGGAAAATCTCTGGTTTTACGAGAATCTCGCGCAACGCGAGGGTCATGTGATGGATGTACGAGAGCGGCTCGGGCTCCGCCTCAGCAGAAACGTTGCAACGAATTAATACATGCGCCGAGCATCGGTGGCCCTACATATTTCGCCATTTTACACTTTCCTTGGCCAAAGCCTAGAAAGATTCCTTTAGTTCCGCGCGTATTAGTTGTCTTATTATGCGTGAGATATTTGTTTCTTCTTTTTGTCCAACGAATCTTCAATTTTAGCGATTATCTTCCTGAGATATAAGCCGCCTGTGGATGCTTGCAGGCAGGCGGAGTTTTAACTCGATATGGACGTCTGAAACGTCTGCTAACCAGGCGATGCCTTCAGCCTTGCCTGGAGACACAAGGGACACGTTGTTACTGGCTGGAAATGTCACTCTCTTCCTAAACATGCGTCCTTCATCCCCCCTCCCCATCCCCACACCTCTCTCCACTTCCGACTGCCCATACCCCCCTCTCCACGCCGCACCAGTCTCTTTCCGCCTCCCCCCCCACCCCGGGCCTTCCCCTCTCTACAGTCCCCCCCCCTGTCCCCCCGCCTCCGAGACACCCGTGTCACCCCACTCACAGCCACAGACACAGATATCACTACCTCGGGAAGACCTCCCGACCCCCCGGACCACCCCCCCCCCACCCCCACCCCCGCCACAACCCAGCCCTCAACCAATCTTTCCCGCTATGGCTTATCCGGTGATGTAAGGCATTGCCGCTCAGTAGCTTTAGGACATCAGGCCACCGTGGCCTAGCTGTGCGGTACAGCCTATAATGATGCCTATACTGATGCCTACGCTGATGCTATAATGACGCCTACACTGCCGAGACTGCCTACACTGTGGGTTATATCATGAAGGAGGGGCCGAGCGCTAGGTGTTGGGAGGAGGTCGGGGAGGGTATACCCGGAGCGAGGTCGATGTATGTGGTTAAGTGGGATGTAGAGGGGCAGGGGGGTTAGGGGGGCTACTGAATAGGAGGAGTGGGGATAGGAGATGCAGGAGGGGTAGGGAGTAAGGGGGTAGGGAGTCTGAGGGGTAGGAGGATAGGGGGCTAGGGGGCTAGGGGTGTAGGGGGTAGTGGGAGTAGGGTGTAGGAGGGGGGGACGCTTGGCCCTGTCTGTCTGTGATCCATTGCCACGAGCAACAGCAGATTTGATCTCACGGGAAGACAAACTAGTCGGAAAGGCGACAAGCCTGATCAATAACATCTCGATTGCCATGGTAAATAACGGGGCGGTGGCGGTGGAGACGAAGACGTTGGACACGGGCGGAAGGGGGCCCAACGTGGTAGGGGCGGGGGGGGGGGGGTAGGGAGACATGGGGTGGGGGGAGGGGTAGAGAGACATGGGATAGTGGGGAGGGGGGAGAAGGTGCCGGGGGGGGACGAAGGGGACGGTATTAGTTATCCATTAAGCAAATTGACGTTTCTGAACACCAGACGGTTTCGATTATTACTTTCGTATATAATTCATGGGACTTAACGTAAGGAAGCCTTCCTGGTGCAGTGGTTAGACAGTGCGCTAGACAGTACATCAATAGGTCCTGGGTTCAAATCCGAGTCCGGGCACATAATATGGGACATGTTTCATCCAAGCATCCTTTTATCCATTTATGTATGCTACAAAGTGGCATAAAACACCAATTTAATGTCATCTACCGTATCTTAGGGACGGACCATTGTATACCCAGGGGGGCAATGGGGAGGCCAACACATATTTATTGGGGCGGGGGGGGGGGGGTTGTCTGCCAAATGTGTTTAGTGTAAGAGTCCAAGGCATTTTGTTTAAGAAATTTGATTAAACAACTTTCAAAACCATAAAAATGAAAAATGAAGAAAGGTGAATATATGATCAAAGAATAAAGGACGAATAATGATGCAGAATATATGATCGAACAATGAAGGAAGAAGAATGGTGAAGAATATATCATCGAACAATGACAGATAAAGAATGGTAAAGAATATATTATCGAACAATAAAGGATAAAGAATGGTGACGAATATTTGATCGAGCAACAGACGACGAATGGTAAAGAATGGTGAAAAATACATGATCGATGAGTGAAGGACGAAGAACGGTGAAGAATATATGATTGAACAATGACAAATGGTGAAGGATATAAGATCGGACAATGAAGGACCGAGAATGGTCCAGAATATTGATCGAACAAGGAAGAATGAAGAAAGATGAAGAATATTTGATCGAACAATGAAGGACGAAGAATGGTGAAGAATATATTATCGAAAAATGAAGAACGAAGAACGGTAAATAATATTTAACCAAACGATGATGTATATAGATCGAGGAAAAATACATAATTTGTAGCAGCGTTAATGGTTGTGATACACCGGCGATAGCTGTGCTAATAACAACTGTTTTTTTCTTGAAACGCAATCAGGTTGGTAAATATTACCATCTTGCAAAATGAAAGGTACCGATTACAGTGTTTTAATCAGCCGCAATTTGAATAAATCGAAATCTGAAGATCGGTCTGTATTGTTCACATGACGACGCAGTTCGCAGAAGCCTATATACACAATGGTGCGCCTTGTCTTGTTGACGCCGCATAATATCAAAGTGAAATGTCGATGTTTTTGGAGTAAGTTGCGTAAAGACTGTCCCGAACCACGGCATGTTCGGACACATGACAAGTTTGTCTGCTGCTCAGCCGTCTTGAAACTTGGGAGGTTCCTGACGTTAAGTTGCCAAAATGTGTATTTCCATATTGTGAGCCGAAATTTGTATTATCATTGTTTAATATTTTTATTGTTATTGTTCAATATTTTTATTATTACTATGCAATATTGTTTATTATTATTGTTTAATATGTTTATTATTATTGTTTAATATTTTAATTATTATTGTTATTTTATTATTATTAATATTATTATTATTAAACTTAGAAGCCAAGCTAAATTATTATTCTGCTTCTACTTTCCAGTGACCCAAAACATCTTTGCTATGATCAAAGGATCTTGTGATAGATCGACAAACACCAAGTGTCAGAAGGACCCAATGACGTCACCCGGCATAACAACACCCACCAATCTTTGGCACAAACACCCATGTCAACTCAGAGCTGAGTAAACAGAGGTGGTAACAAAGTACCAGCCACAAAGGGCCTAGTGATACAACCACATCCCACATCTCATCGCCGCAAAGTGGGCGGTGACAGCACCTCCCACCAGTTCAATGGTGGTAAACGACCCACAGGAGGTCGTCATGTGAACAACAGCGTTGGGTACAACTAACTCTATCCGTTTCTGAGGCAAGGCTGATGTCTTGATGCCGTGACACCATTGCGGAAGGAGATAAATATAGGCAGATAGTCAAGTACATCGTTCATGTACTGACCGGGCCACCGTCCCTTCCGGGGTCAAAGTTCAACTTTCCGGCCTAGGCCTTAGTCGATAACAAGGAAAAAATTAATAATTATCATGCGGATGCTGCATGAAGTGCTTAGATGGGAGGTGACAGAAACATACGTATAATGTGCCTTCCTATGTCTTACTAAGAGGGATCCTAACATGTCAATTTTTTAAAGCAAAATTTCTTGAACTTTTTCGAATTTTCAAGTTTAAAGCAAAATCCAATCCCAAAGAACATGCATGTAAATTAACGTCTCCCTTTCCAAGCTGACTACACCTCACCCTCACGTCTGAGCCGAAGACACGTGATGCTGCTAATATAGTACGGATTGACAGTGCTGTTGAGTTTTAACTCATTGGGTCATGTTCAGAATAGACCGAGCCATACTCCGACACTGAGCCCGCCCACGCTTGAGTCCTTTTTTCCTGATTGTGAGGATAAAATTGACAACCATAGCTGATGGTAGGTACAAAAGAAGTACTCACCTGTGAAACTGACAACAAAGTGACATACTGCTTTGTTTCACCGACCTATTTATCCGACATAACGAATTAACAGCCTGGATCGGTCTATAGTGGGGCTGGAGGGGTATATTTTTGTCGTCGGGCCATGTTTGTGCACTGGGTTGTTGTTGTGTTCTTCTAAATTGGCCGCGCCATTAGCGATTACAAGTATTATGAAAGTACTGCATGCCATGGACAACCGGATATGAAGTGTATGCAACTAAAATGCGGAAACTCGACGAAGAAAATAAAATGCGGATCTATGTATAGACTGTTTGTGTACCCCTGCCTGACATCATCACCAGCTGAAATCCGCAACTTACACGACTGGGACAGGCGAAAGGATTACTGCCAGACATGTCCCTTTGAGAATAAAATTACTGTGGCTCCCATTTTCAGGGAAAAATCATTCATCACTGGTTTTTGGTCTCCCTTTAAGGCGATATATTTTAATTGTTGCGCCGCCGCCCCTTTGCAACGCATGATTGAATGCCTTGAACCAAACCTTTGACGGAGGTTATCTAAAAAATATCGAATTTGCAGATGAATTGAATCTTTGTGGAAACTCTCTACGATGAATACAATGAGTGAAACAAAGGGCCATGCTCTTTGAGTCGAGCCTCAAAACTATCAGTAACGTTTTTATTGATGATTCTATACATGTTCATGAAGAAGCCAGCCTCAGATCAGAGTGAAAAATGTCCCATGCGAAAATATAACAAGATAGTAACAACGGCAGTCGTAACACATTTAACTAAGTGCATATAGTAATATATTATTATTCAATCATTGCTAAGCGAGACATGTGTAAATACAAGTCTGGTATAGGCCCGTAGGTGACAAAAAACAAAACAAGTTGCATCTAAAATGAGATATGTAGAATTGCAAGCTATTAATAGAGCTCAAGTTTTAACATCATAAAACAAATGTAAACTGAATGACGATTATGACCAAGCGACAGTTCCGTTATTGCTCATTTGTAATGCATCCGATCAAACGCGAATGGAAGGTTTTGACTTGTACATTTGTACATACATTGAGAGTGAACAAAACCGTGTATTCAAATTTAATTTTCTTTTTCAAGGTTTGGCACCAACGCTCGGCAAAGAAACCACAAGCTGCGAGTCACAGGGTTGCATTTTCTTCTCACCTTTTTGGCTTCTGTTGTTTTTCTGTTACATGACCGCACTCACCGAGGTTTGTATTCGAAATTCGTTTGCTTAAACCATGCTGGGTGCCTATATGTCACTAATGTCCACTCAAAGACCTCTCACCAACTTCCATCATCCAGCACGCTATTGGCTTCTGGGTGAAGACAGGAACCAGTCTAGGTGCAGAAACATACCGAACACGTGACACTGGGACAGTGGGACGCACAATTGATCTTTACCCCTATCCCTTCACTCTTCCTCCCTTCCTATCCGACCCTACCTACCCCACCCCAGTTTGCAACCCCGAGATTAACGGTACCGTCTCGCCCCAAAGGCCAAAGCAACCACCATAGTAGGGCAATATATCAGACAACTTATTGTTAGAAAAACAGTTTTCAAGATGGCGTATCCGAGAACCCGACGTGAAGCGATAAGATATTTACCATAGCAGGGATTGCGCCCATGACAAGTACAGAGAGAAAGGTTAAATAGATCTACCAAGTGAAAGATGAATAATATGACTTGAAAATGACGGCATGTTTTGTCTAAACTAGTATCACATTGTTCTATTGTTCTAAGATCAAAGTACGCGTCAATTGCATAAATAATAGTTACAGTCCTTATTCACTGTCAGATTATGGAGATTACAATTGGATTACATCAGTAGAACCTCCAAAGTGACTTCAAAGTGAGTATTTGTCCTTCAGTGAAGGGCGCCATTAACCATTACCTTTATTTCACTATACGGGTGGCTTGCTAGAAGAGACTGAGACAAGTGGGTCTCAGCCTTAGTGGGGCTATCCAGACTGCATATGAAAGTATTCATCGGTAGCGTAGTTACAAATAGACTCCAGTAGATATGTACCATGCATACACGTACCATGGTTGTGGACAATGCCGTGTCGAGTATTCTACCTCGCATTGCATATATATGTATATACATTATAATCTGTATTCACACATTATGTACAGCTATCTACATACATACAAACACCCATATAATGTATATAAACATCTATGTATGGCTGTGCATTATGTACACTGATATAACTCGTGTCATCGCTCAAGATCCATTGTATAATATGTACAATGTACGCTGTATGACGTCAACTTTGGATGCAGGATTCTCTTTGTCCGATTGCACGGGAGTTGGCTTAATTAATCCTCGCGAAAATTATTTATTCTCCTGAAAACATTCGCACAACCTGTGATCAACAACACCTCACACTCCCCTCACATATTTCCATCGCGAAATGCCCTTTCGCTGTCGCGACAATGAAAATCCTGCGGCCAAAATTTAGAGCGATGTAGAAAGTAATGAAAGAGGAACTTGCACGTTGAACCGGAAGTAGAGAGATGCGACGCGCATGCGTAATAGTAACAACATTGCGCATCTCTTGCATCAGAGAGCCGGTGTCTCCTCTGACAAGTCAGGCTGCAGGTCATCACCCCAATGTGTATATATAGATCGGCTAACTGCACACTAACAACGTATAGAATGACAAACACCGCACCGGATAGAGTTACGCTCACAGCCCATAGTCGATACATATGTTGTCACTTAGTAAGGAAGATCCGTTAATTAAATATCGTTAAAAGTGCGATTTATCATCTCATAAACCGTCTGGTAAGAGGTATATGCTCAACAGAACAACAGAACTGATCAACAAAAATGGGTTTCTAAGCTTCATTTGTATTATTTTAAATCGGTTTAAACGCGCTTCGCATAAGAGGGGGGGGGGGGGGGGGTCGTGTCCCCAGATCACGAAAAATAAATTGCTTTATTCCCAAGTCACAAAAAATTAAAAAAGAAGAGCTTCCAGCATACATAGGAAGGGCGGATACATGATATAAATTAGCGATTTCCCGATTCACGGTCATTTATTATTAAAATTCTCAGTTCGCGATTAATCAAAATCTTTCATCACGATGATCGGCTAATATCTCATTCCCAGCTCACGAACAATTATTTACCTCATACCCAGTTTACGATAAAATGAAAATCCCATTCCCGAGGAACGGAAACACCCCTTGCCCCTCCCCTATAACGCATTTATATGTCACATAATCGCGAACTACGACAGAGCTAGTTAACAAAAGCATGAAAGCGACGACAACAAGAGTTAAGCCATAGTCTACTACCATAATAGAATATAAGCTTTCTACAAGGGATAAACAGATTGCTGAGGTTTCCACGGTTTTCATAAATTGCCTCGACGTTGGAGGCAAGATATTACTTTGCGAAGATATAATTTTTGTGCGACGCTTCAGTTCTCTATAACAAAGAATGGCAACTTTTTTCTCGATGTGAAGTTTTTTAACTTTGTGAGTAATATCGAGTGACATCTATCGTGCAGTCTAAAAGCGACGTACTTTTATTAATTTTTTGTTCTCGGATATTTCTTCAACATCATGCAGCAATTTATCAAATCAGCTAGCCAATATCCGAAACCTTTTAGACTGACGGGTTGTTTAATGTTTCAACATCGGACTTTCTGGGTATCGAAGTCTCCGACCCAGTGACACAATGATAACTTCTACGCTGCTCATATCATAAGGAAGATGGCTATAGGGATTTACAATTATAGCAAGAAAATGTTGTTTTGTGGGACACAGCTTTTACAAAAAGTCCCTGCTACACTTTGATGTTCTATGTTCGATGGGTCTATGTATTATAACGATGATATGTGCCAGCTCTTCACAGAGGGGCGGAAATCAGAAACGCGTTATACCCTCAACGGTCACGTCATGATAACCGTTGCAACGGCGTCATGGCGGTCGCATACAGCGACAAAATATTCGTTTAAAGACTACATAGTAGTATTTAAGGAACGTATTCCTGTCTCCTATCGCGTTGGGGACCCGACCAGATGCGCCCTCTCGGTGATGGAGACAGAATCGGGACGCCAATGAAGTATTCGTTGTGGTTATGGTTATAGTGAGATCCGATCCACATCCTGCGCGTCTGCAGGTGGCGACATCTGGTGAGCGAGGGTGATATCACAGTCGGGTGACTTTGTGATCCTGGGGACGTAGAAAAGCGGTGTTAGGTCGGTTCTCTAGGCTACTTCTAGTGCTACTACTAAGTAGATCCATGATTTATGATAATTAGCCAATGTATGGCTGTAAGTAAGTCAAATGAAGTCTATGAAGATTGATTTCAATTCAAAACTTAAGATGATTCGATGACAAAACAGAATCCGGCTGCACGCTTGTGAGATCGAGATTGTGATTTCTTAATAACAGAGACAAGCACCGCTGAGGCATTGTATATCACATTACATTAAATCCCGTGACATGTTAATGAGGTCAATGGCGTGTCATACCTCTCGCCATGAGAGCCACTTACAACAATATGGTTTGCCAGACTGCCAGGCGATGGGGGTTTCGGGTTGTCATACACCCGTCTCGGTTCCGGGCTCTTCGGCGACTGTTGACGAGTGGTGCCCTCTGGTTTGCGCGGCGAAGACTGCCGCCCACCACCGGCCGCCGCCCCTGGTTTAGAGGTCAGAGAGGTCACGGAGGACAGACTGGACGAGCCAGCCGAGGAGAGTTTCTCGCTGCTGACGGCGCTGCCCACGTGACCGCTGCTGCCCACGTGGCCGCTGCTGCCCACGTGACCACTGCTGCCGCTGCCCACTTGGTCACCGCTGCCGCTGCGGCTGCTGCTGCTGCTTCCGCTTCCGGTTTTAGGGGCGGCCGTCGAACTCCACCGTCGCTCGTCGTCACGTGACTTCCCGAGCGACGTCCGGTCTTCGCCCTCCTTATCACCCTGGCTCTTCCGGCGGAACCAGCGCACGCTATCGCGAGGCGCCGACTTGTTCCCGTTGCCATCGCTACCATTGTCACCGCCGCCCTTTTTTGAGGCGGTTGCCAGCGCGACGGGTCCGTTGGGGATCTCTATGGCAACGACGGAGTGCGACGTGGGCGACGGCGTGGAGTTTCCGTCCATGCCCAGTTTGAAGGTGACTTGTTTCGACGGGGAGGTGTCGCCCCTGAGGGGGTCGATGGCCTCAAAACTGCCGCCGCTGGAGGTCGACAGCTGCTGGTCTCTGCCGCGCCTGGCCCCTGGGGTCCCCCCGTTGGGTTGCCCCAGCATTTGGCCGGCCGACTTGGAGCGGGCGTGGTTCACCAGATCAGCCCGGAGCCGGGTATCCGGACAAGACGTGGAGAGGCGGGACTCTGCCATACTAGGACTGCTCTTCCCGCTACTACCGCCATCCCCTCCTCCGCCGCCGCTGTTCCCATCCCCGTCCTCCCCGATGATCCCGGTCTTGCCGTCCTTCCCTTCCGGACTGCCCTCCTCCAGGACACGCTCCATGGACATCCGGCCCATGGATTTTATGAACGGCGCCGGGGAGCGCTCTGGCTTATGTAGCGTCCCCTGGATCTTCTCCGAGAGGCGCATCAGGGCTAGGCTGCCCCGTCTTACGGACTTACCCCCTCCGATGGGGCCCGGCTCGCAGAGCGCCGAACTCGTACGCCGAATGCCCTTCCCACCAGTCACCGCCGGGCTCGCCATGGGAGTCACCGGAAACAAGTCGGCGAAACTCTGGCGGCGGGAGGCCGGGCGGCTGTTGGGACGGCTGCTGTTCTCCCCGCCGACGCTGGCGTTGCTGCCGCCGGCCATGTTCCTGAAGAGACCCCCGCTGGCCCCGCCGGACATGGACATGGACAGACCCAGGGACAGGGAGGCGATGGACGACAGACCCGTGGACGTATCCAGCTTCTGCACGATCGCTGAAATGGGAAGGAGAACAAAACTTTGGAATTCAAAGCGGCTCTTCATCCCAAATGGCTTCCAAACATTTAAGAAGCAATCAGAATGATTAACAAAATATGCAACCAAAAAGATAAATGAATGTATCAAAAATACAATCTCAGCAAACAAGTGTTTTGAACAAATGGAAATCGAAATGTATAATATAGTCACTTCAAGTCATACTATTTGTATATATTTAAAGTGCTACAAGTCATATCTGCTGCTCATAGTTGCCTATATGCGAGGTACATAACATGGTTACAAGCTTGTCTCATGTAATATATGAATGTATCTTTGACATGACACTGCATTGAACAAGAAACACAAATGTATGGAATGTTTGTTTATAGTCGGCCATCTTAGCAGGCATATAAGATTCCCCTTAGACTGCCCCCAGGGGATGAGGGGATGAGGTGGTGGGTGGGGGGGGGGGGACTGACCTCGGCGGCGGGGGCGACAGGCCGTCACCTCCTCTTCAGTGGCTCCCAGATTCTGGCAGAACTCTCTCAGCGCGTGGATCTCTTTCTGCAATACATCCACCGAAATAATGTTGGCTTGTTACATATGCGCTAAAGTTATGACGGACATTTTCTTTCACTATTATGAATATTATCATGATCATTAATGTCAGCATTATTATTATTATTATTACCGTTATTATTAATATTATCATTCTTATAAATATTATCGTTATTATAAATATTATCATTATTATTAATATTATCATTATTATTCATATTATCGTTATTATAAATATTATCATTATTATTAATATTATCATTATTATTCATATTACCATTATTATTATTATTATTATTATTTATTAATATTTAATATAATCATTATTATGTTTTAATATTATTAGTACTGTATTATTATTACTAGTATTTTTAGTATTATTACTATTACTATGTCTACTATTGTTATTATCATAGTACAATTACTATTGTTACCTAGGATTACTTTTAATGATATTATTATTACTGTTACTATTATTAATAATATTAGCGGTATTAATATTGTTATTATTATTGGTGGTGACATACGTCTCTCCATTGCTTGTCGTCCTCCAGATTCTCAATTCGCTTCTCGGCTCGCCGTCGGGCTCTCTTCTGGAGCTTGATCCTGAACTCCTGTCGCTTCTTGGCCGTCACCAGGATACCTAAGGTGGATCACATGGTGAGTGCTGCCCCTGTGTAACTTTATCTCTGATATTTCAATTGACCTTTACTGTGTTACTCTATACATGACAATGATGGGCGACTGTAGCGCCAGATAACTTGAACTTCTTAGCTCGAGTCTCTTGGCCAAGTTCATCATTTGTTAGACTTCTCGTTTGCATTTACGTCGTACTTAAATAAATGAATTTTTAATTTTGACGATTTGAAAGGGGGGGGGGCAGGGGCCGGTGTAGGGGGGAGATATTCTATTTGAAGAACAAACGTGACTTGTTTTCGGACCTGACTTAATAAGAATAATAACGATTATTGTGTGTCCATGAGTTGTTCATCTGAGCAGTAAATAAATAAACATGTACAACTATACCTACCACGACTATAGAGCGAGAGATACCCAACCACCGCGCAACAAACTGAATGGTCCGTTAAATCATACGCCACAGATATTTATATATATATATATATAATATATATATATATAATACATTATCGCCTGGTCAGGGAAGTGTCTGGCTGATATTGCCTGATATTCATATTTATGTCCCTTATATATCTCTTACAAAATTAGAGATATTTCGCCTTGCATATTTGTTTCTTAAGATATATGTATATTTAAGATATATATTTACATACATATTAAAAACATATTTTAATATATAATTATGGTTTGTATATATATGCATTATTAACATAAGTAGGGATACTTCAATTATATCTCGATTAGTCAGGCATTCACCTGTTGTTGGACAGTCGCAGAAAAGTATATAAATAGCCTATGCCGTATTTTCCTATTTCATCAAACACATAAAAACGAGTTACATACAAATTGGACTGAGAATAACTGCACCTCATACTCTCAACGTAAAAAAAGAAAATATTAAAGGTGAAAGGTCGACCGGTACCTAGATGGGATGACTGTATGGCGTGCTATGGTGGCGGTAGTAATATAGGTGTTGGTGGATTGGGGTGTGCTGGAGGTACGGGCTACCAGAGACGTTTAAGCCACTTTATCCAAACAGGAGACATTTCACTTGTAGATAGATACACACATGTGTCACTGTGATGATTAAGGGGAGGTCACTAACCAGACCGCGGTGGGCGTGGTGGGGTGGTGGGGGCGGGGTGGTCAGTTGGATATCCATCGTAACAGATTGAAGGTCTCGTTGACTGAATACCGCTGTTGTGAGTCTGGGGATACGAGCGACCTCCCCCCCCCCCACCCACACACACACACACTCCACCCAGTGCTCCCCCCCCCACCCTCGCTCGCACTCTCGAGCCTACACCATGTGTCAATTTGCAAATATCGCGTCATGACCTGTTATCTCAACAATACGTCCTGGTAATTGATCTTTTTCTTAGATCCCCTCTCTTTGACGTACCTTAAACGCAACCTCTGACCCTCATCGTCCCCCCGCTCCATCCGACCCATCCCCTGCCACTGTAATAATCTGCCTTTACGTCCCCGTCCCACAGGTCTTTCTCTCTGTCTGCCGCTCCCCATGTCTCTGTCTGTGTAACCCTCCGTCGTCCTTCTGACCCCCTGTCGCATAACCCTGTCATTATCTCTGTACTCCCTTGCGTAACTAACCCGTCTCCCCACCAGCGCGTTCTGGACCCGCTTCCGCGCCCACCGCTATATGACCCACCAGTGTCCACAATGCGAGAATCCGGACGGTGAATTCAGGGAGCCGATGGGCCGGGAGTTCGTCGCCGGTTGTCACCACGCTAACGCCGCCCAAGACTGATGCCGCTTTTCACAGACAGATTGTCCTGTGGTGGTCCTCCATCAGGCTGGACAGGGCGGGGGTGGGGGGGGGGGGGAGGCAGTGACGTGAGGCAGGGGGTCTGACAACACGTGGTCATGTCATGAGGGCCTATTTTGGTCTTGGTGGTGGGCTATTGTCGACCGATGAGGGACGGAGTGTCGGGGTGGATGGCGGGCCGGGGGCGACGGTGGCTGGGGGTAGGGCGGGCCGGGGGTAGGGGAGCTGGGAGCTGGGAGGGGGGGAGGGGGACGATTACCGACCGATCGTGAGTTGTGCATAGAATTATGATCAGCTCACGCACGGTTCCGCAACAACAGCTAAATAATTCCACGCCATTATGACAAGTGCACCCAGCCGCCCCCCACCCCGACCGACCCCTCCACCCTCAATCTTCCCTTGTTTACATCACACATTTAATATACATACCACTACAGGGACCTCGACCCCCCCCCCTTCCTCCTCCCACTCCCCCACCCCCAATCCTCCCTTGTTTACATCACACATTTAATATACATACCACTACAGGGACCTCGACCCCCCCCCCTCCTCCTCCGACTCCCCCACCCCCAATCCTCTCTTGTTTACATCACACATCTAATATACATACCACTGCAGGGAATAAGACAGATGGGTTCAATCGGGTGAGGCTTGCTAGTGCAGTTAGTAAGTAGGCTGAGCTGCAGAGGAATGGGTCGTGGGTTCGAGCCCCGGCACATGTATGGGGGACATGTTTTATCCAACTTTATTTCATTGCACCAAGTTGTCCAATCTACGCGCACAAACGCGGCATGAAACACCGATATTTCATATGGATTTCAAGTGATATCCCATTTTCTTTTTTTAGTTAACTTAGATGCAATTATTACGTTTTACGTAGTGCTGCTGGCAATACGGGGACCAATCATCCAAGATGAAATGGTCCGGGCTTTGCCTAAAGATACACGGTTTCTGACAAGGCGTTCCTACATGACCTTCAGTGGAAGATGCACGCATGCGTGCTTCAGTCCCTTGGTCGATTTACTCCCCTCTGCCCTCCCCACCCTCCAACTTCCGGTCCCCCATTCCGTGACCTTGACCTGGCATCCTTTTCAAGGATGTATTGGATTGCTATTGCTATGGCTCGCCTTGTGGCAGGAGGGGCGGGGTGGTGGGAGGAGGGGTGCGACTTAGTGCAATGAAGCGAATGCTACATGGAAAAGCACATTTCAGAGCCGTAAGAGTGCGAGTAGGCAATCTCGGCTTGTTGACGAGAGGGGCGGGGGTGGTGATGGGGAGGGGAGTGGATGGAGAGGGGGGGGGAGGGGGAAGACGAAGGGTCAACGCACCTACGAAAATGCATTCCATCTTTGCAGTCGGAGAATGAAATCCACAGGGTTCAATAACCCAGCACCCACACCCACACCCACACCCACACCCACGCCCACGCCCCCACCCACACCCACACCCACACCCACGCCCACGCCCACGCCCACACCAACACCAACACCCACACCCACACCCACACCCACACCCACACCCACACCCACACCCACGCCCACGCCCACACCCACACCAACACCAACACCCACACCCACACCCACACATGCACATACACCCACACGCACACCCACACCCACACCCACACCCACACCCACACCCACACCCACACCCACACCCACACCCACACGCACACCCACACCCACACCCACACCCACACCAACACCAACACCAACACCCACACCCACACATGCACATACACCCACACGCACACCCACATCCACACCCGCACCCACACCCACACCCACACCCACACCCACACCCACACCCACACCCACACCCACACGCCCACGTCCCGAGACACCGACTCCCCAAGAAGAGCGATTGCTGCGCCTCGGCGGCCGGAAGAGCCAGAACGGAGTCTGAACTTTGATGGCGCTGAGTCCACAATACCCAGACTGCGAGATGAAGAGACCGGTGACATGCTGAGGTCTTCAACGGGACAGCGGGCCACAGCAAGAATTAAGGACAAGTGCTTTGCTTTATCCACCGCACAGCCGTCCCATATCGGAGTGGAAAGCGTGGATGAGTTAGAGTTAGTGAGGGGGGCGGGGAGTGGCGAGGTGGAGGGAGGGAGCGGGGTGGGTGATCTGCATACCACGAATCTTTCTTTGAACAATCCGAAAACACTCACTGTCCACTGTCGCATCCCCACCCCTACCTACTGTCCACACCCGCCTCCCTTCAAACTCCGTCGGTCTACCCCCATACCCCCCACCCCGCACCACCCGCCCTTGCACCCACCCCCCGCCCTAGCCGGCCTCTCTGGTTAGCCGCTCCACCTTTGCCTCCATCAACTCAGGCGTATTTGTCGACGACCTTCGCCTCCAAGGCTTCCGTCCGCGAACCGAGAGCCCCGAGCCGAAGGAGAGAGACCAGTTATTCACCCCTACTCACCCCTACACCCTCCTGCTCCAGCCTCCAGCCTCCAGCCTCCACCCCCACGCCCCATCCCTTCACCCAGGATCGCTTCCAGTTCACATAATCCTGAGCCTTTGAAGTGACAACTCACAAATTTGTTTTAGCTGCGTGGTAATCTCTTGCATAACGACCCAAAAATTCAGTTAAAATCACAGCGGATTGTATATAGGTAATGTCATAGCAATTGTGTAAGTTCCAGTAAAAGTCTTAATGTTATCAGAGTATTATGTCCTGAGGCTAAAATTAAGGTTACTTTAACTGTTCCACTTTAAAATGTCTATGTGAATGAAATGGCATTTATTTAGAGATTGATGATTGCAATCGGCATTTAAGTCTGAACGTGTTGAGTGACTATTGGGTGACGTATTGAGTGACGTATTAAGAGTTATATTGTGTGACGTATTGAGTGACTGATTGACTGACGTATTGAGTGACTTATTGACTGACGTATTCAGTGACCTACACGGTGACCTCAGGGGTGACCTTAGTGAATGACCTCAGGGGGTGACCTCAGGGGGTGCCCTACCGTTTGTAACCCTGAGCAGTCTCCAGACGAGGAAGCCGATGAGTGACCTACACGGTGACCTAAGGGGGTGACCTACCGTTAATAACCCTGAGCAGTCTCCAGATGAGGAAGCCGATGAGTGACCTACACGGTGACCTCAGGGGGTGACCTTTGGGGGTAACCTACCATTAATAATCCTGAGCAGTCTCCAGATGAGGAAGCCGATGAGTGACTTATACGGTGACCTCAGGGGGTGACCTCTGGGGGTGACCTACCATTAATAACCCTGAGCAGTCTCCAGATGAGGAAGCCGATGATTGACCTACACGGTGACCTCAGGGGGTGACCTCTGGGGGTGACCTACCATTAATAACCCTGAGCAGTCTCCAGATGAGGAAGCCGATGAGGAGGGCCGCAGTCTGCTCCCCCTGCGTCCCAGTAATGCCCTCCACAAACACAAGGTCAAGGGCGAAGGAAGCCAAGATTATCACAGCGTCGAACATCTGTCAAGAGCAGAAAACAAACCCAATGTGATCCCTGCTGCAACCGGAAGAATGGACATCAATATAACGCTAGTTCTTTCGTTAAAGACAATTCACACTTTATAGTAGGGGCGGCGGTACCAGCTTACGCTAGTTCCAATGTTTTCGCCAGGGAGCGCTGTTGTGCTAAGTGCGAATTGTCTTTAATTGGATAATCGATTTATTTATATTAGCTATTTCATATTAAGCGTAGCGCTGTATTTTTTCCTTCCTATGGAAGTATACAAACAACGCTTGGCCTTCGTGGTAAGGTCCGCCAATGCCAAGGTTACGAGGTCACACGAATCACATCCAACAGAAATATCTGTGTTTCATCGTTTCACCTAGATATATATGAGGACCTTACCACGAAGGTCAAGCTACAGGAACGGAAAATACAGCGTTATACTTAATATGAAATGGCTAATAGCCACAGCCTACAAGACGACTAAGCCCAGACCCGAGTGTTTGTTAACTTACACATATACCTTATTTAATAAAAAAAAACATGCTAGTACATGCACATGTTATGTATGGATGATTACCAAGTTTCATTACTATTTTAGAGATATATGGCTGTGTGTTCCATGTGTCTTACCTCCATCTTTTTCTTGATGAAACTTACACCCATTCCAAATATCTTCAATAACACCTGGAAATCAAACACCCGCATAAATTACGGTATCTTATGAGATATATTCAAATGTTTAGCCACAGCAGTATTAATGGGGCAAGTACCCTCCACTAACCACATGATACTGCAGATTTTGAGCCCCGATGATCAGGTCACAAGGATAGCAACAAAAAATCATCGGTGTTAATATAATATACAACAAAAACTAGACCTATTAAGTTTTGCTTTCGTTTTTGTTATATAGGTCTAGTTCGTTCGTTAATGGGATAATTGATATATATATATATACATATACGTCTTATATATATTTAATATGTTTTGTTTTCCTTTTTGTTTATATATGTCGATGACCATTACTTTACTGCTACTGACAAGCAGTTCCGTAGAAACTTAAGGTAAAATGAATGTGCCACTCACCTGAATAACAAATATACCGAGGATTGCTATACTGATGTAATGCAGGATGTGGGCGATTTTGAGCAGCTTGGCTGCCTTTGAGCTTTTCTTATAGTCTTTGACCTTTGGTTTGTATGGAGCGTAGCCGGTGTCGTTTCTCCCTTCCGTTTCATTGCTGCTCATGCCTGTCACTGAGCTGTCGTGTTGCGACGGCGTATAGAGGGCGCTACCGTCTGCCGCCGTCGCGTCCTTGGATATGACGTCATCACCCGTGCCCCCGTTCGGGTGAGAACGCCCCACGCCCCGGACACGGTACTCGTCCGTTCCGCGCTTCTGTCTATCGGAGGATGGCGTTTCAACCTTGTGTGGCGATGATAAATAAGGAAATATCCTTTGCATTCTTCCATCTTGCATATCGCGAGCACTGAACTTTTGCATATCTCGTCCTGGTGTCGCCACCCCGCGGACGCCGTGGGAACCACCGCGGGGCGGATTAGGAGTCAACGTGACTAGAGGCAAGGACGCCGCCCCCTGGCGGGAGAGAGTGCGCGATTCCGCGTCGTCACGTGAGCGCGTGGCCTGAGACGCCGTCGACGATGACGCGAGCCACGCGGCGCGGTGACCCTGTTTGTCTCGTACCCGTGGGAGCCCGGAGCCGGGGGCGGCCGCCGCTGTGGCGTGACTGTGTCTGTGGGGGGCTGGGAGGGGGTCGGAGGGCGACCCTCTTGAGTATTCCGTGCTGACTACACCGTGGGGGCTACTGCTATCACTATACGCTCGCGGTAACGACTTATCGCGCTCTCGCTCTCGCTCTCGCGTCGTCTTTGCGGGATTCGCCACGGGAATCCCGCCAATGGAACCCGCGCCTTCAACAGTTCCCGACCCGGATACGGATTCGGTTCCGGTTCTGGTGGCCGGGTAGGCATCGCTTTCTCCGGCGCTGGATCCAGATTCGTCTCCCTGGAAACGAGTCACGTGCATAGCTGGGACGCCGGCGGCCACGGTGGCCGGTTTCCGGTGATGGCTGTGGCTGTGGCTGTGGCTGGGCGGATCCTGCGTGTGTGCCACGTGGGCCAGGAGTAGGTGATCCAGAAGCGGAGGAGACCCCATCGACTGCGGCGGATCCGGCGTCCCCGGATCGAGTCCCTGACCGGAACCCGACCCCGAACCCGGATGTCGCCGTCTGCGCACCTTGGCGTTGTCGTCGCCGTACCCGGAATCGTAGTGCCCGTGACCAACCTCTCCGTCTGCTCCACCCCCATACCCAGCTCCATACCCAGCTCCATACCCACCCCCGGGCCCAGGGCCGCCCCCTGGCCCGGTGTCGTTGCCATGCGGTGGGTGAGTCTGGCGAAGGACGTCCAGGATGAACTGGGCGTTGTTGCCCTGGTAACCCTCCAGTTCGTCGCCATATTGGTCTTTGAGGAAGGAGAGAGCGCTCAGCAGGTCGCTGTGGGTCTCCGTGTACTGACCTGGAAACACAGAGAGAACGCATCAATCACAGCACTTCTTAACGACGGCACTCCTTAACGACAGCACTCCTTAACGACAGCACTCCTAAATGATAGCACTCGATCCTTAACCACAACACTCATTAATAACATCACTCCCTAACGACATGACTCCTTAACGACAGGACTCTTCAATGACATCACTCCTTAATGATAGCAGTCCTTAACGGCAGCACTCATTGGCGACAGCACTCCTTAACAACAGGACTCCTTAACCACAGCACTCCGTAACCACAGCACTCCTTAACAACAGAACTCCTTAACGACAGCACTCCTAAATATCACTCCTTACCATCACTCCTTAACATCGTTACTTGGCATCACTCCTTAACATCGTTACTTGGCATCACTCCTTAACATTATTTCTTAATATCACTCCTTTTATAACATCACTCCTTAATGGCAGCACTCCTTAGCAAATTAATGACAACACTCCTTTGCGCCATCACTCCTTCACGACAACACTCCTTCTTCTGGATAAACAGTTATTATGCCCATTTCTACTTTCTGCTATGTAATCCTCGATATAACCCCACGTTAACCAATTCCCCGTTTGAAGAGGCCGCGAGGGGAGGTGGCGCAAAGAATACGAGGGGTGGAGGTGATCTGGGTTTATAAATTACACCGAATGTTCTAGTTCATATAAGTGATTCCCTGGATATCTGGCTTTTTCGGTCGTTATCCTGACTGACATACAGACTCCGTACTAGACCTATATTAGATACCTAATTGCATTGCGGTCCACTATATTCACGTACAGTGAAACAATTATTGCGTTTTATATACGTGCAATCAATCACATGCCATCCGCCCTAAATAACAAGATTCATATCTCTATGGCACAACTTCGATCTTACGTGTAAAACTTATATCAATCATTGAACACGTGCTCGTAACAATTATAAGGTTGTGCCCGTATGATAGGGCTTTCAGATCGTTTTAGGCGCTCGACGTGAAGCGCCGCCTAGCGAATGCGGTCGTTTGTGTGTTTTATGTTTTTTTGTCGTTTTCTGATATATTTCTATGGCGTTTCAAAATATTTATAACAACGTTTATTTGAGATCTGATGATTTTGAACTATAACGATAATTAACTAAATGACATCTCTTTAAAAAAAGGGAGAGGAAGAGGTACATTTATGCGCAGCATAAGAACAATAATCCAATATAAAGGTATGGCATTTGCTCCCTGCTCTTTCCCTTTCGCTCTTAACTCCCACAAAAGACTGCTTCATTTACCAAATTTCGGTTTTATTTTTCAGCGCCTAATAAGCATTGATTGGATTTGTGGGATATTCTGTTTTACTTTCTCCTGTAATATGTACTACTCTTTCCAAAATGGACATCTTGATGTGTAGACCAATCATGCCGATGTTTCGGCGGATTAAATAAGCTTCTTACTTTTCTGAGGTTTGATGGCATTTAAGCTTTTAGCCTTCAGATGGTACCCTACTTAAATATCAAATATCTGATATACAATTCACGGTCACTTCACTCATATTGTAGCCTTGAGAAAAAACCGCGATGGCGAGTTGGTATTTTTGGACTAGTTCCTGAAGTGACTGCCGGGGGGGGGAGGGCGCTGTCCCAACGTAGCGGCCTTATCCCGCGCCAATTACGGCGACAATGGGGTATCAAAGCCTGGGGCAATCGATGTCCCCCTAGGGGGTGGGGGGGGGCGGAACATGTGAGCGGTATGCATGGGAGCTTGTCGGCGCGTACAGTGGTGACCACAGCACAGACTCCGTGAAGGCCCCCCTACGTGGTGGGGTTGGGGGGGAGGGGGGGGGGGGTAAGGGGGAAGCCAGCAATGCCAGGCTGGTGGAGTGTGTGTGTGTGGGTGGGTGTGTTTGGTTAGCGGCGGCATAGCTAGCCTACAACCTCGGACCCGGGCGCGGTGTATGTGTATGGGGTGGGGGGTAGTAGGGAGGGGTGGTGCAGGGATGGGGGGATGCAGGGATGGGGGTGCAGGGATGGGGATTTAGGCGTGGGGAGCAGGGGAGGAGCATTAATCGCGGTCACTTTGTTCTAATGCCTTAGGGGTAAATAAAACTCTCGCAGATATACAGAGCGTTGACCGCCATTTAGCTGAAGACAAAGAAAAAAATGATGGGGTCTGGTTTTAATCTACCTCCGTTCGTGGCTGCTTGACGGCCCCATATAGTCTCCGTGCGATAGATTGCTTCTATAGATCGGGGAAGACTTACAGCGATCGATCGATGCGGTCTCTATCCGGGAGGGAAAAACTCAACGATTCGATTTGCCAAGGAACATCTCTCCCCCCATCCCCCACACACCCACGCCCTTCACTCGGTCTCTTCTATGTTTTTGTACTTTTATCCGTTTCTGTATCTATTAAAACAACGAAGCGGCGAATTCTGCAAATATTGACATTAATTTCGTCAAATATATACGTGTCCCTCTTTATGATACGAGCAATTATGCGACCCCGACCGAGAAATCACTGGCGCTATTTGCCTGAAATATTACATTACCTATGATATATATGTCAATATATATCTGATAAGGCGGACGGTTAACCAAGGAGTGTTTTGCCCCATTAAATGTGATACGGACACTGTTTGTAGCCAATGAGGGTTATGTTCCGGCCATGCATATCGCTGCCCCGGTATCCATTATCATAAATGTGATAGGGACACTGTTTGTAGCCAATGAGGGTTATGTTCCGGCCATGCATATCGCTGCCCCGGTATCCATTATCAACAGTGGATCGTGAAAAACAAGAGATAATATATCAAACGGACTACGAACGATACATCACGTCGGTGCAATCTATCACATATCCATCACTTTGTGATCAGTTTAGTTTCTCGGAAGCTAAATTTGGGGAAAACAAAATGATGTGTCATTGGTGTGTGCCCATCCGCCAACCCCTGGTCACCCAGCACGGACACACCTGCCGCCCCACCACCCATCCCACCCACCCCAACCCCTCCCTAATCCCGCCACCAGCACACCCAGGCCAGTCAGGACACTCTGTGAGGTGAGGTAGGTAGCGGGCGCGGGTGTGGGGGGGGGGGGGGGGTAGGTCTGTCCGGAGATTCATCATGTTTGGACTTTCTGCCGTTGTGACAACTGACTGATGCTGCTTATGAATGGTAAGCTCTCTGGGCATGTGCACCCTGAGTTGACAGCCAATCGCACTGAACATGTCCTAAAATACCGCTCACCCCCCCCCCCCCCTTCCAGTACAACCCAAATTGACCATGTTCTCCTCTTTGTTCCAGCCGCTGTCGCCACACCCACCGATCCACCACCCCTCCACCCCTCCATCCTCTTCCCCACCCCCTCTTCCTAGGTAAGCCTTTCCATCCCCCCACCCTTACCCCCCCCCCCCTCACACACACACCCTGATTAGCCCTCCACGCCCTATCGCCGCTTGCCCCCTTCCTTTGTCAAATTGAACATGGCACCGACGCTGTCTGTTGGCACACAGCTTATTATGCACCCCCCCCCCCTCCCACTCCCTCACCTTGCTGCTGGCTATCACTAGAGTCGTGAGGCACCCCGCCTTAATCCGCCATGTCCTGAACCCCCCACACCCCTGAACCCCCACCGGTTCCGGAACCCACCCTCAACCAGATTCATGATTAGAGACATACGGGACTTCATGTTATCGAACGGGGTTCGGTCGCCCCCCCCCCCCCCTCCCCCTCACCTCTCTACGCGGCTTACCGCCCCCCCCCCCACCCCGACCCCCATTCGCGGCTCGACTGATCGCCCCCCCCCCACTGCCCTCCCACCCTGAGTTAACTCCATCTTTCAGGTGTGATCTCCACAGTTACCTTGTCCCTATTTACACCTGGAGTCCCGTTAGAACCCACTAAACCCTAATCATCTCTTCCTCCTGCTTCTCGGGTTACCTTCAATGTCCAAACAACGGTGGCAGATATACTCCTGCCTGAACCTCATCGCCATGGCAACACCTCACCCACTCCCACACCCGACCTCCAACCCCGACTCCCATCCCCACCCCCCACCCCCCAACCTCAACCTCAACCCCACCCACCCAACCTCCACCCCCGCCCTCAATCCTCGCCGTTGGATAGCCGCAAGAATCCCGAATATGGTACTCCTGGTGTGACTACCCAACGAGCGAACTTATTCCCCTCGTTGGCATAGGCATGTTTTCCCACCTCTACCCGCACCCGCCTTTCGTCTCCATGATGGCCCCTCCCTCACCCGCCATCCCTTATCTGCACAAGCCTCTTGCCCTACCGCCTCCACCACCTCCACCCCGACGCCCTTTGGATTTCCATGAGGCCACCCCAACCCCAACCTCCACCTCCAACTCCACCTCCTGCACCCTCGCATCTCCATGAGAACCCCCCTCTCCCTTTGTTTTCCCCACCGCTTCACCGGCCACCCCATCTCGCCTCCAAGAGACACCCCTCTCCACCCCCCCCACCCCCCCACCCCCACAGTCTCTCTTCCCTTCGCGGGGCCAGGAAGCGGCACCTGTCAGGGCCCTGTCAGCGGGTGAATGCCTGATGCCACCCCGTCCCCCGCCACCAATATCCTGCCGCCGCCCATCCATCTTGTGGCTGGGGACGTCGAGATAGCGGACACAGACTGGCATGATGACGCCCGCTGATGGGGGGGAGGGGGAGGGGGCAGGGGTGAGGGGTGAGGGGGGTTTAGTGCGGAAGGAGGAGGGGTGAGCGGGCTTTAGTGAAAGGAGGGGGTGGGTCAGGGGAGTTTAGCAGGGTGGGGCGGGTAGGTGGGGTAGGCGTCGGGTGGGTGAGATGTGGGGGGGGGGGGGCGGCGGGGGTAGATGGGTGGTGGTGAGATCAGGGAGGTGGGGTGGACAGGTGGGGTAGATATGGATTAGTGCGTTGATGATGCCGATACAGGTGGGTCGGAGGGCTGGGGGAATGGATGTGGAGCAGGGGGGAGTGGTTATGGTGGTTGCGATGGCAACGCGATGTCGATAATCACGCTGGAAAAAGTTGTGATGGTGATGCTGAGGAGAGGGCAGGAGGGGGGAGGGGTTGGTGGGTCATAATTATAATGCCAATGTTAATGAATGTGATTAGCATAATGGCAAATCCGAGCAGACCTCGATCGATATGCGTTTTATGACAGATCAGCTGCTACTATAGTAAGCAATGTAGCTGGTGGCGATGATCTTCTGTCATTTACAACATATTACTTGTACCCTAACATCGTCAAGATATCGGAAATATCTGAATTATAAGTCAACACTCCTAGGATGCTCAGTGAGGACACGGAGACTTTAAAGTGTCATTGGCGTAGTATAAAGAGGAAGATAAGTAAGGCGGATGGGAAACCGGAAGAGACCAGATGGAGGTGTGAAGTGGGTCTGATCATTGTGATAATGGTGGTGATGTTGGTCATATGTGATGGTGATGGTGGTCATATGTGATGGTGATGGTGGTCATATGTAATGGTGATAAGGATGGTGGTGGTAACGAAAGTAGGCGTAGGTGTTGGTGATGGTAACGGTGATGATCATGATCATATGTAATGGTGATGGTGATGGTAGTAATATGTGATGTTGATGGTCGTCATTTGACCGTTATGCTAAAGGTAAAGGTGTAAATTGCGCTGATGACAGAGGTGATGCTGATGATGATGATGATGATGATGCTGATGCTGATGATGATGATGATGCTGATGATGATGATGATGATGATGGAGATAACCATACAAAGTGGCTATGATGACGGTCGTTGCACCGACTGCAATATTACCCCCCTCCCCCTCCCTCGACCTCCCCTACCACCACTCCCACACCCCCTAACGCATGAGGCAGGGACGGCAGGGCCAGGCAGGGGGGGGGGGGGGGGGGGGCACGGGGGCGTCATTAGGCACGGGCCGCTGAGTGCAACTACAAAGGCCACCACACCTACAGTGCCACCGACCGCCTCAAGCCATTGGATTCTATCAAGAAAAACTATATAGTGCTGCACCAAGTGGATCGGGGATTCCGAGGTGGCTGAATCACGCAGGTAGAATAAAAAAACTCAGCGGATGTTCTAATGAGTGCTTGGGGTGTGTGGGTAGGGGGAGGGGGGGGGGGGTGAGGAGATAGGGGTGGGGTGGTGGAAGGATAGGCGGATGGGGCTTGGGATCGGGTGATGGAATCGGATGGGTGGGTAGGTTGGTGGGGGAAGGCGTGGGTGCCGCAGAGATTTGCAGGGGTCAGGGCCGGAGGGGGGGGCGGGGGGTGTGGGGGGTTGAGGATGGGTCCTGAGGGTAGGATTGATTATATACATGGGGGGGGGGGTATGGATGGGTCCCGGGAGGTGGGTTGCATGCGGTACACGGAGCGGGAAGAGGGTGGGGGGAGTCGGGGCGGGGGGCGGGGGGGGCGGGGGAGTGGGTTAATGACGAATTGCGCCGGCTTGCCGTCACCTGTGAAGCGGGAGATGAAAGGGGGGCAGGTAATGGCCTGTTCCCCACCACTAGGCCTACGCGGGTTACCTCTTCCTTGCCGCATGGCCGCCCAGACCGTCACCTAAACGCCTCTCGACAACCGCCCCCTGAATCTCGATCAGTTCTGCCTGCCAATCCGATTCCTGCGGATGTACCACCTCAAATCACCTGCCCCCCC
>OZ025261.1:18453337-18549164 GCA_964019135.1 Arenicola marina
TGGCACCCTTGTATCCTTGGCACCCGTGTTGCCTTGGCACCACTGTAGCCATGACAACACTGTAACCTTGGCACCCACTTAGCCATGGCACCCAAGTAGGCACAGAATACCGTTAGCCATGGCACCCTGTGTCCCTTGCACCGTTGTCGCCACGGTAGCCTTGCAGGCATGGTACCCTGTAGCCATGACAGCCCCGTTACCCCGCACCCTGTACGCACCGCGCCCCTGAGACCGCCCACAACACAGCCCTCAGCGCCCTGACCCCTCTCGGACCTCCCCGTCGCCTCCCGTCGCCTCCCGTCGCCTCCCATGCTGACGGCCTATATGGACCGGCTGGGCTTGTACTTTCCTCTCGACGTCCCGTGACGGTTGGGGGACAATAATACTGATGTATGGGGCATGATCAGCAGGCTGAATGGGGGCAATTAGGTCATTAGCCTCTGGGACGAATATGCCACCCGCTTTAGCATGTCCAAATATGGCAACAATTGCTCTCCAGATGAATTGTGTTTACCGGCGAGAGGGCGAAGGGGGAAGGGAGGGGGGGGGGGGGGGGGGTAGGGGGGGGAGGGGGGGCTAGAGGCGATAATCGCGGATCGGCTACCGTCAGTCGAAAACGAGGTTAGTCATCGCAAGTTCCATTGCCATTGTTAGTTCAGTTCGAGCTTACCAACTCAGTCTCAGTTCATTATTGTAAGAGGCAAAAACGATAATCCTCACGACTGTAGCTTTAGGCAGCAAAATGTACGGCACGATTAGAGATGTCATGATGTAATGCCCGCGAGTCTCTGTTGTATCGTTCTCTACTCTATTGGTCTATCATGATTTACATCCGGCTTTGTTGTTAGTGCCATCGGCTGAAAGGTTGCCATCGTGATCAGAATAATATTGCAACTGTACGAATGAGCATAGAGCTGCATTGATTAAGGATTTATTTCATTTGAATGTTTTTCCTACATAATTTAAAAACTATCATGAGATGAATATTTTCAGGATATTGATATTTCCTTTCATTTAACATAAAACAATGGCGAACGCGATTTAGAAACCTTAACATGGTGACTAGCCGTTCGAATAAACGCCAATATTCCAGTGTGGTGGGGGACGCAAGTATAATTTCAACGCGGGAGGGGTGGGGGGTGGGGAGGGCGAGTAAAATTATGCTTTTAGTTGCTTCATAAACATGATGAATTAATACCAGGGAGCATTTCATTATTCTTTTTTTTAAGAGACAGATTAATCGGTAGTAACATTCAGGGTCAAGACGTGCTGCCGGTGAGGTCAAAGTAAATTCATACCACGAGGGGTCTTCAGATAAAGCATTGTTTCAACTAGAAACATACCCCCCCCCCCCACACCCTCCCACCAATGCACCCATCGTGTTGAATTCAAATGGTCCCCGTATATGCAGACACTAACGTGAATGGAAGACATATCAACAAATAACATCACGCAGAGTTAGATATCAAACTGGAGTTTTTCAACAGCTTAGTATTTCTCCGCCCGCCGCATTAATTACACATGGAACTACTTCTTACCGCGGATAGCGTGGAGGTCGAGAAGTATTTCGGCAATGACAATTCCAGCGTCTACCAAGACGAGGACGCATAACAGGATCTGGAAGGGATTCCTCTCCAGATGTTTTATTGTCTTCCCCCGGCATCTGCAAGGATAACGTTGTCCTTTAGATAGAGTAATTGCAAAGGCCATCGGCCATCATGCATTTACAATGGAACATGGTGCAATACCATACAAAGATTTATTGCATAGGCCATCGGCCATCACGCATTTACAATGGAACATGGTGCAACACCATACATAGATTTATTGCAAAGGCCATCGGCCATCACGCATTTACAATGGAACATGGTGCAGCGCCATACATCTACAAATACAGAGAACCAACATGCAATACATCTAATTATTGCCAAACTGATTTCGCAACTGTAACATTTTGCACAAAAAAGCAGCAAGCCACCTGATAATGCATGATATGTTCTTTATGCATTCTTTTAAATATATATATATATATGAGGTCATTATTTCTTCCTACGTAACGTATAGTATCTAATGCAGTCTCTAATTAGTCAAGTGTAGGACAGTGGGGCAAAACCTGTATTTCACGTTCTATTGCATTTAAGTCACAAATAATTAATACAATCAAGTCAACACAACTGGTAATCGACAGTGAATCAGAATGGCGATGAATGTAGGACAGGACCGAGCGTGATGTCGAACATGGCTAACTACATCTGGAAAGCTGGTGAGTAAAAGAAACAAATCAGAAACAAAACATGTCCATTTGAGCTTCATATAAAGCTGTGCTTGTACAAGAAACATGTGACATTCCCCGCCTCGTTTTGAATTAAAATGGTTGATGCCTAATCAGAAGCATGCACCGGTACATGTACCGTGCCGTATCAGGATACAGTTACCAAACAGCGAACTCTTTATGCTGGGGGAAAATTGTAGGAAAAATAAACTGAGCTAATGTGCTTGCCCGGCTAGCCATATAAAGTAAGATATCCTGGTAAGTCTGGAGCCAGCAGTGCTTCACCACAGTGACACTTTTGTCTGGCTGTTCAGAAGGAGAAGAGGGGATTCTCCCGGACATGCCATCAATAAGAATCGAAGACGAGCTTTTGATCTGATTAAATCTTCAGTTCTTTCTTCATTACGAAGTGACTGTCGCATTGACTGATTGCATTGAAGCGGCAAAACAGAAGACAACAAAAGTTCCGGAAACCCCCTTTTTTTCTAAATTTCCGCCATGTCAGGTAAGAGTATTGCGAAATAAAATGCTCGCCGGCGTTTTATGATTAAATTTGCAGAAACCGGAGATACAGGTGTCACGCCACGCCTGGTGGCCCTGCATTGTTTTAGAAGTGACGGGGTAATTCGTCAACTGCCTTTATGGCGTTTTGCGGTCGCAAGACTAACGAGCCACATCGTAAATAACGGGAGGGCGCCCCTTGCCGGCGTCGCGGGTCACTACCGGGCTATGGCGGCCACACCGTCGGCGTGAAGGACACGCGCTTTATAGATTTGTTTTGGCACCAAGCCTCCCTCCCGACCGGAAGTCTTGCTGCCGAGCAAAAGAAAAAAACAATTTCCGGCCATACTGTGTGGAAGCGTCTATAAATCATTTGACTCGAACGCACGGCGTCACTTCCGGTGATTTCGACAGATGTCACTGCAGCGGTCGAAGCGACAATGACGTCATCAGAAAATTTCCCCACCATTCTTTATCTGATGTTATATATCTTATTATATGACACAATGATATCGAAAAAGTACAGGAAACATTGTCAAAATTCGTTTAAACCAACAAATTAAAGAGATTTTTCATGCAGTTATTAGTATTGAGTTATTAGTATTGAAATAATAATAAGGAACCAGCTGTGGTGTTTCGACATGTGGCGCAATTCTTGCTATATTAAAGCTACTAACAACGTGATGACTTCACGCCGACCAGGATATTTGTAACATTAAGTTGATTAATTATCTAAATGAGGAGGTCATACTATTTTTGGAAGGGCGTGGCGTACGCTTATTCCAAGGGACTTAACAGCAATCCATACATCAATACATGGGGAAGAAAAGCCAACGGATAACTCCGACACAGCGGGGGCTATTTATACTCTAGTTCAGTCAATATAGATATAAATATAGATAGATAGAGATATGTGGACAATGAAGGATGTTGAAAGTAGACCGCAGTCAGTCGTGAACAAGGACCACAGACCCGAGGACCGTAATCACTGATGCAGCCACGGTCCATGGTATGCAGGATGCTGCCCCCAGGAGCAACAATGCCTTGGCCCAGTCGCTGTATTGATCGGAAGTCATCGTGACATTAAGGAGGTGTGTGGTGTGGTAGTGGGTGAGGGGTGATGGGTGAAGCGTTGGGAGAGGGGGGGTGCGTGAGGAATGAGGAATGACCCAAGACATGTCTAGTCTTTTTTAATTTTATTTGTCAGGATGAAATGTGTGGGTTACGTTTTTATATAGCCCATACCATGGCTGAAATATATGATGCATGTATATGTGACGACGGTGCATGTAACACATTATGTGTAACACATGGTGTGTAACACATTGCGTGTAACACATTGTGTGCAACACATTGTGTGTAACACTTTGTGTGTAACACATTATGTGTAACCCACTGTGTGTAACACAAGTAACACATCGTAGTATTTGCGCACAACGGACACTTTTTCGCATACACTTCATGGTTGCCCAAAATAACATTTCTCACAGAAATTTCGAGTGCGTACTACAGATGTCCCAAATATCCTGTGGAGACCGATACGTAATTTCATTTCGTAGGTACTGTTGACTACTTATATCCGATTTACGCTGATATCGCCAGCCTATTGATGAGTACGCACGCACCGGATGAAGCTTAAAATAGCAACTAATTTGCAAAGTTCATCATTGCCTTGAGCTTTCATTCCGCGATCGTGTCCCAACGCGCCGCCGCCATGTTGTGACGTCACGTGAGGTAGACGTTCCCCGGGAATGCCATCGGAGCAAGATTAATCTGCTAAGGGGCATTGTCCCCGATTTCCTGTTTACAGACCCCTTAAGCCTTATGTCCCACTCACTAGTGAACGAACCTGCTGATGACGTCATGTCGCTCGCCGGAAGTGGTGTATAATGTAACATCCTGCGAGCGAAGCCCCCGTCAACGCAACCCGGTCGGGAAGACATTCTATTTGCCAATACAATCGAAACAATTTTTTCCGAGTCTGCCAGGAATATGCCAGGTCGATAGAACGCCCGTAGCGTCTACCATCTTTGTTTACTACAGGAAAAAGGTAAAAGTGGTATATTGATGCCGGTCCTCTTCACTTGCGCAGAATGGCCTTGTTCCCCCTCTCCCTCCTCTCCATACCACCTGCCCCCTTCACCCCCCCCCTCCTCTCATGCGCCCCCCCCCCCTGTCCACCCCACCCCCTCCTACGTAAGTTCTCACCCCCATTCAAGCTATGCCACCCACCATCACACGGTTCCGTTGTACCTCGTTAAATGTATTAAATAATAACAGAAATCCCCGTTTTTCTCCCTCTCACTATGTCAGGATATGGCGCGCTGGTTCTCTTTTTCTGTCTAATGCTCTCGCTGTTGCTATATATATCTATAGGGCGAGAGATGAAGAAAGAGGCAGAGAAAGAGAAAGAGAGATAGGGGAGGAGAGACAGCGCGATAAGGGACCGATACATAGTATTACATATAAATATCATGTGATACCTTCAATCTCTCGGCATATAGAGCTTATATATATCACTGCTGCCTCCTTCCCATTCCCTCTGTGGGTTTACAATGTTTATCATTACCTAACTGTCTCTCTCCATCCTCGAATCTCGATATTTTTACCACACTCGATTCCACTCCCTTCTTTCCTTCGCTCCCACGTTCACCGCAACCACCCATCCCATCCCCACTCGCCGATCCTGCTCCATTATGTGCGGGACTGACAGCGGGCGGCGGGACGAAGGAGCTTTCAGCGCTTCGCCGCCCTGTTTACCATCACGACGAACTACGGAATGCCGCCGCGGTGGAAATGTGACCTGCAGCCGTTGTTTATGGTTACCTCCGCGCGCTAATTGTCTTACGGAATACACAGAACGCTTCATTACCGCTAACCATAAACACTGCCTACCACTGTAGGTTACGGAACGGTTCAAACCCATACTGACTCGGCTGTTAGGCTTGCAGCCCCTGGTACAGCCGACAACAAGGAGCTACCATTGAGCACACGGTACGTCCCACGCCCCGCCTCTATCATCGGTCTACCAATGTGTTTTGCACTGGGTCAGGCAAATTGGACAAACAATTTTTCTCCTTTCGTACGGTACTTGGTACCAGGTGCACGAAAGACGTACTAGAACTCGTATAAACGCTTAAACAAAAACAAGCACTCAAAAACACGGGTGTAACAACGCACGTTTCAAACTAGACATCCGGTGTACGAAAACAAAACCTGAAAAACCCGCTCGACCTCTCCTAACAAGGGTGGTTTAATGTTTATTTTGGTACACGATACACAACCCAATTGGCGGGGATCTATTTAAGACGGGACGGGGTGGGGGTCGGGGGGGGGGGAGGGGGTTCTGTCGTCTCTCAGTTAACAACTAAGACTCTATCCCTATAACCGGGAGGTTGTTTACCCCCAGTTTCCTAGTAACAGATGCCAAATGCGTGGTTTCCTGCGGCTCCGTTCATTGGTTTTCCCAACACGTGCCACACTCTCGTGCACCCTGTGGTTGAGTTGATTGATCTGCACTCGATTACCGATCTCTCTGGTAAAATTCATTTAAAACTGAATGACAGGTTTTTGGCATTTCAGCTGAATACGAAGAACATGGGCGGATCCAGGAGTGGCTTGGGTCTAGAGGGAGATGCCCAATCACATGTTTCGCTAATATCTCATTCATGCGCAACCATAGTCCCGTCCTCGACGTGAAGAAACAGAATTTACTGTGCCCCCTGATTTTTCGTCCCCCATTAAGTTCCCTCATATAAGCTAGGCCTGCTTCGGTTTAAAGGGTCAACCTCCTAGAGCATAACGCAATCCAACGGCTCGTTTTAGGTGAAGTATCAAGCATTTTAGCAGCTGTAAATTATGGATCCGCCGTTTAAACACTTTTCGTCTTTCAGCTCTTTTCCAATAAAAGTCAATATTCTAACATAAAGATTCACACTCCTGCCAATCACCACTGTCCAGCGTCAATTACGGCCAGCTAAATTACTAGGTAAAGCAAAATAAAGGCTGGTTATGTCACGCCGTAGGACACTGAGATCAATTAAATAAATATCTTTCGATAATAACTGTGATCACATTATCACATCGCTGATCGGTTGGAACCAGGGTCCTCGGTACACACTCATCCCCTTGCCCTTTCCTCCCTGCCTAAATGAATTGCCATGGGTATCCGAAGTCATAGCAACCAGCCCCCCAGCCCCCGCCCATCCTGCCCCTCCTCAGTGTGAACCCGCCACTGTGTCCCCTGATCGCTCGTGTCCAAGTTGCCAGCTTGCAAGCGGAAATCTCAATACCGCACTTCCGGGTTTGGGTGACCCATTAACCCCTGTCCAATGCATCATGGGTAATCCCCGTGGTTGGATGCACCTCAATTGGTGGCCTGTCTCTTTCAGCCCTGGAGGTGGATTTTGCGCCTGTCGATCCTCAACTAGCTCCCCCCACCATACCCTACCCCACACCCACCCCTCCCTCCTCACACCGTGCTCTATATTTCGCCTCACTCACATTTCTACCCCCCCCCCCACTTGTTCGGCACAGTTCCACCCTAACCCCACCCCTACCCCTCCCTCCTCACACCCTGTCATATATGTCACCTCACTCACATTTCTACCCCCCTCCCCCCCGATGGGTTCGTCCCAGTTCCACCCCAGCCCACCCGTCGCCTCCCTCAACACACCCTTCTATATCTTTCACCTCACTCACATTTCTACCCTGCCCCCCCCCCCCCTCTCACCATGTGTTCGGGCCATTTCCACCCCACCCCTTTCCGATCCTCCCTGACCCCATGCTAACGTCGGACCCCTCGTGACCCCAATGGCCGAGCAAATTCTTCTCAATAATGTTGAGTCATGCTGATGTATTACCACCGACAGTGGTAAACGCCAGTGGTGATTGTCATATTGGACATCCATCCACTGAGGCAATTTGATAATCATAGATACCACCATTGGTACACCATTCAAGGAAGATCGAAGACCATTTATACCACTCGGTGGCAGTAGGTCTGAGGCCAGTGCAATGGAGCCAATAGTGATGTGGAATCGCCGATGAAGAAAGTGACACCGTTTGTACCACTCGGTAGCAATGTTATGGCTCTGAGCCCGCTGTTAGTAACGGTAGCCCGCAGTGATGAAGAATCATCTTCGAATATAGCTCTCATGCCAGTGCAACTGATGGAGACTCACCATTAAAGAAATATAGTTCAGATATACCATTCGGTAGCGATAACTCTGATGTCGTTGCAAACTCGCTCATAACTTGCACCATGACCTAGTCTAGAATCAGATCAGACGGTCGGCATCAGATTTAAGCACCAGCCAATTACATTAAACAACAACCTTAGCGACTAGCGCAACTTCCTACAAACCTCTACAAACAAAGTTGAAGGAGTGCCAATAATCAAATGACAACCACCTACCAACCCACCCACACCTAGCCCCGGGCGACCACACAATTTCTTCGGCCGGACATTAGCGGAACAACTTTTCTTTTTTGTCCCTGCCCGGAAGCTCACGCACGGACCCCGCAGGGGCATCCACGTGACCAAGTGACCACGTGACCACGCCGCGTCCGCGCCATGTATATATACAATGGTCACATACCAGGGACACTCAAGTATTCCCGTTAGGGGGCGCCCTCCGTGCCGAGATTGTTCCGCCGGCCTGTGTCCAGGGGCACGTTTCGGGCTCGAGAGGGCAAGGAGGTGGCGACCCCTATTGGCTTGTTCCAGACTGCCGCCACTGGTGGACTCATTGGATCACCCTAGCATGTAATGTCCAGTACATTTGGAAGTGTGGTTGACCGGCATCAAACAGAGGAATGTTTCGTCTTGGTGGCGGGGAAGGCTAGGAGGGCAAAGCGCATAATAGGATACTATCATTTGTTTCTGTTATCTAATCGAGTTTAAATAAATATGGTTAAACCATGGCTAGGAGGTTGGATAGGTGGCGGGTCGTGGGGGGGGGGGGGTGGATCTTCATGTTGGTGATGAATGTATCATAGTCTGGCGTTTAAAGTATATATAATTGGCTACCCAATGTTCCGAGAGACTACCCGTGTACTGACTACCCGTGGTTAGAATGATTTGTCAGTGGAGGTCAGTTACCTCGCTGTACCCTCACGCCATTTCATTAGGATATGTAAATTTTTCTCAACAGGTCGTCATTTTATCATTGTCGGACAATAGCACTTGGGCCATTGTTTATTGCTGATTAGTATATGCCGACGTTAAATAAAACCTTGTCTTATCGCAGCTTATCTTCCCCGTGCAAAAGACTAACTGCATCAACCGCCAACTTAAATAATTAAGAACCGATCCAACAAACACTTTTTTCTAAAGATAACCCATAAAGATGAGAGTATTCAATCTGCATTTACAAACAATTCCAACGAGTAAACTGAACCATTTTGGTGAAGAACTATAATAAAATACACATCAATTTGAACTGAAGACGCCAAAACATCAAAGCGGTTGCAGGACATTAGTTTGCCCGCTAATCTCTTACACTTACAGTGATGAACCATTCAGTTCCGCAGCAGAACACCATTGCTGTCTGCACAACCTTTAAGTTGTGTCGTGACTGGTATTGGCGTGCCTGTTTATGTGTCTGCGTTAAGTGGCCACCCTCCCCCCCCCTCAATCCACCAGACTGCTAAGGCCCTGGGCAGTGCATAGACATTTCCAGCGCAGGGTGGGTGTAATCAGATGTTGAAGTGTTGGCCAGAGACGAGAGTGGTACTCAAGTGGTACCGACTCTGAAGGTGCCATTTCTCTGAAAGCCGGAGAGATCCCGGCAAGTGAACGGCGTCTGCAGCAAGTCGGTGTAGACCGCTGTTTAAAGCATGGTTGGTGGTTTACTGCGGCTTCCTGCTCACTTCTTGAACACCACATTTTGATTCCTAACTGAGGCATCATGGATGGTCCACCGGTTGACCCCGTGTTATATGTCGTTATCATCTTATGGTTGGCACGATCCTAGCAAGTTTCGTACTGATCGATATCGTTGGCATCTGATTGTAGTTATCACCTTGCTCATCACGCTGATGTTACTGCCGTCATCAGGCTTAACTTGTTATCGTCCTCATCCTCTGGCTGTCGTCGTCATCATGATATCAGCCTCATCCTCTGGCTGTCGTCGTCATCGTCATATCAGCCTCATCCTCTGGCTGTCGTCGTCCTCATCATATCAGCCTCATCCTCTGGCTGTCGTCGTCATCGTCATATCAGCCTCATCCTCTGGCTGTCGTCGTCCTCATCATATCAGCCTCATCCTCTGGCTGTCGTCGTCATCTTCATCATCGCCAGGGGTGAAATTTAGCCATCCTTACTTGCTACCTGTTTTCGTCATTCGCATCCTTCGGCTGTCGTCATCACCATCATCATCATCATCATCATCATATCATCCTCAGGCTGTCGTCATCATCATCATAATCATCATTATCATCATCATCGCCAGGGGTGAAATTTAGCCATCCTTATTTGCTACCTGTTCTCGTCATTCGCATCCTTCGGTTGTCGTCATCATC
The DNA here is from genome assembly GCA_964019135.1 of Arenicola marina. Classification (NCBI taxonomy): domain Eukaryota; kingdom Metazoa; phylum Annelida; class Polychaeta; family Arenicolidae; genus Arenicola; species Arenicola marina. The sequence continues at coordinate 18,463,635 of OZ025261.1, forward strand.
ATCATCATCATCATCATCGTCATCATCATCATCATCATCAGCAGCAGCAGCAGCAGCAGTATCGTCACCATCATCGCCAGCGTCATAATTCCACGACTATTCTCTTCACCATCCTTATTTGCTACCTCTTTTCGTCATCTGCATCTTTTGTCTGTTGTCATCATTATCACCACCATCATCCTCGTCTTCATCATCATCAGCGTTTCCAGCCGTTAGTTGTCGTCTATTACCGATCTTATCCTGATAATTTCCTCCCATTTAACACTCCCTCCCTACAAAGGGATCCCTTCATTTGCGGCCTTCGGCAATACATATTTTCACATCACATGCTTATTTATTTGTATTGCATTTCTCAGTTTGACATTGCAATATATATTATATTTTTTGGTCGGATATCTTAGTTCGACTGGTCCAATCAGTGAGTGTGATCGCTAGTTGTGTGGATTTCCGACATTCCCCCGAGGTTGCATGGGGCTGGGTGCGGCGCTGAGGGCCGACGTAAAAGGGTGCCCCATTCATCATGGTCTGCCAGGTAGTATTGAGATTGGGGTCAGCTGACCACGTGGTGATGTCACGGAGGGTGGAGCGGGGGGGGGGGGCGGCTACAGGAGAGGAGAGGGGGTATGCTTTGCTGTTGGGGTGCTTTGACGAGAAGGTCATGTCGGGAGTGGGGGTGTGGGTGGGGGATGAGAGGGGGGGGGGCGGGTGGTGGGACATCCTTTGCAAAATGGGGTTGCTTTGAAATGGTGGAAGCACTGAGGGGAGCGGATAGCGGGGAGGGAGGGGGACACAGAGGGAAGGGATGGTGGGGAGACAGAGGGGAGGGTGGGGAGAGGGTGAATAGAGATGGGATGTGGAGAAGGGGGTGGGGATGGGACGTGAAGGGGTGTGCGTCGTGGCGATGGGGCAAAGAGGGGGGTAATGGGTTGGGAGAGCAAGCGTGAGTCGGGGGGTGAGGCGCGTGGGGTGTTTGGGGGGGGGGGTGAGGAGCGAAGGCCTCGCCATCGATCTGTATCGATAGCCCTCCCAGTGTTCCTCTGAAGGACGGAGAAATACGGTAGAGAGGTCAGCATTGAAATGGGCGAGTTCTGTCCATAGTGAGTGGAGAGTGTGCGTCCAGACCCTTCAACGGACGGGACGCGCGCGGCAAAGAATGGACCACGTGACCAAACTCTCGGACCAATGGGAAGAGCCACGAGAGCGGAAGATGCGTCAACAAGACAGGACAAGTTCCGGTGCGGGAGGGAGGAGGGATGAGTGGTGGAGTGTCGGAAGTTGGGGAAGTGCGGCGTCAGTGATTGTCCGAGAAGGGGAGTAAATTATAGTGTAGGAGGAACGGGCTGTTGTGGGAGCGATGGAGGGGGGGAGGGGGGTGTTTGCGGGGAGGACAAGAGGGGTGGGGGCGGTAGGAAGTAGTGGTTGGGGGCGTTGGTGGGTCAATTGTATAACGCTATAGCCATGGGAAAATAAACAGGGGCGCGACAAAAAAGTCGGAGGCGGTCAAACGGTGTGAATGGTGTGAATGGAAACCCGTCAGGATTGGGGATGGCTGACACGAATGGAGGTCAAGGGTCAAGGAATGATAACATTATCGATAATTATAAAGTATGTGGGTCATGTTATGCGCACCCCGAGGCTGTCAGCATGCCATCGATTTATTTCCGGGGGGGGGGAATTCCACTCACTTTGGGATGAAGCGTAATGACGTCATCAAAGCCATAAACAGAGACAAAACTGACGGTTTGTCAACGGACAATATCAGGAGTTTCTTTAAAAAATATTGTGCATAAGTGTTTTAAGGGTAAATGGCATGAGAACGTCTTATGCCAGTGGCTTTGCGGGTCTCATTAGCGTCTAGACCAGTTTTTTTAATTGCCACAGGCGTTTTGGTTCTTGTTTTTTGGCTAATTCGGCATTTCAAATTTTTTACATTGTTTTTGTCTTACCGCGACCGAATACCGAAATCACTGTTTTCGTTTGTCAAAGTCCGCAGATTTACTTAATTAACTGGGTCTATTAGGTCAGCGTGGCTTACACATTATTGATGATTAGCGCGAAAAGGAATCTCTACCAATTATACTACTTACTTATACTGTAATGCTATGCGTTTATTATGGATCTGAAATATATTACTTTTGTACTGTAACATCGTTATAAAAATAAAAATATATATAAAAAAAAAAAAAAAAAAAAAAATTATGCTACTTACAAATATGGGTCAGCAATGTATTATGCCGGGGCACCAGGGATGTGGAGACAATAAGGTCGATAATGAGGCGGACGAAGGGGATTAATCGGTTACTATTAAACATATTAACTATTAAACATATACAAATGGTAAGGGGTATTTGCCAATTATAGAGATATATGTCGCAATTGTAAAGGACATTTACCAATTATCGAGTTATAATTTCGAATTGTAGAGGTGTATTTCCAAATTGTGGAGATATATTTCCTAACTATAGAGGTATATTTCCTGACTATAGAGGTATATTTCTAAGTTGTAGGGGTATGTTTCCCAATTGTAGAGATATGCTTAGGCATTACCAGTCTAATGAAGCCAATGTAATTACGACCAGCAATTGGCCTAATTTGTCAATCGTGTGTATAACATGAGCCTAACATTTTCAAAAATCTTCCATTTCATTTATCCAAATTTAGAAATGCTGTCTATATTTGGCTTCAAAAGGAAGTTTTCTTTTATTGCGGGATTGGTCTGGCCCCTGCTCCCGCCCCTGCCCCTGCCCCCGCCCTTGATAGAGGACGTCGGCCTCCACCACCGGTTTAAGAGGTGCGTAGACGGTGGTGAGCAACCATTAGCAGAAGCGACAACGGATAGCGACAAGCGCCACCTAGCGACCGAGACAACAGCGGACTTTCCATCATCAGGAGTTCATTGAAAGGTGGTCCGACACGCCTATTGAGTTACGCCATCCCGCCCCCGCCACCCCCCGCCCCCACCCACCCCCCACCCCCTACCCCGCCCACCCTCCACCCTCCTCCTGATGTAATTGATTAAAAGCCATCCCGGCTTGGCCGTCACTGACCCCTGGTCCGTTTCGCTTTCCTTCATCGTGATTCGTATTTTGATTACACCCGGCTTTACATCATCACCCCTTCTAATTCACCCTCACCCCCACCCACTTTCCACCCCAGCAACAGTAAGCCTTATTTTAGTGGGCTCCTGAGAGACCCGCCTTTGAGTCCACGGGAGGACGCGATGGTCCTTGGGCCACGTGGAGACTCTTCCCAGTGGGAAGCAATCAAAATGGACAAGACTCACATTGAATCGGGAAGAAAGTCAATCTTAGCCAAGGTTCCGGGTTCGAAAGGCGGGTTATAATTAATGTATAGACACTCATCGCAATTCTCGTCGCGCAAAAGCCTGTATAGGACCCTTGGGGTTGACAAGGTCAGGCATATCATGGCATATTATTTAAACGTGGCAAATAATTGACGAATTTGGATTGTGGAGTACGATATAGATCACGTTTTCTAACATGTACTACATCGCTGTGTAGAAACGGGGATACGCTGTCATTAGTATTCGTATTACAATGTATTACAATACAATTTATGATATTATTATAATTACAATTAGTATTACAATGACATAACCTTTCATTGCTATTTCGTATTTTCAAACGTGATAATGGCATAATATGATGGCATAACTGATATTATAACGTTACGCTACAGTATTTGATCGAGCCCATCCCACACTGGGCAAACCGTTCTGTTTTTGCAGACTGACCACACTTCATGTGGCCCGAGCACATGTACCACCTTCTCTGACTATATAATTCATTATCTTCAATAAATTTTTCTTGGGTTATGCTATTATTTTATCATTTCTGTCCAAAGTGTCACTCGCGTGTATCCGACACTATTACAAATCAATCCTGGATCCTGAAAATGATTGGGTGTCTCCCGAAAATTACGATCGAGGGACGAGGACGGGGGGGGGGGGGGTGATGGGTGGGGATACATCCCTTTGTCATATCACAATACCTAGCCATTACGGAATTATACTTACCGTATACTTACTGAGCTACGACAGTGTAGCCTCTCACAAGTAATGGCATGGCATACATTTGCTTACTGCTAGACCCTAATAACCTCCAGACCCCAGGACGATATATATATGTCATTTATGCAAGGCATTTATATATAGGTACTGGACAGAAAATCAAATCAAGCAAACGTCTATAATTTCTATGCTATATTATCCATGGGGCAAACAAGTGTATCATTTAACGTCCTGTGGGTGTAAACATCACCTTATGTTAACAGTCAATTATTTCCTCTCAGTTTTTAAATCGATCATATTCGCTGTCCAGTATTTCCATATAATATACATATATGATCGCAAGGTCAGATTGTGCATTATAACGGAGACGTCATCAGGCAGTTAGAGGTTGCGGAACTTACGATGTGGGTTCATCATCCTGCAGGGACCGAAGTTCCTCGTCCAGGATCTCAGTATCCACGCTGTCGCCCTCCAGGTCTCTCAAGAACTTCTCATCCTTCAGCCACTCACATCGACCGCCGTACTCGGTCAGGCTGCGGGGAAAAACAAAGACATCTGGTCATTTTCAAGTTCATTTCTGGGGCGACGAAGTAAATACATGAAACGACTCCATTATTTAAACTGGTCGGCTTAAATGGTTGGACCTGCATGGAACTGTGTTAAAACCGGCACGAGGTCTATATTTAATAGCAAAAGTCAACAACTTTAACTGCTTCGTGCCGCAGAACATATCCGTAGATTTAACAAATATCTGTTGTTGATGACTTTTTCACGATGTCTAGGCTGTTTTGTTAAGACGGCTCTCATGCTCAACCCACTTGCGGAAAACTTTAAACATGATCTCCTCCATCGCAACACAGAGATCGAATGATCGGTCTGTGCGTGCATTACCTAAGATTTACCAAAGAGCATCACAAGTGGATGTGGGTGACTAAGAGCATTGGGTGGTGGCCAGGGGAACGGGAGGTTAAGAGGGGAGAAGAGAGAAAGCTATTTATTTTCCATGTGAGGTGCCTTCAGGCTCCATCCATTAACTCAATGCTTGGTTATTAAACACCCATCGCCTGCAGTCTTCCCAGGGGAGGACTTTTTTCGCTGTCGGGTATGCGATGAAGATTCTCTCGAAGTATAACGGCACCGATGAGGAAGCTATTGAGAATTGTTTTGTTTGCGTCGTACTATTTATTTATCGGTTATTATTTACGACTACGGTGGGAGATCTAAGGAAGCCATCATACAGGTGCACCGAGGAAGAACGGGGCCTGTGTATCGGAGATCATGAGAAACAACAGGTCTACTCATAGAGTTTGGTGCAACCCTCTTTAGCCGCCCCCGAAGCCCCCATCATTCACAGCAGTGACAAAGATCAGAGCTCCGCGGCCATAATGAATCCCAGGTCATATCGAGACTCAACGGGCGTTATTTACATCCATGTCGGTCGCGGTGGATATATTTCAACTTAAATTACCCCCCCAGTGCGGGCCGTAACCCGATCTCGGCCCGAAAGACAAGGGAAGTCACACCCTCAGCGACTCCTCCACCCCACACCCTCTCACCTCGCGCCCTCCTCAGGTATATGCACCCGATGCCCCGGAATGCAAACAGATCCAGATGGACGGATCCAGTTGAGGGCAATCGAGGACTTGCCCCGAGGATACACCTGGTGTACCGGGGTTACAGTTTATAGGTCCCATCCACCTCTCTCACAACATCCGTGATGAAGGCTTCCAGCAGGAAGACACACGGTAAGGTATCACGTGTCATCACCGGCCAAGTGCAATGCATGCCGGGATACGGTAAAGTACCTGGCTATGCTGCCTACCACGTGTCATCACCCGCCAAGCGCAATGCATGCCGGGATATGCTAAAGTACCCGGTCATCACATGTCTTCTACCACTACGCGCAATGCATGGTGGGAACGAAATAGCGCCGGACAAACCGCAGACAGCGTTGTTGGTCTCTGCTGGATTTGCACAAAGCTACCTAACCTCAGTACGATATTAATGATCAGAAAAAAACGGGATTTCACAAATATTCTCTATCATGGACTTCTATTGTTTTATTTTGTTATCACAGGATGTTTAACGTGCATCATGTTCTTGTAATCGTAGACGAGTTGTAAAACAAATACCAGCATAGAAAAAGCTGGTGATTGACGTCTGTATGGAAGACATTTACTATGATTTGATAAATAATAAATATGCCAGGAGTCATTAAAAAAACCCAAATACCAGCACACAACTAGTTAAAAAATTGACCAAGGCACCAGGCCGTTTATATATAACACGTTGGTTAAACATGTGGACCGGACGCAAAACCGATTTTCAATATAAACCGATTTGAAGCAGCTCCCAAGTCCCGGTAAAACGGATGTTTCTCGGGGCGTGTTTTGCCCATTTTGCGGACGGGGGAAACGCGAGAGTCAAAGTTGAACGAGATGGCATGGGGAAGTATGCGTTGATGGAAGAAAGCTGGGGCAAGCGGAGATCGTTCCATCCTTATGGCTGCCGTGATCAGCGCCCTCAGACGGCCCTCACAGTGCGAGATTGATCAAAGCAGATGGCCTGAGGCGGGAGGCGAATACCTCGCGATGACAGAATAACTTTCCTCAGCTGAGATATCCCACAGCTCGTAGCCAATCTCCAATTAATGCCATGGAACATCAACCGACATTAAATCTTTAACCGGACGATGCACGCTCACTCAAGCCTTGTTTAATACACATGAAATAGTAAACTTCAATCACATGATTAACGACTCACAATAAAGTATGTTCCTTCTATACATTACTAAATCATACTTTCCGCCCGTTCTTGCAGGAAGGCGATGAAATACAGCTGAAGGGATAGAGCTATGGGGCCCGAAACAAACTTGTGATCAGGCCCAAACATCCGGGTACCGACATACTTAACCCAGTGCAGTTCCAACAGTATTTGATTTGCCACTGCAACCTTCATTCTCCATTCCATTTTCAGGTGTCTACGAGCCCAATATACCCTCATGTTAGTCATCTTTGTACGGATTATGTGATCCACCTTCCATGTTAGAGCCCCCACAATGGATTATTGTAGTCGATGGCAGGCGTGAGTCGTACGTGAGCTATGATGGCGTAATGGTTCTGCCCGGAACATGGTAGAACTACCGGGTAATCATTGTGCCCTTGCCCGAGGCCATATCCCTCCGCCCCAGTCAAGACTTCGGATTTTATGTTTACATAAAGCTCTCATATTCATCCCCCCCTAGTAACAGCGCAGGCGTTACTCCTTCTATGATGCGCAGTTCGGGATTCATGTACCTCCGCCCCCTTAAATTAGTCCACCACCCGAACCGGATGTTGAGGCACTTGGTACCAGACTTCCTGGTTGATTCGGGTCGATAGCTTCGCTAGATCCGCAAAGTTTACTCGAGCGTTGATCGCCTGTAGGGGGCTCCACTGGCGCACGAGGCCTTTTACCCCGGCGAGGTCAAACTGACCAGACCACTGGGCTACAGTACAGCTTATGTTTCCTCTTGGCCCCGTTATGCATATCAGCACAGCGTGAAGGCGGAAATCGATTCACTCCGGGAAGAATGCATGCGTGAATCCCCCCCCCGCTCCTACTCGCTACCCCACCCACGCCCCAACCAACATTTTAATTAACACTCACGGTCGGCCTGATATACATTATTCTGCATGACATGGTGTAATCGGGACTTAGAATACATGCATCGAGGTAATGGCCAATATACAGCTATAATGGATGTCCGGGGGCGTTCTCGTGCTAATCATGTGGGTGACACACGAGTTTTGGTACTGCGTGAAATTGTCGCAATACCATTTATTATAAAGGGCTAGAGATGATTTAGCGCCCCCCCTCCCCCAGCCTCTGAGCAAGGACAGAAGCCTGAACCCCCCCCCCCCACCACACACACACACAGACATCGATCTCTCCGATAAAGTTCCAAGAAGTGGTCGACACCTGCCCACACCCACCCCGGGGTCGTACGATCACGTATCGGAGAGCTCACGCAGTCTTTTCCCACAACCTGGATTTGCCCTTCCTTAAGACCCATCCAACCTCCCGGGGCAAATTCCTGGATCCACCCCTAATACACCTTCACACGCGGAAGCTCCCCTTCCCACTCCCACCCCCACACCCTCTCCTCGCTCCATCCGCATCCCTCCTCTCCAATCTTCCCCCGTCCCTCATTCCTCGCGACGCCACACACATACCCAGCCGTGTGGGCATTCTTCCCACTCTCCCAGTGGTAGGGTAAGACAGGTGATATCGGTCCTAAACGGCTATACGTGCTGCCCAAATAGTGGCCGCGTAAAGATATCTTCTCACAATATCTTTTATGCATCCAAATGGGAGAAAGAGACTGCTGTCTAATTGTTTCCAAGTTTGCGACACCGTCCTACTTTCTAACCGACCAGCCACACATGATGCCAAGAGAACGAGAATATAGGTCGCTACGATATGTATATTAACAATGAATGCACGATAGAATTTAAACCCTGTATGGAGACAGTAAATGGTCGGTCATCCAACGAGCATCACACTCTATCCGGTTAGATTCCCCGTCACCGCTGGCAGCAGTTTACACGACGAGAAAAAAAACCCAGTGAAACAACGGGACCGGGGGAAAGTGCAAATAAACAGCATTGTAACCAAGTCAAAAATGCTACGACGACTGTATTTTTTTGGCATTTTCCCCTGGACTCTTGATTGATTGAGAGTATCCTCCTGCTTACCAAGTGACTTCTTCGGGAAATGGCAAGACATGTTTTCCCAACGCCATTGCACTGAAGAAATGCCTAGTATATTGATGGCAACACACATTATCTCGGCGCAGATCAATGCATGCTTACATGGTCCTTGTCGCTGTTGGAACCGTTTTATGTTGGATTCCATTAAGATTGCTCACTCGTAATGACTAATGGCTAATTATTGGTTATGAGCATTATCAGCACGCTTCAAAAACGTTCTTTGCGCGATCGTTTATGCAATTCATTACCTGTTCTTTAACGTAAGACCCAACTGACATCGCGAGTCCCCATTCTATTTATCCATGCTATTAGACCTCAGCAGCCCAGATAATAAAGCTTTAATATATACTGAAGATTGTCTGTCCTATTTTGTTCATCAATACATTATCGCCAAAGTCAACTACATGTGCTTCTTCACACGAGGGACTCAATCCGCAGGATGTGGGTGTTTTGTTTTGGCACCGCATTACCCGGCATGCATTTCGATTTCCACTTCCGGGCCTAAATGCCCGAGCCATGTGGGCTCTATAGGCGGCCGGCTTGGCCGCAGGCGGAAGTGATCGTGCTGGTGAGACACTCGGCCGGTTACCCCCCGTCATCCGGGGGTGATTACACGAGGGACTCCCCCTACGTGACTGTGACCAGGGAGCGAGTCCGACCGGAATGCCAATACCAGGCACCAGCATTCTCTTGGCATTTGCGTGCAATGGGTCTTCTATTGGCGGGCTGGGATGGGTGATAATCACCAGAATTGATTGACAATAGCTAAATTGGACTGCGGACTTCGAGCGTCCCCATCAGTGATGTTATATAACATACCGTACAGTCGGAGCAATACTTTAGCCTCGGGTCTTTAGTACATAGCCTACCCGGCTGTTGTCTAGCGTGCTCTGCTATGCCACCGTCAGCCCCAGCGGCCGGGTTCTTGGGTTCGAGGCTCATAGATGCAAATGTAATTTTTAGCGCGGGATGGTTACTTAATAGATATCTCATATTTACTTAATAGATATCTCATATTTTTCTTCGCAAGGGGGAGGTTGTTACACTCGGATACGTGGCTCCTTCCTGCCTTGACCCTTTGACCTATTTTCGCAATATCACATATTACCACGTCCTACCAGGTATAAACCAACCAACCAAACCAATAGCACTTCTTCATCACGGATGGCCGAGATATATTGCCGTATGCGGTGATCTAACATGTTGCGCCCACTGCCCACTACAGGCGGTAAATATATTAATGGATTCCCATTCGCAAAACATCAGTTATTCTATATTGTTCCAGATAGGAATCTAGGAACGCACCGATGATTTGTCTGAACCGACTGATTCCCACGGCTGCCGGTAACTATTTGGCCCACATCCTCAGCGGTGCCAGCCCACGACTAATAAATACGAACGGCGTATTATGGAATCTTACCAATAAGGTTAACATTGCTATTTTCTTCTTCATAAACGATTTTAATCCATCCATTCACATTAAGATCGTCATTATAACTAAATTTACGAACAACACTGTATGATGAAATATTTAATTTTGTGTGACCTCGCCGAGGTCAATGCCACGTGCGCCAGTGGAGCCCCCTACAGGTGATCAACTGTTGAGTAAACTTTGCGTACCTAGCGAAGCTATCGACCCGAATCAACCAGGGATCTTATTTTGTTATATTGCTGTATTCCGATTCTACCACATTCAGGCAAATATCGCACAGATTTTTCCCCCATAAATATATAAACATTTTATCAGTTTTAAATTATACCATTGTGTGCACTCAATTTGACCACCGGAAGCGTTTCTTCTTACCGGAAACGCCGCAAAAACGAGGCCGACGGGAAACCGATGATGGATGAGCGCGTATCCCGAATTATCGCCTAAATTCCTGCCCGTGTATCCGTTAGATTTCATCCCTCAGGGGTGTCGTGGATAGTGTTTAGATTCACGAGTACACGAGGAGAGATTGTCGATGGACGCCCCGTGTGACTGTTCTCCTATCAACGCCTTATCCATGTCATGGTTTGATAATTGGTCCCGATAATCCGACTAAAGGTAGCGCAGAGCAACGCGGGAATTATTCAATGTGGTCGGCGCGAGGCGCGGGCGACGTCGGGACTTTAAACGTTCTCGGAACGATCGCTTCGAATGAAACGTCCGGATGAAACGGGCTCGGCCGCCGTCGGTTTGCCCTCCACACGGCTCCACACAGATTAATAGTCCCTCTTCTTCCGTCTCTCTCTCACTCTCTCTCTCTCTGTCTGTCTCCCTCTTGCTCTCTCTCTCTCTCTCTTTATCGGTGCCTCACTTTCATAGGCCATAAATTTTTGACGATCGGGATCCAAACTGAAAATTGTTTACTAACTGATATCTAGGACAGCACTTCTAGGGATGGAGGGAAGGAGAACGCAGGGGTCACGTGGTCGGGCGCCTGGCTTTGGGTGGCGGCAGCATGTAGGAAGTCTCTCAGACCGCCCGTCCCATGACCGCCCACCCGCCCCCCCGCCCGCACGCCCTCTCCGGACAGAGCGGCTCATGGGCAATTTGAGATCGATTTAATTTCCTATGGCGCCTTCCCACAGTTTGCCAAGTTGGAGTTTCTACATGAGACAATAAAAAACTCCCTCACACACACGGAAAACCTCCACGTTACAGCTAAGAGCCAACATACTCTAGCTGCGTGTGGGGCGTGTGGTGGGGATAAGGGAAAAAGAGGGGGACTTTGGTTTTGGGGGGGGGGGCGGAGGGGGCAGAGATCTGGTAAAGAGGATGCCCAAAAAACATCCAACTAGCATAGCAGCGGGCTTTTGTCAAAGTTTTGGGGGCGTTTTTTCTCGGTTGTGGTTGATTTGGCCGATGATCTGAAAAGCGATGTTTAGGAAAAAACACAAACGAAAAACGTTGACGCGGCGGATAAAAAATAACGATAGGTCCTTCATTGCGGTTACGATTTTACCAGGGTGCCAAACTATCTGCGGCATGGGAAATAAAAACCCCGGGCCCCATGAAGTTACATGCGGTACATGAACACATGTTCCATGCGTAAGTCGTCCGGTTATCAATCATTGGCCGTTTGGTCACATTGCAGCGCGGTGCGGAAGCGTCCTGGCAGATCCTGCCACCCTCACCCCCCCCCCGCCCCCTGTCCCATTCCCCTCCCAATACCCCCGGGAAAAACACTCAGTAAACTGCATCAGCTCGCTCAGCAGCTCTGCTCTTTTTCCTGTCTCTGGCACGCTTATAGCGGGCGGGAAGTGGGGGGGGGAGGGGGGTCGAGTAAAGGTGCATTAGGGGGGATCCGGGAACTGCATAGGAGGGATGGTTGTGTGTGTGGAGGGCGGGCGGGCGGGGGGGGGCGGCAGGCTTCTGGGTGGCTGGGGGAAGGGCGCTATAAGGGAGGGGGGGGGGGGGTGCATGAAAGGGCGAGGGGATAATTCTTTTTTTTTCTCAAAACTTCTTTTATTAAATATTTCAGCCACGTGGCTTCAGGAAAGCCAATTTGGACGCGTCCTGAATTGTTGGCGTGGTCCAATCATGTGTCTTCTTTTACATGCTGTAGTACCCGTTTTCTGCACTATGTAACTAAGCTACTTTGGTATTTGTCACCTGGCAAAGTATGCGTTACTAATTCAGGTATCTTGATATGCTTTCATCAGACGCATTATCTCAAAACTGCAAAGGCCATGTGCTTCTGATTTCACGTGTGTTCATTTGTACACAGTGAGATATCTAACGCTGGTGAGTACGTACATAACTCATACCCCCATCCCTACCTCCCTACCTCAGCCACCCAACCCACCCCGCCTGTTAGCTATGCTGCGCACCAATTGCTTCCACGGGAAGACACATTACCAGTCGATTGCTTCAAATTCTATACACAACTCATTTAAATATATTATTAGAGCACCTAATCTGGGGCCTGTTTCATCCATCGTCTTTCATTGCACCGGGAGGTTCCTTGGCTCATGTGTGCACAACAAGAGGCATAACACGCCAAGTCAATGGAATTTCATTAAACTTTTCCCGTAAGGCTGGTGTTGAGAGATCCGTGAAAGGAACAACCCGTCGGATGTCTTTTCAAAGTGATTTGCAACAGAAGCCGAGAGCGATGCCCGCACCATGGGCGATAATGCCATGATAATGTTGCTCCCCTATGGAAAGCCAACTGGTATGATATTAGCTTCCTTTCTGAGACTCTAATGTCGTACTAGTAACTCAATTCTGAGCATCAAATACCATATTTTTCTTCATTTGTTGAGAACCAAATTATATGTGACTCCCCCTCCCAACCTCTCCTTCCCCAAAACAGTTTTAGTCTGCCTTTAGGCTATTGCTTTTGGCCGGGCCCATCTCTTTAATGAGAGAGCACTCCTCAATTAAAGGAGGGCAAAACTTGTGTAGGCAACTTTGCGTGGAGTGCGTCTCATGTTATGTTGGAGGCAATGTATGTGGGGGATGGCGGGGGGCGGGGGGGGGCGGGGGGGGGGGCGCTGGTGAGGGCAGTCCTACACACCTCTGTGCAGAGCCGCCTGGATCTACCGTTGCTTCCTGCACAAGAAGCCAACAACATCCATGACAGTTCTTATTTTAACCGTGCTTATTTTAACCGTATCTAGATGAGGCCACCAAAAACAATTAATGGTATAACTATGACATTTTGGCCATTTATGACAGATGCGCGGTCATTATGTACGTGTCATTATTATATGACGTGTTCACCGGAAGTGCTTGACAATTCTAGTCTGTGAATACGTTTCCCGTAACTTTTCCCGTGCCGTAAAGCCGACTATATTAGGGTAAAGAAAATATCAGAACAATGCCGTAACTTGTGCTTCACGCCTTTATCGGGGTAAACAAACTATTTTCGGATCCCAAAATATCATTACGCGGCCGAACTTCTTTGTAACAACAGACCATCTGACCCGACCGTATGACCTCAAAGTAACCCTTGGAGGCGTCCGCCGGAGCTAACATGTCGGGGTCTAAATGTAAACTTTATACGACTATAATCCTCGAAGAAAAACATTTTTTTTGCATTCGTCGATAAGGTACATTGTAAATATTTATTTGAGATTTGCCCCACTGTTGCCCCACTGGGGGAACACTTGCTCAAAACGCATTCGTAGAAAGTGAGTCTGGAAATCTGGCCATACGCCTACCATGCGGCGTCGCCATCTAACGGCTGCGCTTGCAAACTAAATGATCGGATAGAGAGAGAAAGAGAGACGTGCACACGCACAAAGTACGCGAGCCTCAGAGAAAGTTTGAGCTGAAGCCATTCCAATATACCCCCTCTGCACTCAAAGTGGGACTACATCCCCCATGCGTAATTATAGCGGATACTTATAATAGATATATTTGATATTGCGTACATCTCAAACATTGAGAATACTTAAAGGGTAGTGTTATGGTTTTCCGGCAGTCTCGTTAACCCTTTAAACTTCAGCGTCATTATTAAAGACCGATGTCCATGGTGAGAGAGCAATTACTTGCACCATCAAAGCACATGGTGCAGGCGCCAGGGATACAACACCGCCGTTTATCCGTTGATACGCTCCATCGCTGCAAGTAAAAAACAGCCTTACTGGCACGGCTAATGGGTAAAGTGCCCGGATGTTTTGCGCGACTTGCTGGTGGGTAGCGGGCTATGTGTTATGCCTTAGCGTCTGTAATGCGGCTCTCTGTGTGTTGTGGTTAGCGGACAACGACGTGAAGAGTCCGTCCACTACCGCCATCACTGCGCAGCGGATAAGAGCGGAACTATGACATCGTTTCAACACCATACGTTAGAATTATTTTTCCCGTCAATCAGGGATTCAGCGGGATCCACGGCGAACTGGGCGACCGATAGCCAGCCACAAAATGCGTAGCAAACAAACGTTTTGACGGCGTAATTATTGAACAGGACATAAAACTATCGGGTATAAATGACAAGTAAAACTACACAGGAAGTACTATTGCCCATCGGATGTAATGTGACACCATGCATCCATGAAACATCATTGAAAAAAAACCGTCATGTTCAGCCACGGTTGTACTAGGGCTATAGTCTCTGGCTCTCTGAGACGGTCTAATTGAAAGTGACGTATATGGCGAAAGGTAAGCCAAAAAAGTAACACCTTGGCTAAGATCTCGGGGGCGTTGTCTTAATGGCCATCTGGCGTCTTTGGCAGACGATGAAATATCCGGGAAGCGGGAGCAAAGATTACTGTGGGTGGTAGAGGAGATTCTTGGAGGCCGTCGTGGAGATGTTACGCCACAGCTGGAGAAATGGGCTGTCATTGTAGGTAGGCGAGATTCAGTATCTCCCTCATCCGCCAAAGTATCTACGTGGTTAACATAAGACCATTTGTAGTAAGGCAGATATAATGCCTGATGGCTCTGAAACAACTGGAGACTGTAGATACCGAGCTCCAAACACATCGTTGGCTCCCATGGGATAAAGTTGGGGGTGGGGGGGGGGCGGGGGGAGAACTCTTTGGCAGTCGCGGCGGCGGTAAAAAAAATACTGATTCGTGTAAGTTAAACACGTGATCGATAACCGCATAGGACACATGACCTTGACATGACATTGGGATGGCTGCCGGATTCGCTTGCGCATGACTGGCTCCAGGTTCTAGGTCCGTGTCGCGTGACGTCTGACCAGCGGTCCTTTTTCGCCAGGACAAATCCCACCTGGGCATTTATCCATTTATCACGTGTGTTTTTGCTCGTAGTTGGTACGGTTTTATGCTGTTCAAAATGATTCAGAATTCCAGAACAAGGAAAAAAGGATTCCACTGGTAATGTAAACGCATCCTCGTTTTGGGGCAGTTTATGGCAACGTGGGACAGAGATATGGTGAGGAACGACATTAACATCGGCGAAACGTGTCTATGGTGTGTTGATCTGTGCCCTCTTCCAACTCCCTCCCCATTGATCACTTCTTCTCTTCCTCTTTCTGCCCCTCTATCTATGGCATTCCATGTCACTCTCAAATTAAATCTCCTTCCTCTTTCACTCTTCATATCTGTCCATATCGATTCGATTTTTCTCTCCGTGTTTCTCGCTTTCCCTCACCCTTCATCCTTCTGTCGCAACCTCTATCCATCCTTCTCTCTCGCTCTCTCTCGCCATCCTTTTTGTCTACCTACCTCGTCATATTTAATGCGGCTTTCTCCCGCGCCCTCTCCATTCATCTGGCTCTCTTTCCCTCTTTCGACAACTTGTTCTTGCTTGAAATTCTCTCCATATTCTTGTCAATGTTTCTTTCTCTTTCTTCGCCCTCATTCACTTCTCTTCCTCAGTCGCTCTTCAACTTGTCATCGCACCCACATTTCTGCCCCCCCCCCCCACCTTTCCTCTCGTATCGGATAATGATGTTAATTACAGACCGCTGCTCAGTGACGGCCCGAATCTACATTTCCTGAACCAATAAGCCAAGAGTCCTTGAGAAAGGACCTTGAGAAAAAAAATTATATTTTCAATATCGTTCTTTGGCTGCAGGCAACTCTACAGGCATCCATAAGGGAGGGCGCGTAAACAAATCTGGCATGAAAGAGCTGTGGACGGAGTGGGTAGAATTGAAGAAGGGTAAGCCGGGTTAGGCTATGGTGGAGGAGGGGGGTTGGCATGATGTTATAGCAGAGGCCATGCCAGATCGTGGAGAAAGCGAATGGGTGGCAGTAGACTGCTACAGGGTCAGGCGAAGGGGTTTATGGCTCTCGAGTAGGGAATGTGCTGCACTAAGGCTGGCGGACAGCAAGCACGGGAGATAGGTAACCCATTTGATGGCCTGGGCGTATTGAGGTGGCGAGACTTGGTAAAACAGGGGCAAACGGATTGCGGCCTCAAGCCGGAATTGACGTGGTGCGTGATTGCCTTCGGATGTGTTTTTTTTTTGCTCATAATACCCACCACGTGGCGCTTCAATCGCCAGCCTGCAATGTCAGTTCAGTGTAGGTGGGGAATCCCCTGATTGGTGCAGTGAACGAGACAGCAGGAAAAGCGTTGGATAGAGATAGAGAAAAAGCGAGCGAATGAGGGGGAGGCGCGAAAGAGGGTAGCGAGACATAATCGAAGGAAGGGAGAGAGAATATGGGAGAAGCGAGATACATACAGAATAGGGGGAGAGGAGAGAAAAACAGAATAGGGAGAGAGGAGTGAAAACAGAATAGGTAGATCGGGGAGAGAGCGGGCGGGGGAAGCGTAAAAGAGGGGAGAGCGACAGAGTTAGGAGAGAAGAGAGAGAGATATAATAGTCAGAGAAAGGGAGAGACAGACATTAGGGAGAGACATATGAAAAGAGCCGGGAAAGAGCTACATAATAGAGGGTAATAGAGGGTAGAGAGAGATATAATAGTCAGAGAAAGGGAGAGAAAGACATTAGGGAGAGACATATGAAAAGAGCGGGGAAAGAGCTACATAATAGAGGGTAATAGAGGGTAGAGAGAGACATAATAGGGGGAGCATGGAAGAAGAGGAAGAGAAAGAAGGCAAACACACTAAGACAGAACGTGTGGATAGAAAGATACACGGGGGATAGTCACAAAGAAAGGGAACAGAGAAATGGGGGTTAAAAGGAAGTGGAAGGGAGAGGATAAGACAGAGAGAAATGGGGGTTAAAAGGAAGTGGAAAGGAGAGGATAAGACAGCGAGAAATGGGGGTTAAAAGGAAGTGGAATGGAGAGGATGAGAGAGAAATGGGGGTTAGAAGGAAGTGGAAGGGAGAGATAAGACAGCGAGAAATGGGGGTTAGAAGGAAGTGGAAGGGAGAGGATAAGACAGCGAGAAATGGGGGTTAGAAGGAAGTGGAAGGGAGAGGATAAGACAGAGAGAAATGGGGGTCAAGGGAAAGTGGAAGGAAGAGGATGAGCCAGAGATGATAGTCGGGTAGATCGTCGGCCAATATTGATATGCTGAGACCCATTTTAGAGACAGCTGCTGCCTCCAGCAGATATCTGGCTTGGCAATGACATCATGCACACCTATACACGTTGATTCTGAACCCAATAACAATCCGGGTCCCTTGACAGTCACTGGCTGGCTGGTCTCTCCGGGAACTGTCTGTTATCGCCCTGAGGTGTTTTGACAGCCGTCAAATCCGCCAAACAGAACTGTGGTCTTATTACCGGAAGCAATTGCCGCTCTTCGCCGGAGAATTCTGGGGATTTTCCCACATTTTTGACTCGTTACTTTCACTTCACTAAACTCTAAGCTGCCCCAGGGGTCTTATCCATGACGTCATCTTTTTCTCACAGATTTTTCTTTTAATTTTAGATTTTTTGGTCGGTTTAAAGAGATTCACTCACATCGGAGAGCTTGCTGGGTTACATTGATGCGGTGCCGGCCTTGTTGGGTTTCTCCTGTAGCGTTTTCCATTTCATTATGGTAAACATGCGTGTATTTTGCCTATTATATAGCCCGCCACACTGCTAATTTTGCTTTGGCCTGGGTATCTAGGTTTCCCATTGTAGTAATCGTGTTGCTGAATTACTCACTCAACAGCATTAGTTTCTACTCCTCGTGAATCGGACCTTCAAGCAAGGGGTCAAGGGATTGGGGGGGGGGGCACTAATTAAGAGGGCAGGCCTTGGCTGCCTGGTTGACGTCTAAGTGAGAAAAGTTGACATTTCTTGTGTCTTATCATTTCTGAAAGACAATAGTTTATAATTTTCATACTTCGTGACGGGAGCGAGGCCGTGTGAGCTAGTCACATTCCGCGGCAAAATCTTATACCCGACAATATAATATCCTTTCTTACAATGCATCACATTCATCACTTGCTTTGCGGCGCACTATGATATGGCACCTGTCATATTAACAATATCCTTATTCAGACGTTAACGTAGAGTAAATGTCAGAACAATTTGGTAGGCGACGCCTGCAGGATATCATCTCCAAGTACAAATACCAAAGGTATTATATTTGGACAAAGCACACACATCTATGTCAGTGCTGAACTTTACCCACGTATACCTATGAACAATGGTCACCGTTGCCAACATGCTACGACACAGACCGACAGGGTCAAAGTTGCCACCGTAGGCAGAAACCAACATCAGCAATATTACTTTCATGTGTCAATGGTGAAAACCAACATGGTCACAGTTGGCTTCGAGTATCATGAACAGACCAAGATGTTTAGGCTGCCAATGTACACCATAAACAGACCAAAATCCTAAGGCTGCCTATGTACACCATAAACAGACCAAAATCTTAAGGCTGCCAATGTACACCATAAACAGACCAAAATCTTAAGGCTGCCAATGTACACCATAAACAGACCAAAATCTTAAGGCTGCCTATGTACACCATAAACAGACCAAAATCTTAAGGCTGCCTATCTACACCATAAACAGACCAAAATCTTAAGGCTGCCAATGTACACCATAAACAGACCAAAATCTTAAGGCTGCCTATGTACACCATAAACAGACCAAAATCTTAAGGCTGCCTATGTACACCATAAACAGACCAAAATCTTAAGGCTGCCTATGTACACCATAAACCGACCAAAATCTTAAGGCTGCCAATGTACACCATCAACAGACCAAAATCTTAAGGCTGCCAATGTACACCATAAACCGGCCAAAATCTTCAGGCTGCCTATGTACACCATAAACAGACCAAAATCTTAAGGCTGCCAATGTACACCATAAACAGACCAAAATCTTAAGGCTGCCAATGTACACCATAAACAGACCAAAATCTTAAGGCTGCCAATGTACACCATAAACAGACCAAAATCTTAAGGCTGCCAATGTACACCATAAACAGACGAAAATCTTAAGGCTGCCTATGTACACCATGAACAGACCAAAATCTTAAGGCTGCCAATGTACACCATAAACAGACCAAAATCTTAAGGCTGCCTATGTACACCATAAACAGACCAAAATCTTAAGGCTGCCTATGTACACCATAAACAGACCAAAATCTTAAGGCTGCCAATGTACACCATAAACAGACCAAAATCTTAAGGCTGCCTATGTACACCATGACTAAACTAGTTACAGTTGACAGACCATCCAGGTCAGCGCCCAATAACGAACTAGACCAATTTTCAACGACCAGTCCATCGAGATACCCAGAATGATTTCTCAAATTCCCTTGATATCTGGTTGATGATATCAGCCCAATCAAAGTCTATTACGTATGCCAGCGCCCGGACCAAAAGGTCAGAGTCCCATCCCGCCACGGATATCGACCTACAGACGTACAGCGACAGAGAGCCACTGCCTCGAGAAGGAAGGAGGAAGACGGGAAGACCGCCCATGAGCTGATGGACGATGCGGCGTTCCTGTAACCTCTAACCGTCCCCTAGTCAGCGTCTGGCAGTCGTTTTTTTTTGGCCGCCGTGGGGCCCACGTCATGAAATGTCGGGATTGCTTCCGGAATACAAAAGTAATACTTAGCGTAGGATTGCGTGCGTCCTGGACAGGCCTAAGCCACGGAACTAGTGGTAGTGTTTTGGGCGTACTGTCTTGTCGGGCAAGGCTTTGCCGTTAGCGTTCTATAGACTGCGTGGGAGCAAATTGGACCAAATGTAAATTATCTGACATTACCGCCGGCTGTCTAATACATCGCCCAAGTTAGATTGGAACACACGGTTATTTAGCAAAACGGTGGGACCCATCACATACTGTTTTTTGGGACCAATTAAGTGCGACTTTTTTAATACATTTTACACACACGTTACACATTAGATACACGTTACAAGTGATTGTGTGGGCATTTGGGATTAAAATAGCATATAAGCCATAATTATCGATGTCACATTCACCGGTATCTAATTAAATGATTGCATGGCATATACCTGACAATTCAATTTGATTAACATGCTTACGAGCGTGTAGCATAATACAACTATCGACATCATTATTCAAGAGGTATGAGCATTAAGCGTCTTGCAAACCACGGTGTGGATATAAAGGTTCAAATTGGGAGACATGAAGAAGAAATTAGTTCCTTTAATAATGACGATGTCTTCTCCTGAGACAGAGATAGTATATCAATAACCCTAAGTGGCGTCCGAAGTCCGCTGCACACCAGTCATGCATTATTCAGCATTAAAGGCGCTATCCTCACCACTCCTGCACCAGAAAACATGACAAATGGCTTCCCAGAAAGCGCCTACAGAAAACGCCTACAGCATGGCATAATCGACGGACTACCATGACGCACACAATGTGGTAAGATAGAGGTTTTGAATAGTAATCATGTTGTCACGGTCTGTCTCATATACAGTTAACCCATTGCCAAATGATAAGGAATTGTCGTAAAAGCTACCCGCCCTCCCACATGCCCTGCTATTGTACACCGAGGCCAATATAATATAATGCCAACACCGGTGCGCCGGGCCTTGCTATTCCTTCCCTTTTTTTCCAAAATGGCGACAGGGGCGAAACTGCGAAAACGGGGCCTAATTTGGTGGTTGGTGCCAAGAGAGGAGTTAAACAGGGCATGAATAATAAACGAATGTGTTTCGGGGGAAGGAAAGCCACAGGGAGGACTGCAAGGCCACGGCGACTGTCTGAGGCGATGTCGGGGGCCGAGCAACCCCCATTGATTACAGTGCTTGAAAGAGCAAACAAGGGCTGACCGATTCAAGGTCTTTATAGTGCTTGGGTCGTTCAGTGTGGCCTGTGGTGAGAAAGAAAGCCGGGATTTCGCGCTGTTCTCAACAGCAGACGCACTGACCCAAGCCACCAGACAGAACAGCACACAAATGACTGCGTGGCCTAAGCGGTTGTTCTCTTGGATAACCCTGACCCATCAACTGAGTTATCATTGCAGGGAGGAGTGGGTCTACTTTGTTTCGGCAAACAGGTTCACTCACCTGTGTCAGATCTAACAATTTGTCATTGAAGCAACGATCAAGAATATGACAAGGGATGTCCAGGCTGATTAGGCAATTGCCTACCATTTTCCTCAAGCCAGGAATTGATTTCTATTCATAGATTAATTTGTAAGCCTACCATATGCCATCTCATAAGATGCATTTCTATTTGCGCAATTGTATTGCGCACTTTTGTAACGGGCAACATTATAATGTGTCATGTGTACTTTAATGTGTACTAATTAACAGTAATTTGATTACCTTCCAAAACTGCTACATTGGTTGTTACTAGTCATCACTGTAATCGTCATCTGACATTGTGACGTATAAATGGATCAATAAAATCGAGATCAATAAAATCGAATTTCAGATCATTAAAATAGAACTCCAGATAATTGAAATAAAATTCCAGACAATTGAAATGGAATTCCAGGAAATAGAAATGGAATTTCAGATTGCATTACCATTTTAATAACCTACGAAATCTACGTTATCACGGACTCTCTAGTAAGATCATAGAGCCGCATAGACACCACTATTATTAATAGTGCGTGTATCTATAAAGCCTACACCAACGAGCCATTCTACGACGTTCGGCAGCTCTTACAATTCATTAAGCTATCATCACGTACCTGGAAAGCATCTCAAAGCTGTTATATCGGATCCTTTCTAGTCGCAATTTGACCTTCACACAATACCGCACTTCACCGAAGGTTATCAAGGCGGCTCGCTAATACGAATAATTAACCGATAACACAGATTTCGTCTTGCGTGTAGCGTTGCTATCGGGCGGACGTACTTCCGCTTGGGTCATATAGCCATCGGCGAATAAGATAGTCACGGCTATTAGGGTAGAAAACACTCCTAGTAAGCCCAGGAGGCTCATCCAATGGAAATGCATGCAAAAGAAATCCTTGCAAGACTGATGCCGATGGCAATAGTGGATTGCTTCCAGTCTTGGCCCGGTCTGAGGTCACGCCACGTTGTGGCGGGCACTCGAAGGTTTATCAGGGCGATAAATAAATCAGTCCGGCCTCAATGAGCGCGAGACATAGACTATATTTAAAACTATATTTAAAACTATCTTGTGTGATACTCTCGCTGTAAATTATCCAGGGAGACCGCTGGTGCACGTCTGACGTATTAACAACGGAATTGCCGGAATTGAAGAGCGGATGCGGACTTAGCGGCCAGATAACAATGTACACAGTATATCTTATGTAATAATGTCTTATATAATATATATTATTTAACTTTAAATACATTAACGCGGCACCATGCAAGCCAAATGGGGTCAAAAAGCCGGCATGTAAAAAGTGATAAGGGACAAGCAGTGTGGAAGGTGGGGGAAATAGCATCTGAGATATATGAGACCAGACTGAGCTATCTAAGACCAAACTGGCATATATGAGACCAAGCTGAGTTATCGGCGATAAGATGGATATATCTGAGACGATTCTGATGTATATCTGAGACACGATCTCAGACAAAAGATCGAGATATCCGAGACAGAACCGAAATACCATAGACAATATCGAGAATATCTGAGACAGGCTGGAGATATCTGAGACAAGACCGCAATATCTGAGGCAATATCGAGATATCAGTGACAAGACTGAGATATCCGAGACAATACTGAGATATATCAGACAAGACTGAGATATATCAGACAAGACTGAGATATCGGCGACCAGACTTAATGCTATCTGAGACTAGACTAAGATATCGGCGACCAGACTAAGTTATCTGAAACTAGGCTGAGATATCTGAGACTAGACTGAGATATCGGCGACCAGACTAAGTTATCTGAAACTAGACTGAGATATCTGAGAGAAGACTGGGATGTCTGAGACTAGACTGAGATATCGGCGACTAGACTAAGGTATCTGAGACAATACTGTGATATCTGCGACTAGACTAAGCTATCTGAGACGAGGACCCGCTGTGGCGCCCACCTCCCTCCCATTGTATAACGGTCCCTCGCCTTTGATGGTGGCCGCAGGGGAAGTGTGCCTCTGTCAATGACACTTACAGATTGGAGTGTTACCCAGACTTGGCGGCCCATACACTCACCGGTCATCATTACGGACGCAGACCCGGACAATGGCATGCCGATAATAATGATGTCGCCCAAGCGGTGGAAGGGGGGGGGGGATGTCGATAAAGCAATTGAGATGTCGATGTGGATGGGGTGGTAGGAGGGTGTGGGGGTGTGAGGGGGGGGGGAGGTGATGGGGTGATGGGGAGGGGGTAATGGGGTGATGGGGTTGTCGTGAAGCAAAGGGGCATGCGGAAATGCCTTTACGCTGGACATGACGGGATACAAGGTCACAGCAAAAATGGACGATAATGCAAGTAATCAATTAATTGTGAAGCCACTAGATGCCCATCGTTAAGTGAAGGTTATTAAGTATGATGATAAAAGTGACAAAATGAAAAGGATTGTCGTGTAAATCACTATTTACAAATATTCTTTTGAAATCAGTACATAAAAACGTTCACATTATAATGAGAATGGCTTTGAGCCTTGAAAGCAGAGGCATTGTAAAGTTGGGGATGGAGTTCAAAGGATGTGAAAGTATGACGACTGAGACTGTCGCAAACAAGCACATAGGACTGTTTCAATGAACGTTTTCCATCTTGACGCCATGGAATCAATGAAAACGCATTTATCACATTTGCGCGCCATAACGTTGTACATTGGCATTTGTTGTCGAAGGGATATACGTGTCTTATGAGTGAGGGCTTTTCGTTCAGTCTAGCTAATGACATGGGGCATTCACAATCCCAACGCGATAGCACGCGGGTTTGTGTTTCTCTGTGACGTCATTTCCCCCTCTTAAAATTCACTCAAATAAAATTCACTGAAATGAAATTCACTCAAATGAAATTCGCTCAAACGAAATTCATTCAAAGGAAATTTACTCAAATGAAATTCACTCAAATTAAAATCAGTCAAATTAAATTCGCCCAAAGTGTTACTCCTACCTACTTGGGAACTGTAACTTGTAACGTGCAAGCATCAGCGAGTAAACACAAGAGAATAGTATAAGCTGAATGGCATTGGCGTGTCGCCAACTGCTTAAATATACACAAACAACCTGTGTGCTATGCTCAGACTCCCGGCGCCACGTGTCGATCACATACATCCATGCCGGTGGGTAGTGTAATCAAATATTCGTTAGGTTCCTGGGACACCTATTGATACCCACCTCCACCTCCACCCCACCCCCCAACCCCCCACGCCAC
The DNA here is from genome assembly GCA_964019135.1 of Arenicola marina. Classification (NCBI taxonomy): domain Eukaryota; kingdom Metazoa; phylum Annelida; class Polychaeta; family Arenicolidae; genus Arenicola; species Arenicola marina. The sequence goes on from OZ025261.1 coordinate 18,488,477, forward strand.
CCCAACACCCCACCCCGATCCAGTCGACAAAGGCTGCTTAAAAACCTGACATGGAGGTTTTAAAAAAAAGCCCGCATATGTTACAGTTGGCTGGCAATATAGGCGTATTCTGTCGCGATGCACGAGTGACTGTGAATGAATGGCATCGGGGAATTGCACCGAGGGGGACTCTCTTCTCGGAATCCTCAAAAAAGGGTAACAAAAAGAAAAAACATCGCAAGCGAGCAGTGTTGCCAATGTATCTGGTCGTTGCAGCTGTTATACCACTGCGCCAACCCAGGGTCTCACTTCAGAATGAGTCGTTGGGTCACCCAGAGGGCTATGTGGGTATAACTCGTTCGGCCAGAATTGTAGAGTATGCTCTGCTAGGCCAGCTCAAGCTACTGGTGGGTCGTTCCCGCCTCACCTGCGTAAATATCACCTTTCGTGGTGATATTTCGAAATTGCGAAAGGTTTGTGCTTGAAAATGCATGACATTTTTTATGCTCCAACCATCTAATATGTGGAATAAACGAAAGTTGAAGCGTCCTACTCAAACCAATCAAACAGTCATCCATGACATTTGTAGATTATGCATATATTATGCATATATTATGCATATACTACGCATATATTATGCATATATTATGCATATATTATGCATATATTATGCACATATTATGCATAATATATATGTATTTTATGCATATAATATATTACAATATATTATATATTGTTAATGTCTCACAATCGTCGCCTTTCGCATTATGATTTCACCATGAAAACGAATACGAGCAATTAAAACGAGCATGGCATTTGCTTTGGTCCGTCGGATCTGCTGCACTATATGCTGCAATGTGATAGGAAAAACAACGATTCTGGACCCAGACATGTATATATTTCTGTGTTGCGCGGATGATAAGCGGTCAAATGCTATCAAAACGCTTACTGTGGTAGGTGGGATACTGGACGTGGCGCCTCCAACACACGTCACACTCGATTACTCCTGCTTATTGTGGAGCAGCGGATTGGAACCGCTCGACGATATATTGGGTGTGTTATGGCGTGGGGGGTGGGGGGGCGAGGGGGGGGGGCGACGGGTTCTCATGGGCCCATGGGCGCCATGGCATCAGCCCGTGCTACTCGGGCCGATATGGCCTATGACAGACGAATTGGTCTGATGGATGGATGACGAATACGAGAACGCAAAAATTAACACGGTCTCATAGCAGACAGAACACAATGCAAATTTTGCCATTTTTTATTTTGGCTTTATGCTATTCCGTCTATATCCCACAGGTACGTGAGGTATTGATTGTTTCATCACGTGGTCCTGATATGGCAGGAACGCAAACCTCTCATTAAAGGGGGCGCCACCGTGCAATTCGCCCCCCCCCCCCCACCCCTAATGCACCTCCCCAGGCCCCAAGCGTCACGGCGACTGCGGTGACGACGGGAAAATAGTGGCTGGGTGAGGGGGGAAGGGCGAGGGCCGAGGGTGGGAGGGGGGGGGGGGCGGGAGCTGCTTGCATCGATATCTCACCGGTCTATTATTAGAGTGTATCCTATTGACAAGGATGAAGAATTGGTCCCTGAAACAATTCGTCATTTAGCGGTCGCAAAATACAATTTTGTCTAAGTTTTTAGACTCGCGCTATGATTTTGAGAGTGAGAGAGAGAGAGAGAAAGAGAGAGAGAGAGATAAATGCATGTAGGCTGGCAACGACCACAATGGAAGATAGGGCAAGACATCAAACACAATACACAAGACGGAATAGGCAATAAGCTGTGAGCAGAAAACACCTATGAGCGCTCGAGCGTATTCGGACCCGACATCGAGAAAGGGAATCGGAAGGACGATGAACTATGACAATGACGAAAGACAGATTGTAAGAGAAGCACGGAGCCAGGGATAACGAAGACCTCGGGCAAGGATAGCTATAGACAGAGAAACAGAAATAGATATAAAAGAGAACGAGATCTGGGACGGAAGGACGTGCACAGAACTAAGGGGGAGGGGGTACCTTAGATTCGCGATTAGCTGTTGGCAATTTGTGGGGATCGTTATCCGTATAATTCCTGGTTCAGCCCGAAGATGCTTTGTCGCATCTTGGAGATTCGATATTCCCCTCCCTAATTCTCGGAAATTCACGATTCAGAGCGGGTACCCCCCCCCTCCCCGAACTAACCCATAACACAACACCCCAGATTCGAAACGATAGTTCTCTCGCGGACGCTATTTGAAGCATTGGCTTCTCACATTACGTCTGAATAACTTTGATCCTGGTCTAAAACTCGGAAAAGTGTGCATGCAATTATCTACTTCATCATGGCTGTCAAGGACCGTCGATACTAAACACTTAAAACCTTCATTTAAATGCGGCTAACCCCACAGAAAACCACGGGCGGAAAGGCTACGGAAGCCAGCTTTGTTTTTTCTGTTCTCATGCTCTGACGTCGGTGCGTCACGGTCAGTGGCTATACGTCAACGTCTTAATGCAGCAGCACTGGATGGTGGAACGTTTATGCTGGAGGTTCAGACCAACCATTGGGCTAGCTTCACCCTCAGGCCGTAGTGCCCGACAGGTAGCCTGGGGGAGCGAAAAATACCCTGACAACCCACTTTCAGCCGTTAGAGAGAGCAATTTACTGGCCATCGGAATGGCGGGGTTATGAACGATATGTCAAAGAAATGTGAGTTATTATGCCCCGGCACGGCAATCGTTTGGACTAATACGGTGGAAGCTAGGAGCCTGGAATGAGATTCCTGGTAACAGAATATCCATGGAACCCTGCCATCCCCCCTCCCCCATACAGAAAAAGGTAGAAAATTGTGCATCATATTTCTCAATATCGCTGCTCATTAAGGATAATTCAATATATTGAGCGCCCACAAAGAAAACAAAGTGCTGCTAAAATGAGGAAATTTCCTCTCGTCATACTTTTTAACTTTTACGCAATATATCCCCATACGAGCAATTCTGCTATATTTGCCAGGGCTTTAACAAAAAAAAAGCGAGGAGCGTGTTTCGGTTCCTCATTCTCATACTGTTGTCCCCGTTGACGAGGGCCAGCTGCGGTTCCCTCATCTCGCCGGACTGGCTGTCCAGACATAGAATTGGATATACATTTAGGTGGGAGTAGGGGACTCTGATACCAAGGCAGGCAGGCAGGCAGACATTAAACCCACGTGGGTAGAACACCAGAGAGGGTGGTGCACGGGGCTGTTGTTCCTCACCCCCCCCCTACCCAACCTGACCCTCCGTCACCCCTGCCAACGCCCTCGTGTCACCTCTCCCGGAGACTGCACAATTGGTCTCGCCACAGCTGGGGGACGAGGGAGAGGAAGGGGGGGGGGCTGAAGAAAAGAAAGAGGGTGTGGTGCTGGTAGGTAAAAGCCACCCATAGGCCACAGTGATAAAAGCCGTTTAGCTTATATTCATCCCTATATATCATTAATTATAATGCTCTTTTTTTCACAGAAACCTGCCTACAACCTAAGGGCCCCATAGGGGCTTTTTCGACACGGCGACACGGCGATTTTTAAAATCGACAACGCGACATTGGGGTTGTCTTAGAATCGACATAAGACATAAGACTTAGCGACACGCGACATGGAACTTTTCTTAAAATCGACACGCGACATGGACCTTTTCTTAAAATCGACACGCGACATGGAGCTTTTCTTAAAATCGACACGCGACATGGACCTTTTTCTTAAAATCGACACGCGACATGGCTACCCCCCCTCAGGGGCCCTAACCTACACATGCCGACCACGTGTTAACGCTACACTGTTGCCTTGCTACAATGTAATTTCTTCCTTATCCACAAAGACCTATTGATCGAGTGCTATGTACGCTCTACTACCCCAAGGAAGATGCCCCCCCTCCCCCCTCCCCCCTCCTCCCCCTGCCGAAACCCCATTAATAGCAGACGGCCTTTAGATCACTGGCGAGCTGGGTCCCCCTTCCCCCCGCCCCCTCCTTTCTATCGGTCGCACCTTATCTCCGTGACTCAGTAAAATACATGCCAACTGTGTATTAACCCTGACTCCACCCCCCACTGTTCGTACCCCGCTATTGGCGACACTGGCGGGAAGAGAAGGAATAGAAGAGAAGAGAAGAGGAGACTGGAATTCGAGATCGATAGGACGCAGGCGTGGTCAGCATCCGCCGCGCAGGGCACCTGCTGTCTCCAGAGAGAGCGTGACCACCACCACCCCCCACCCCCACCTTCTGCCCCCACCTCCCCAAGCTGTACCCTCAGTTCCTTTCAATCACATCGCCTGTCCACAATAAGTCAAAAAACCCGAGACCCGGCGTCATGTCCGGCGCTGTCGCACGTCCCGATGTACGCCCCATGTCGCCACCCATTTCCTGGCAGCAGTTTTTTCTCCAACTCTAGAACTCCAGTTCTAAGTCCTGGTTTCAGTCTCAGTTGCAGCCCTGACTCCACTCCCAACCCAAGTCACGTCTTCAGTTTGAACTCAGCCAGCCCTGTCGCGTACCATTTCTAGTCTTGACTCCAACCTCCGTTCTAGTGTTGGCTCCAATCCTAGGTCCATAATGGTCTACAGTTCTTATCCCCAGTGTTGTCTCTAGTCACAGGTCCGATTCCAATTTCAGTCACAATTTCAGTTCCTGCCCTACTACTTCCAGCTCCAGTTAAACGAGTTTTCGTTTCCGTTACAGGCCCAGCAAGAAAATAATTGCGAATTCCAAGTCCCAATTATTATTTATAAGCAATAGGCTGGCGAGTTCATCTGTAATTGGGGACACGGCACGTGTCCGGTGCGCGTATTCTACAAATAATGCCTCCCACAGCGACCATTAAGGGGTAAACAAAGCAGCCACGTGGTCACCAACAGTTATTTTACAATTTGAGTCATCCGCAATGAACTCAATAACGGAAATTGAATGCCGGGAACTACAGGGGAAATAGAGTTAATTATTGTGCCTCAGGTTCTTCAGGTCTTTGTCTATTTCTCTCTGCTCTGAGCATTACAACCACGGCGGCTCAAGGGTCTTAAATTGGCACGAGGAAAGGTCCTGATGTGGTAACCTACTTGAACGTGAAATATTTCATTTTACAAGGCGACGAAGGATCGAGTACCGCTTTGATGATATAAGTGGTTCCCGGTACAACGGGAACTAATGCTACAATCACCGGAACATATTTACTCAGAAACCGGCCGGAACGCCACCCACCACAATTGTGATGACGACAGCACATGGCTGAACAATCTCACGACAGAAGGCGCCACTCGTAGACGGTGGTCACGCACAGGTTCCCTGGAATGAACCTGTAGTAACACATCCACGAAAAGGGAAGAGGAAAAGAACAAAAACGCTGAGAGAAAGAGAGAATTTCAAAGAGAAAAGAGAAGACATAACCCAATGATACGCACCAAAGAAAGCAATATGGCGCCGCAGCACAACTTAGGGAAGTTTGGAGGATGCTATACCTATAACACGTGTGTAAGCACATCTTTTGTAATTGCGGCCTTACCAGGTCCTACATGGGTTGCACACGAATTGGCCAAGCCATAAACTCACAGAAAAGTACCCCAAAAATGTCGATCTAATCTGTCATGCCGACAACGGAGAGCCAAGCTGAGATGCTGGTTTCGTGCCGTTCCTCTCAACCGTTAGAGACCCAATAACGCACGTGACAGAACTACTAAAGCACGGATATACTCGCTCGAAATGAAAGTTGCTGACCCAAGCAAATGGGTTTGGATTTGGTGTTTCGTATGCCAATCTGGCTATTGTGTTGTGTGTAGCCACTGCCTCACACCGCTACAATTAGTTATCCGGGGGGCAATGTTATTCCGCCGTATTCCCCAGGATACGGCAATAACAGCGCTCTGTTGATACAGAAAGCTGGTGGGTGTATTTGCCCTGTTAGCAGCCCCTCAAATGATGCCCCTTCCCCTGAGGAAAGGGGCAAATCAACTCAAACGGTCACCCCAACATGACCCCCAATCGCCATTACCACCCACCCCACCCATACACCCCCAACTCCCACTCGGTTCCACACCCCCACGCTCCCCCTCACCGTCATCCCAACCCCACCCTGACCTCCATCCGCCACCACCCACCCCTGAACCCACCGTTATTGTCTCAAACTTAATTAATTAGGAGACACGGCTACGCCGCTCTATGGCCATGGCTATACATGTAGTAGCCAGTGGCTAGCCGAACCAGTACAGATAACAGCTGTCTGTGTCTTGGTGATTTTAAGAGAAAAGTTTCATTCTTTTCCACGGGCGATAGACTAATGTTACAATCGACTTGGCAAAATTGCGGATTACCACATGGCAGTTTGTCGTTCTCCCATTCCCGTGCCTCTGTGGCGGTTAATGTTAACATTCGGATGTAGTTCTGGTTCCACAGAACGATGGAGATGTAGGCGGGATGCACCCTGTGGTGCCCCGGGGGACACTTCCAGATATCTGTCATTCACCGGTGTTTTAGGCCTCTGTTACCCAGGGTAATCTCCGAAGCCCCCGTCCCCCACCTCGTCCTCCAGCCCCCTCCTCCGCCCCCCCCCCCTCACTGGCACATGCCCCCCTCCGTAACAGCGGTGAATTACGTGGCGGTTCAAATGTGGCGCCGTGGGCTTAGGACTGGTGAGGGGTTGTCGGGTGATTGCCATGGCGGCTATAGCCCCGCTAGCCCCGCTAGCCGCCCTACTAGCCCCACCATGGCCCTGCAAGCCGGGCAAGAAGCTACAGTTAGCATTCCACGGCCTGCCCCTTCTTTATTACCTCGCTCGCACAATGAGGCGGTTCGTAGTCTAGCCGTGATCTCACGAAGGAAGAGAGGTCTAAATCTATGTAACGCCTTCGTCTTTATAGCTCTGCTCTTCCTCCGCCCTCGTGCAGATTTTATGTTTGTGCGATAACTCGCCAGCCATTTTGCCCGACAGCACAATCATCATAGGCGTGAAGAATCACGTGACGTGACGTCAGTTCCGGTCGCCGTGTCGCAAAAAATTATCAGCCGATCGATTGGTAAGAAGACTGTTACACAACGTGGTAACGGTACGAGATGGCATAGACAATTCGCGATATTTGACATCAATTTCTACAGGATATTTATATTTTTTCATTAAAATAAATTACACTTATCAGAATTATATTCCGTCATATGCAATTTGGTCGAATGAGATTTGTCAAAGGCCTTCACATCCATTCGCTTTAACTTTGCTTTCATTGACATATTGTGTCATCAGTGACATTAAAATATTGTATTTTTATAAATGTACGATAGTCACTGAAATATTTGGTGATAACTTCTTTGCCATCGTTAAACTTGAACTAAAAACTCAGCTCTACAAGCTGTAGGGATAGCGATCTAAGCGACACATTTAGACACATTGGTTATACGCGGATTTCACATAAAATTGAAACTTTACTATGAAAACCACATACCCTTTAAATATTTCACAACGTTGTCACACTTATTTTGTTTCTCTTGTTACGTTTCTCTTATTTACGTATTCTTGTCTAACTAATCAATTAAAGTGAGATAGAGGGTAGAGTATCATTTATGTTTGAAGTCGTCTGCACAGAGTCAGGGTTGTTCTATGTCGGGAGGAACCGATCGTTTCTCCATCACTTACAGTTTCATGTTAGCCTGAAAATCCTGGTCAGTCTCAGGCTCCGGCCTGCGACGTCCAAAGGGTAACTTCATCGTGACTTCAGTCAATGTTTCACACCTAACACGTGTTATATATGTTATATCCGATGTAGTGCTGGACCTCGCTTATTATACCAGCAGCCATCTAATCCTGTAGAGCATTCCACGGGCGCTGTTCATTTTGTTCTTTTATGCGACATTGCCAGGGCAAAATATCATGTATATGATTAACCCGGCGTAGTGATATTTCACGGACGGTCTCCCTTGTGGCACGGTGTAGTTTATCGTGAATTAGTGGATCGCTACTGCAGGAACCACTGCACTGATATCCCTCTAAATAGCGCATTATTAGATCATATAATAATTGAATTCTACCCATATGATTATGCCTGCTTATATCCAACCGCAGGTATCTTCTAAGTCATTCCTTTCCGAAAAAGCGTGAGATAGGAATGTGCGTTAACTCATTCAACGCCAAGTTTTGCTTCGTTATTAAATATCCACTTCGATATGCACGTGGTACATGAAATGTTCCTTCAGTTTGCATATCCAATCGGGTGACGGCGACAGAGATCTGTATATATATATACATAAATATATGCGGAGGGGACAAAGCCCATAGCGCTGTGTCTGTCTCCGAGCGACTGCCGCGGTGGTTGGTGGCTGTGGTGGCTGTGATGGTGGTGGTTATGGTGGTGGTGATGGCAGCCGTCCGCTGAGCCAACACCCCCCGTCACCCCCAACCCAGTGTGGAGGAAGGAGCAAAACGCAGCGGTCAAAAGAAAACTTGGCGGTCGATGGCGGTGGAGAGAGCCCCGTCCGTCCGCGGCTGGCGCCCTCCTACAGGCGACAGGCGCTGCAATTTAGGCGCAACATTCTATCCGGCAAGGGCACTAGACCTGATGACCACTTCTTGCAGCGCGCCACCGCCGGCAAAAGCAACCAGCGGTAGGTACCCCGGCGGGTAGCTATAGCGGCGCGGGCGGTAGTGACAGCGGGCAGCGAGCCCCTCCCCCTCCTGGCTACCCCTCCCCCTCCTGGCTGCCCCTCCCCCTCCTGGCTGCCCCTCCCTCTCCTGGCTGCCCCTCCCCCCTCCTGGCTGCCCCTCCCTCTCCTGTCTGTCCCTCCCCCTCCTGGCTGCCCCTCCCCCTCCTGGCTGCCCCTCCCCCTCCTGGCTGCCCCTCCCCCTCTTGGCTGCCCCTCCCCCCTCCTGGCTGCCCCTCCCTCTCCTGTCTGTCCCTCCCCCTCCTGGCTGCCCCTCCCCCTCCTGGCTGCCCCTCCCCCTCCTGGCTGCCCCTCCCTCTCCTGGCTGCCCCTCCCCGTCCCTGTGCTTCCTTCTCCTCATCCTCCTCCTCCTCCACCCCATTTACCTTCTTCCCCCCTCTTCGATCCGCCTTGCGTGGTTCACAGTTAGCCCGCCCCCAGTGTGGCTGGCGTGCTGTGAATGTGGAGGTTGAAGGGTTGCTTAGCTTCCGGTTTCTGCCCTCCCCTACCCCACCCCTTTATCCCCCGTCCAGCCACCCCTTTACCCTCTTCAGAGCACTTGAGGCCACCTCACACCTCGCCCCGCCATCCCACACTGTCCACTCAGACCAACGTCCTGCCAAAATGTCCAATGTATGTATTCGAAGGGGGAAACATCAACAATCACATCGACTGCTGCGGAGGTGCTCTCCGCCTCACCCCCCCCCCCCCCACCCCCCACTCCCCTCACCCCCGCACCCCATGATCCCTCAGGGCTGCTGCTTCTCCGAGAATGACTCCTTGGACCAGATCAGGATCTGACGAGAGGGGCGGAGGGGTGAAGGGAGGGGTGGGGGGAGGGAGGGGGTGGGGGTATGTATGTGTGTTTATGAGCGAGAAGGGACTATTTTGATGAGTATAATGGGTTCGGGGCGATGTAGGGTGATAAGACCGAGTGATGGGGGGGGGGGCATACATCGACGGTTGAAGAAGAATTTGACAGTTGATTGGGGTCGAATCCCCCACCCTCCCCACCCTCCCCATCCTCCCCATCCCCCCTGCGCCACCCCACCTCACCGTCCTTAAATTGGCTGTGGGGGCAGTGTTAAGGAGATTCTCCGGTGCGGGGCTGGCTGCCCAGCCGGCGTGAACGAAACATCGCTTGTTTCCACCACCACGAGGGAGTCGGAGAAATCCAAGCATCCGGCGCTGCAAGGTCAACACCTAGCGCCAAGCATGGCGGAAAATAAACACCCCCCTTGGAATGGAATTCACTAAAACCACCCGTCTCCTTCCCCTTTCAATGCCCCCCCCCCCCTCCTCCCCACTCCCAACCCACACCACGCCCCGCCCGCTAATAGCGCTGATGAAATCACGAGATAGAAGATCCGCTTGGCACCGCCACCGTCGGTTCTCCTCCGTTTCAGCCGCGTTCCCTCTATCGCTTGAAATCTCCGACTAGCCTCCAAATTAAGGGGTCATAACTAGATATATACCTCTTCACTGCCTAATCCCGTCCTACTTTTTTTTCTGATTCTAACGGAAGGCATTGAACGATTCCCGCACTATATATACCCACCAAGCAGCCCGTGGGGGCCGCAGCTATCAACCCATAGTTCCCATAGCGTGATATAGATCGACCCCTCCCGCCAGATGCCAGAAGAAAATTCTTCTGCTTTTCCTCGAGGGTGATATTTCACCCCTCTTCGATCGATCTGGCTGAAGTAACCTTTCAAAAAATGATAGAGAGCATGACCTCGGATGACCTTCACATATCTTGACATGCGATAACTGAAGTATCAAACGGCGTTTCTCTCTCATGCCGCTACGTGTCGCTTGCGTCGCTCCTATATCTGCTGCAATAGTGATAGTCGGCAGCCATTTTCTGGCCACGTGTATTATTTTTGCGCTCGTATCTAAGTTTTTACGTGCAGCGCGGCGCCTTGCGATAAACGTCACAGACTATCAATGCACTCATCAATAGTCACTCCACCCCAACCTCCAGAGCGGGGGGGAGTGGGTAGTGGGGTCGGGTCACTCGGTGTTTACCCCCAGGAGGGTGAGTGGGTAGTGGGATGAGGTTACATACACACCCTCCATTCGTGGGAGGGAGGGGAGTGGGGTGGATAGGGGACTTGGGGTTACTAGCCCTCCATCCCTTCAGAGAGACGACAGCGGTGAGGGTGAGGGTGAGAGTGAGGGGGGGGGGGTGTAAATTAGTGTAAGGAGGCGATGGAGGTGAAATTGCAGTTACAATGGGGCAGTCGCCTACCACCTTCGACCCCCGTCCACTCAAGGAAAAAAACGACAGCAAATCCACACAAAGAAAAGCACAGGAGATGTAAAAAAAAACCGCTGGAAGCTGTAAAACAAATGCCAACGACTCCCATGAAATGGAGGTGTACAGCTCATCAACATGCCATGGAGGAGAGGAGCCACCTACAATTCTACAACAACTCAGGCCCGTTAGACCATAGTCACCTAGCCTGCCTCTGTGGATTTCTGCCGCAAGCGTGGTTACCCGATTACTGCGGTCTTTACAACCAAGCGGGGATGTTCGCTTGGTGTCAACCGGTCTTTACTTCTATGTACATGCCCCACCCGCCTCTTCTCCCACAACCGTCTAGTACCCGCCATTTTTGTCCCGTTTCAGCTTGGATGTCCTCAGGGGGTCCGTCCACGGCGCCATCTAACTGCGAGCGCCGAAACTAGCCGACACAAATCATGATGGAGTTTCAGTGACGCATTACCGTCTTCATTGTCCCATATATATACCCATATTTCTTTCTTTTTTTCTTTTTTTGCTTTTCCCGCCAAATGTCTGTCTGCCACTCGCTCTCCGCGTTCGTCGACCGGCAGACGACAGCGGGACCCACTGCCCGGCCCGGAGACTGCAGCCTGGATATATAGGCGCCGGCTGCTCAGAGCCCCGGGCGGCCGCAGACCCCCCCCCCCCAAACCCCAGGGGAGGCCATGTTGTGAGACTGGGGCCCGTATAGCAAACACCCCTTATCACCTTTGTCGCCATTCGCGGGATCGACTAGGGACCGATTTTTTTTTCACTTTTTTAATATTTGCTCCATATCTGTCCCAATTTAGGCTGAGGTCGGCTAATGCCCATTAATTAGTGGCGCTTCTAATATGGTAATGAGTCCCCCGAGTGAGGTAATCGTGACAGGCAGTAGAAATATAGGGGTGGGGACTGTAGGGGGCGTGGATCGTGGCGGGAAAGGTTGGAGGTTGGGGCGGGGGCAAGCAGGGTGTCCAGAAGATTGTGGGGGGAGTTAGCGATGGCGGTCTGTTGTTTCTTGCGGAACCTTGGTCTCAATCGGCGTTTCATTATCATGATATTTGGTGTGGCTGCCAACGATACGAATAACGCGTTGCCTGTATTTTAATTATTTTATTACATATTGTATAAGCAACCAGAAGACTATGAATTTCGTCATTACCCATGGAAATAGAATTGACATAAAAACCATTTTAGTATGAGTCGACTCATACCGTTTATTCTGTATCTGTTCAAGCTATATATATATATATAGTTATATATAGATATCTTTAAACACAGCAATGTACGTCTTTTGTTTCATATTATGTCAGATCAGGATTACAGACGACAAAGAAACTCATTTCGCAACTTCCGCCTTGTAACATCGTTGTGTTTCGCCCCACCTGCGTGCACATGGCGGTCTAATTAGGCCATGAGACCTGCCATAGGCCGGTGCCAAGGACCCATCCCCCGATCAGTTCATCCACAGCTAAGACCTGCTTGCCAACTAAGCTAGGGAGGCTTCCAGACACCTCTTTCGCCAAAATGCATCTCCAATAGGAAAGCTTGGCTTTCAAAACGTGCACATTTCTAGCATCGGATGTTTATGTCATAAAGCATACATTCCTGACAGAGTTAGCTCCTGAAAACAAACAGCCCTGCTTCGAATATCACGGGAATCAATTCCCCATAGTGCCAGCGACTGTCATATCATTAATATACAGACATCGGCGGTGAAGGGTATGAATTCGCGTATATGTATTGCGCTCCCCAGAGAGAGAAAACGCGTGTTAACACTTCGTTCCCTTGATACAGAACTTCAAATACTTTGGGTCGATAATCTGCCACCAGCGCAAAACCGCAACAGGTAAATTGCCATAGGAACCACTAGGCGAGAGATAAATAGACGCATTTGCGTTGAATGTCTGCTGCAGCAGCCTTCAACAAGTGTACAATAATTCACTGTGTGTGCGTATGCTGATAGTGTTCTTTCTCGCCTCTGTCTGTCATGTAACGACGCAATATCATGCGCTATCAATTGTCAAAAAAAACACCTGATATAGCCAGGGTGCAACTGCTATCACTGACGCCTTCCAGACGGCGCCTGCCATTGGAGAATGTGCCGTTTCCACAGAAGAATCACGAGTTACGATCAGCAACAGGACAACCACCAAATCAAAACCACCGCCTTCAATAAACATCAACATGAATCTCGCACTGCCACCGTTATCACCATCATCATCGTCGTCATCACCATGACTACCATCTCCATCATCACATAACCAGATTACGCATGGCCTATTTTTACGGCCAGCCCGCTTTACCCTCAGGCGCAGCAGTCATAATGTCCAAACTCCAGCATTTCCCATTCATTCCGTGAATAATCCCGGACACCATAGCAACAGCTGAACACTTTTTACTAATTGACATCTGGGACCGGATCATATAGGATCCGGAAGGGAATCGGATAAGCTTAGGACTTAGGGAAACGCCATAAAATCAAATCCGATCCAGACGTGTTTAGTCAGGATTCAAACACGCCACACATGATGCGGATATGTTCAGCAAAGATCCAGTAAAGTCATCCAGATTATGATCGTGTGATATCCGGACATCTTCAGACAGGATCCTGACACGACGTGCGCGATTCGGCTATGATATGGTCATGATCAGACAAGATATGGTCATGATCAGACAAGATATGAAAAAAATTAGACAAGATCCGGACATGATCAGGCTAAGATATGGACATGATCAGGCTAAGATATGGTCATGATCAGACAAGATATGGTCATGATCAGACAAGATATGGTCATGATCAGACAAGATATGAAAAAAATTAGACAAGATCCGGACATGATCAGGCTAAGATATGGACATGATCAGGCTAAGATATGGTCATGATCAGACAAGATATGGTCATGATCAGACAAGGTATGAGAAAAATTAGACAAGATCCGGACATGACCAGGCTAAGATATAGACATGATGAGGCTAAGATATGGATATGATCAGGCTAATATATAGACATGATCAGGCTATGATATGGACATGCTTAGACAGGATCTGGACATGATCAGGCTAAGATATGGACATGATCAGGCTAAAATATGGATATGATCAGGCTAATATATAGACATGATCAGGCTATGATATGGACATGATTAGACAGGATATGGACATGATCAGGCTATGATATGGACATGATCAGGCTATGATATGGACATGATTAGACAGGATATGGACATGATCAAGCTATGGTATGAACATGATCATGCTATGATATGGACATGATCAGACAGGCTATGGACATGATCAGGCTATGATATGGACATGATCAGGCTATGATATAGACATGATTAGACAGGATATGGACATGATCAAGCTATGATATGAACATGATCATGCTATGATATGGACATGATCAGACAGGCTATGGACATGATCAGGCTATGATATGGACATGATCAGGCTAAGATATGGTCATGATCAGACAAGATATGGACATGAACAGGCTAAGATATGGATATGATCAGGCTAATATATAGACTTGATCAGCCTATGATATGGACATGATTAGACAGGATATGGACATGATCAGGCTAACATATGTACATGATCAGGCTAATATTTGGGTATGATCAGGCTAAGATATGGATATGATCAGGCTAATGTATAGACATGATCAGGCTATGATATGGACATGATTAGACAGGATATGGACATGATCAGGCTATGATATGGACATGATCAGGCTAAGATATGGACATGATCAGATAGGATATGTACATGATCAGGCTATGATATAAGCATGATCATGCTATGATATAAACATGATCAGGCTAAGATATGGACATGATCAGGCTAAGATCTGGACATGATCAGGCTATGATATAAACATGATCAGGCTAAGATATGGACATGATTAGAAAATATATAGACAAGATATGGACATGATCAGGCTATGATATAAGCATGATCTGGCTATGATATAAACATGATCAGGCTAAGATATGGACATGATCAGGCTAAGATCTGGACATGATCAGGCTATGATATAAACATGATCAGGCCAAGATATGGACATGATTAGACAAGATATGGACAGGATCAAGCTTTGATATGGACATGATTAGACAAGATATGGACAAGATCATAAAGAATCCGATCTGATCCGGGCATATCTAGCCATATGAGATCCGGAATATCGCCGATAAAAAAGACCCACATGAGGTCGCGATCCCTCAGGGAGGAGCCGGAAATGATACGGACCTAATTCCACCAGATCTGGCCACGCTCCAACTTCATAGGAGTGACGTCATCCGGACAAGACCCAGACATCCTGCGGATAGGCTCAGGTAACTACTGGGAGCTGGGGATGGGTGACAAGTTGACAGGATTAAGAAGATCGCAAGGTTTGGCTGTAGGGGTAGAGGGCAGGGGTAAGGTGAGGGGGGATAGGGGGAAGGGTAGGATGGGAAAGGTAGGGGGCAGGGCTAGGAGGGAGAGTAGGGGGCAGGGGTAGGTGGGAGGGGTAGGGCCAGAGAGGAAGGGGTATGGTGGGAGGGATAAGGTGGGAGGAGTAAGGGGCAGGGCGAGGAGGGAGGGTAGGGGGCAGGTATCGGATAGAGGGGTAGAGTGCGGAGGGGTTGGGTGGGGAGGGGTTGGGAGGGAGGGGTAAGGGGCAGGGCGAGGAGGGAGGGTAGGGGACAGGTATCGGATGGAGGGGTAGAGCGCGGAGAGATTGGGTGGGGAGGGGTGGGGAGGGAGAGTTAGGCGGTAGGGATAAGTTGTCCCGTCGGGCATCGTTGGCAATGTATTCAGGGACAACGATCCCCTATCTGTATGTTTGGGAGGGAAGTGGAAGGCTCTGAGGTGGGGGGGGGGGGGGGAGGGTTGCTGGACGGCAGCCTCTTAAATACAGGTACAGGTAACAGCACTCCACTTACAGGACGTGGAGACGTGGGATTGCGGGGGGTGGGGTCCTGGAGGACGAGTCCAATAAGAGGATGTTGAGACCTATTCAGTCCCTATATTTGGTTGGCGGTCCGCAGCGGGGGATGGCAGCATCCTTGGCTGGATGAGGATCAGTGAAAGAATGGAGGAGGGGAGGCAGGGGTGAGGGGGGGGGGCGGATGTTTTCAGCATGACGCACGTCACTTGGGGTAGGTTAGCAATGCCGTAAACCGGGAAGTGGCCAAGGTCTCAGAGGGGACAACAGTAGCCACTCATTCTCCGCAAGGTGCACATTTAATCAATGAACTGCGCGGTCAAAGCCGCAGAACAACATCAGGGGCCAACAATTTACGATGGACAAGCTAAGTCATCGATCTTCACGTAGAGGGCGCCCTACTGCGACGGTAAAACTAGGTCTCGGGGCCCAGTTGACGGTAACGTGACGCAGCTAAATTTGCAGATCATTGAGAAAATGGTAATTTTGAAGGAGAAGGGCAAAGAATAAGGACAAAAATCGATAATTTAATATAGGCAGTTTTCCCCGGATCCATACATGTTTATGTTCCATGCTTCATAAAGTACAAAAAACCTCTATTGACACGAAACCAAGATTAATCATAAGACTATATCCAATATCGCCAGGGCGCGCCACGAGCCAAAACGGGGTGGTCATAAAATAGGAACTCCATGGACCGTGGTTCTTGTGTCTATATTTAGCACTCCTCTCGAACCATCCGTGACATCGGCGAGGCTTTACCGGTGACTGAAGCAACAATAGTTTGCATTGTGCTTCGTGGTCGACTTCTATAATTATCCGCTTTTCTAAAGGGTGATGATGAAAACAAAATCGCGTGTCTAAATTCTAAATGACGCATCTCGTCGCTGTTCTACATCGAGCAAACCACGTGTTCCCGTGACCGTAATTTCCAGTTTTATAGCATTCGCGAGTGCGCCTGGCTTTCCTCCTTTCCACCCCCGGTGTCTTCAATAAGAAGAACAAACAGGAAACGGCTCCCATCTCCCGTCCGCCCCGTTACGTGCAATTTCGACCGTAATGTCGCTGGTTTGATAGAGGTTTAAAGAAGCCCAGAAACACATTAGGCCATGTGATATTCTACGCTGCGGACAATTTTGCGGAAAATCCCTTTGAAGTCAGCCACGTGCTTGCTTAGTCCCGCAGCACCGGAAACTGCAATTTCGAAACGCCTTGGGCGAGCATAAAATTTCCTCCAGAAAGTCTTGCACATGTTGTTTATAGACCAAATACTGGTGAGTAAGTTTTAATTTTGTCGCTTTTTGTGTTTTTTGGGGATGTTTTTTATTCTTTTTCATGAAAACGTAGCACCACGCTGGAGGAGCGGTGCTCACCCACAGCCAAATGACAACATAAGACACGCTGTGTAAACGGTTGGTTAGCCGGCTAAGAGTACTTAAAAAAAGTAATCCTTGCGGACCTTGCTTTAGTAGCCGCACCACGCCACAGAAGATGAAAGGGTATGAATTTAACATGTAGCGACCCAAGCGGTAGATGCCGAACTAAATGTAGAGATCCCTGGGATGACCGTAAGGGGGCGCCATATCCTTGTGGGGGTTAACCAGGAAACTAAACTGCCCGGCCATTATTACGTTGTGACATTGCGGCGGCATAAACTAACTACAGGACCTTGTGGAATCGGTCTCAAGCTCAACGCACACTTTGGCTGTTTTTGAATGTTTTCTGCTTCTAGTCCGGACATAACACTGGAATATAATGCGCCTAGTGCTATATTCGTGTGACAGGGGGGTGGGAGGGATCAATGTACCTGCAATGCACAGGACAGACGGCAGAGTCTTTGGGCGCTGACAGCCTGTCAGCCACGCTGCAGTGTCGCTGTCAGCTGCACCGCAGTTGGCTGTCAGTCGCGCCGCACTTTTTCCCGCCCTGCGCGTGGCGAATGTCGTCTGCTTCTGCCACTAGTGGAACGTTTCTCTACGCGTATGCGCCTCACGCGTGCCCGCTCTCCTAAAGACGGTTAATTGATCTTCCGTCTATTGTCGCCCACACCACGTGACATCCTCAAATATATCACTCTCTATGCCTATCGATTCATTGACCAACCACCCTCCATGCCCCCCCCACCCCCTCCACCCAGCCCCTTCGGAAGGGACCCTAGGTTGGAATGAGTTTGGTTGTGTAAGGCGATCCACGCACGAGAATTTGCTTCAAGCTCGATACCCCGACCGAAAGAGGTGCATAACCACGGCACCAGCCGCTAGAATAACAATTATCTGTGGCATATGTTGACCCAAGCCTAAGTGCGTCAACCCGCTTTAACTGGTCGTTTTACGGTCCAATCAACAAAAACATGTGATGGGCACCCAATGTATAGTGGTAGTCATCGAGGAACCGTGTCTGCAACAGTAACAGCGTTGCAGTCTGCATGGCTCTAACCCAAATGATTCCAAGGTCGTCCCTGTAGATATCCATACGGCTATTGAAACTTGGCCATTGTAACCAAGGGAAGACATAATCCCGTATGCACTCCACGTGAAGCTTGTCATGTTGACAGACTTCACGTGGGACGCCATTTTGTCTTTGATCGCACACTCTTTACTTGTGGGCTGCGCTTGACGGTAAGAAGTAATCAATAGACACCACACGGCCATGGCATGAATGGAGGACGCAATATATTCAATAGCTTGCAACAGGAACACATTCTGGGCAGATCGTTTCATAAAGCAATGTTTAAAGAAGATAGACCTAACCCGTAAGGTAATCGTTAAAAAGCAAGCTCCGACAACTGAAGCAAACTCATTCAGAGATCAGGGATGAGCGTAGGACTATCGCCAATACTTCCAGGTCCAGGCCATAAAAAGTAATTAGCTAGGTAACTACAAAACAATATTTGCGCTATAGTATCTTTGTAACGGAGAGTTTTTTTAGCCTATACAACAAAAAGCTTCGGCAGTTGGCAATCGGCAAATAACAGCAGAGGAGAAGGTTACCCGACGGGACTATCGTTATGACTGGCTACTACCCTCACCATGCTGCATATGCACCGTCCATGTCAATGTCTAGGCAAGCGGGGTGGCTCCCCGCTGCGGTATTGACAGGAAGTTGATCTCAACAGAACGCATGCACTCATCACATCGGTCCTGGAACGCCGCGAGCACCTGACCAGAGCCGTCCCACAACTTGAGTGTTGGTCTCGTACACACCGGCGGGGATGTGGCCACATCGACTAGAATAACCTTAACCCTTTCGCCCCACCACGCCACTTTTAGAAGGAAGAGAAACAAAAACATGTTTATTCTGCGTGGCAGGTGCTTTAGGGCTCCCCGGCCCAGTTCAGTAAAACGGCTTTTAATTATTTGATCAAGTTGTGGCGTAGACAGAGGCCTTTATGTCTTATCTTACAGTAGAATACGTACGACCTAAGAGGAGCTTCAGCAGTGTTAGTAACCATGATTCATTTGACTAATGTGCGATATTTTCGGTGAATAATTTCAGAATGATTGGAATAATCGAGTTAATAAATTCCTGAATATGCTATGCAGTTTAGAAATTAGAATCGTCATTATCAAGTTGTTACTATTATTAGTGGTATTAGTAAAATTATTGCTATTAATATTATCATTAGTTTTATAATTATTATTAATATTAATAATACTGTTGTGATTACTTATATAAATGTCATTGTGAATATTAATACTATTTTATTATTTTAATACCTGAATTATTGTAGCTTTGTTATTATTTAATTTTATAATGTGCTTTCACATAGCTTTCACATGAAATATGACGACATAATGGTGCTGAGGATGACTGCCGCCAATGCTGCTGTGCCGACATGACTGGACACGATCGAGGGTCCTCGCTGAACAGTGGCAAAACGTGGTGATGGAGAAAAAGCTCCTTCTATGCAATTCATGCTTGATATCCCGTAGTTATACCAGAACAAAGCTAATCTCATGTCTGGGTAGTTTTTCGCTCAGATTACTGTTTTGGCGTCTCGAGCCAAACACAAAAGCAGATCTCTATGTACAATACCTGTTCGCTATGACACCCCTCCCCCCTCCCCCACCCCCTCCGTTCCTCTCCCCTCGCTGCTTCGCCCCGCCATCCCCCTCCCCCCATCGCTTCCCCTCTAGACATCCCCCCCGCCCCACACCGCCTTACCGCCTCTCACCCCTTGGGACTGACTACCCACCATGGCTGAAGTAACATGTGACTGGGGGGCAGCGAGGCACCGCAAGCAAAACGCTTCATGAATCCCTAGGGCAAAAACGGAAGAGAACCAGCAAACAACAGGCTGGCGTATCCCGGGGTTAGCTTACACGGCACGCTACTTCTTCCTATTGTGGCTGTTCCCTTTTTACCGCGCGTCCCCCGAGGTAGACCAATAAAACGTGTCAGTTACTGGCGTGATCATTTTGGTATTAACGACCATGTTAATGCCTAGGTATAATCCGTATCCGCCTATTTCTCGAGTCTGCCAGCCCCCCGCCCCCTCCTTCCTCTCCCTCTCATTGGCGTGCGCTGGCGGTTGGATGCATAGGGTATGGAAGTAGTCATGGGGGGGGGGGGGGGCAGAGGGGACAGGGGAGGGAGGGTGGGTGGTGGAGAGGCCATGGAGGTTTTTGCTTGCTGGTTTTCTACTTCCTGGGGCTAGGGAGAGCAGTGTGGGAGGTGGGGGGCAGGATTCGTGGGAGTAGGGCAGCCGGGGTGTGTATAGGAGGGTGGCGGTGTAAGGGGTTAGGCCTCCCGAAGATGGAATGGTGGGTAGACAAGCGGGAGGAGGCGGAGGCCTGCCACCAAAGGACACCCACGGAGACAGACGCAGCGGAGGAGCTTTTTTTTAACAGCGTTTTACCGCTAATACATCCGCTATGCAGATTATATCGATGTATTCCTACGCAGCCTCGTGTCACCCGTGGTGGCGCGGCTTCGGCGAGACGACCCGACCACACCGGAGCAGATTTCACGAGGCCCATAACCCACCCGGACTCTATCCGAGTGGGCCGAGGATTAGCGGTGACGTCATTCAATACGCACTGGCCGAGAAGGATCAAAATAAATGCCGAGCTTCACAAATTCTTATCATTGGTGAGCCGAAAATGTAAAAAAAATGTTGAGGTCGAAAATAGCTTTAGGGCCATCCATATCGCGGGTGGCTTAAGAAGAGCTATCACGATTAATGCCGAAAAAAGGTGCAGTGTTAACATTCATGAATCGCCGCTTGTCAGTCCTGCATTCCTGAATATCTGCGTCCATCGAAAGATATTTTAAAAATAGTTTCTGATAGAATCTGAGATAGATAAGTTTGTGATTGATTGTAAGCGCCAGTCATCAATCCATGTCCATTCTGAGGGGTTTGTACCTTCGTCGTGGGTACCACACTGGCCGTGACTTCCAACCAGGGTTTGACCCCTGATCCCGCTTGGATAATGTCCTGAGGATTTCTGTTAAGACGTTTGTTGATCTGTATACGACTCATTTCTTTGTGAGAAAAGGTTCGTAATCGTCCCGGTTTAATCCATGTATATACACAAAACGCCGATCTAGTGCCTCAAATTAGAATTTTACGAGGCAAGTTTGCTCGACAACGTCTCATGAATTACTCACATGCTAAATAAATACCAGGGAAGGGCATCAATTTCATTAAAAAACACTCATCTAGTAGAAACAACGCATTCTTTTTTTAAAGGGGCATAGTTTCTTTCAATAGTCATCAAAGAACTGTCTCATGTCAGAGATCAAGTGGCCGGTATTCACAGAGATGTAGGTCATGGTATAGTTAGAATACTTGCAGATCAAATGGACCTTAGCAGTATTCAAGGAGATGTGCGTTAAATCACAGTGAATTCAGAATACTTGCTCCCGTCATTTCGTCAATGCGCATGAATTGTCAGTGCGAGTGGCTTTATAAATATTAAAATCACGTGACTGTCTCAATTTAAGATATATATAAATCCTATGTTTATGTATATAATCTTTATCGGCCATTACCCGATTGATTACACGCCACCCCCCCCCCCCCCGCCACCCACCCTAGCGCAGAATAACAATATGATTAATACTATCTACCCCTATCAGTCACAGATGGTTTCATAACAGATCCCAATAACACATTACCATGTCCAGTCAATTGATAGGTTCAGTTCCCGGAAATACAATGGAAGATGATGGGAAGTGGACCAAAGTGCCACTTACCAAGGTCGCAGTCACCCGCGGTTACTCGCACCCGATGTGATTAGGTGCCGGTCGTGTGTTGGTTTGGGCCCTTGGTTTATACGTGGTTAGTTGGACTTGCGCCCATAAGTTGTGTCTGGGAAAGGGTTCCGTCTATTACCGCGCCGGGGTCCAGCGTCAATGGGCACTGCACCGAGCGGGTAGCTGGCCCAGGATTCATATTGTCACGGTGACGGGTTGACCTCCAACCGACAAATTCCGGACGTTCCCTTGAAGGAATGGCGACCCTCCATATTCTGTCATCACCTCAACCCCCTACCGTGCTACATATCTGGCCACCCTCATCCCCGCCCCCCCCCCCACCCACACCCGCCCTGTACCGCGCTCTGTTTATCGCCTTCCCCTACCGGTCTACTCTAACTGTATCTTTATCGTTTTCTCTCCCGCCCTCTTGATCTATCTTTCTGTCTGTGTCTTGCTTCTTTCTTTTACTTTCTCACTTTCTCTCTCTCTCTCTCTCTATGCCACCCCCCCCCCCCCCGCCCCACCACCATCGTCTCCCCCCCCTGACTGCCACATCGCCGTCTCCCCCGGCACGCCTGGCGGCCGCCCGTAACTATTGACAACGCCATCCATACCCGTCCGACTCCCTGATCTACGTGTGACGCCCTCGATCCCGGCATAGCCACGAGGTTACGGACGCCATTTCTCATTCGTGTTTACCGCCAAGAAATACTTTGATTATAGCCGCCATCGACGCGTCCATCCATGGTGGCCAGACGGGTGGCAGGACGGGGGCACCTGCCACCCACACCCCTCCACGCCATACCCCTCAACTACCCGCCGCCCGCCGCCCGCCGCCCGCCGTCCCACACCCCCCCCACCGACCCCTTCTTCTTGCCCCATTTTCTTCCGCCCACATCATGGTCAAGCTTTCATCCGCAACTTTCTCTCTGCATTGCATTACTCAACCGCGGTGCCATATCACCATCTCACGCCAGCCTTAATTCCCAACCCAGTGACCACCCCTGCTCTGTCGGAACTACATTACCCACCCAATGCAACCCCACCCCATCCCACCTTTCACTTCCACTCTCAGCCCACTCACTTCACCATATACCTACCCACCCAATGCCACTCTACCCCACCCTTCACTCCCAATCTCAACCCACCACTCACTGTGCCACATATACCCCCAGTAACCTACCCATCTAATTCCATCCCACCCCATCCTTCACTCCCAATTCCAACCCACCACTCACTCCACCACATACACCCCTGTTACGTTGCAAAATGTCCGCCCGTTGCAAAATGTCCGCCAGGCAAATATCGTTGCATTATGTCCGCCCAAAAAGCAATTCGTCGTTGCAAAATGTCCGCCCGGAAAATATCGTTGCATTATGTCCGCCCAAAACTCAATTCGTCGTTGCAAAATGTCCGCCCGGCAAATATCTTTGCATTATGTCCGCCCAAAACTCAATTCGTCGTTGCAAAATGTCCGCCTGGCAAATATCGTTGCATTATGTCCGCCCAAAACTCAATTCGTCGTTGCATTATGTCCGCCCACTGCATGATGTCTTTGTCGCATGATCAGCTCTATATACCTATCATTTCTTACTATATCATGAGCCGCCCATTTAGCTCAGTATCTTAAGTAGCGCGCTTGACATGAGCTCCGCTCTGGAACTGAGAGCCTAACGGTACGCGAGTCGCGAGCCCTTGGTAAGGGGGGGGGGGGGTGGGGTAAGCCCTACCCGGGCGACTCTCAGCATAATGGCGGCATTGCGGCGACACCCCCCTCCAATTTCTCTTTCTCTCTCTCCATCCCCGTGTCCCCACGTACCCCGTTCCCCACCTCCTTGTTCTAAAAATTTCAACATTTGATGACTTTTGCAGTTTTCATCATTAAGTTATAATAGAGACTTCTGTTGGTTTCACAATAGTGAAGGAAGGACAGATGTGAACTTCAGCATAAAATATGCCGAGACCCGGTGGCGGGGGGGGGGCGGGGGGTACATACAAATGTAATATAACCTTATTTAAGTTGCCCCATACTTGTTCCATTATGATTATGCGATGATTTTTGTTTCACTGTTTTTTTTGTGTTCTTTTGTGGCTCCTATGCTAGCGACCTTCGTGGTCTTAATAGGAGTCTCCAGAGTAAGAATTAGTTAATTTATCACGTTTTAGTGTATTTGACGATTGCATGCATTCGATCTTGCTCAAATAAATGATATTGAATTGAATTGAATTGAATTGAATAGGTTGGGGGTAGGGGGTCTGCGGTAAAGCCCCCCCCCCCCTTTTCACCTCCTAAATCCGCTCGGTCGGGGCGTTTTACCACCAAAATCCGCTCTGTCGGGGCGTTTTACTACAAATTCCGCTCGGTCGGGGCGTTTTACCACCAACATCCGCTCTGTCGGGGCGCTTTACCGCTAAAGTCAGCTCGTACGGGGTATTTTTTCCCGGCAACCCGCTCCATGAACGTACATTTTCAGAGCCCCCCACCCCTCCCCCCCCGGTCGCAAGTTCCAATGGATCCTCCCCCCACCTTTTTTTTTCAAATTCCTGGAATCGCCCCTGCAGCATGTTACTTTCTTGTCAGTATCTGAAGTAAATACTCTCCAATTGTGCCTACCGTTAGCAAAGATTGTCCATTTCATGCTCACGAATATCACCACGTGTAAGCGTCGCTTAGTGTATGGATCGATCTATTCAGCCGGCTCGATCAAATAGGCCATCGTCAATTTCTCGATTCACCAATACTTATTGACTCTGTTATGCTGCCTAGGGCACCTACCCAAACAATCGACATAGACAATCATATATTGCTTTGTAGGCAATCACACGATGGCTGGACCGGGCCAAGAAGCCCCTCGATGCCATGAATAATGGTTGAAACATGCCCAAGACTTAGTCTCGGGGTCGAGATATCACGATACATTGTCATAGTTTACAGATAGCATGTTTTACTAAATCTGACTTTTGCATACGCTTTATGCTTGGAATGTGGGCCTAGTTCATTGCTCGATTACCCCTTAGTCGAAAGCAAGCGGCGACCCGCATAGATGTTGCCTTTGCACCCCCGCCTCCACTCCTCCTAATTGTCTACATTCCAAGTAAATGGAAGACGGTTGGGGGAAGGGCGACTCGGAGATAAACGGGGCACCCGTTTTATCATCTAATTACATTACCCTGAACCGCCATTGGGTCCCACCCGGGGATCCCACGTGTGCCCTCATCCAATCTACGTATCTCCCTACACACACGAAATGTAATAGAATGTGCTTTCTGCGATTATATATTTGGGTTGCGTTGAAAATTCCTGTTCACGTTGACGTTGATACGAAAGCTTGTTAGGACCCTTCAGATTGTTTTTTTATTAATCAACATTTTTTCTGCTTGTCAACCAGCAGTTAAATATTCAAACCCGGAGTAGATGCTTTTAAATGTAATAAATGATTTAAACCTGAATAAATTATTAAAACTGGGAATTAAGTATTCAAACCAGGAATAAGTTATTCAAACCAGGAGTAAATGATTCAAACTCCGGATATGTGGTGTCAAATCTGGATCTGTCGGGTCAATCTGGATCCCGAAATCACAAAAAAGGCACACGTTTTTGGTTTTTAAAGCAACCTCTATTGTCCCATTTACATTTTGCATTTCATGGTATTATAGGTCCCCACGAGGTCCATGTGATCTTACGAGTGCTAGACAGGGGGTTTTCTCATTCCATTCGGCATGTCAAACGGAGACAACGCTTAGCAAGGCTCGTAATAAACGTAAGAAATTCTTATTCTTGACAAATATCTCCTTGAAAATGTGCAATGCGCACGTTGTAGATTAAGATAATCCACAAGAAAGGCAACATATGCCGTGGAATTAAACCTATAATCATGTTACAAGCCTTTTGATAGTGACAGGGCAATACAATTGGAAAGGTAATTCATGTATTGTGACACCTTGATTGGATGAAGGGCCATATTTATCACGGTCCATGCATCGGGAAGAACAAATGGAC
Organism: Arenicola marina; assembly: GCA_964019135.1. Classification (NCBI taxonomy): domain Eukaryota; kingdom Metazoa; phylum Annelida; class Polychaeta; family Arenicolidae; genus Arenicola; species Arenicola marina. Next base: position 18,514,489 of record OZ025261.1, read on the forward strand.
GCATGTCACAACGTGGAATCGCTTTTCGGCGAACGGCTTACCATAACTACCATGATGACGTAACGGGAAGCATATAGGAGTCAACCACGCCGTATTGACCTGTAAGATCCTGATTTAATCCATCGTATCAGTATTTGACTATGATCATCTCCAATAGACCTCTAGGATCCCAATTGGATCCCCAGGATCGGAACTGATTCATAGAAGCCCGATTTACACTTTGGATCCAGAGCGGATTCTTCACAATTCGATTAGGATTGACCCTTCTGATCCATATTTGTGCCCTCAGACCCGGATTTGACCTCTTAGATCCATATTTTACCCCTTAGATCCAAATTGACCCTTCTGATCCAGATTTGACCTCTTAAATCCAGATTGAACCATCAGATCTAGATTGACCCCTCAGATCCAGATTTGATCCTCAGATCCAGATTTGACCTCTCGAATCCAGATTTGACCTTCAGATCCAGATTGAACCCGCAGATCCAGATTTGACCTCTCAGATCCAGATTTGACCCTTCAGATCCAGATTGAACCCGCAGATCCAGATTGAACCCGCAGATCCAGATTTGACATCTCAGATCCAGAGTTGACCCTTCAGATATAGACGTGACCTCTTAAGTCCAGATTTTGACCCTTCAGATCCAGATGTGACCCTTCAGATCCGGATTGACCCATCAGATTTAGATTGACCCCTCAGATCGAGATTGACCCCTCAGATCGAGATTGACCCCTCAGATCGAGATTGACCCCTAAGGTCCAGATTTGACGCCCCAGATCCAGATGTGACCTCTGAAATCCAAATTTGACCCCTCAGATCCAGGTTTGACCCCACATATCCGGATTTGACCTATGAGATCCAGATTGACCCTTTAGATCCAGATTTGATCTCTTAGGTCCATATTATACCCCTCAGATTCAAATTGACGCTTCAGATCCAGCTTTGACCTCTTAGGTCCATTTTATACCCCCTCAGATCCAAATTGACCCTTCGGATCCAGATTTGACCTCTTAAATCCAGATTGAACTATCAAATCCCGATTGACCCCTTAGATCCGGATTGACCTTTCAGATCCAGATTTTACCTCTTAAATCCAGATTGAACCATCAAATCCAGATTGACCCCTCATATCCAGATTGACCTTTCAGATCCAGATTGACTCTTTATATCGAGATTTGACCCTCAGACCCAGATGTGACCCCTCAGATCCAGATTTGACCCCTTGTATCCAGATTGACCGTTCCTATCCCGGAGACACATGCCCAGATCGACACAACCCACCGTCACACCCCTCTCTTTCCTCCCCGTCATTGCTCACTCACACAAGCGGGTTTGAGCAGTCCCCACAGTAACCTTTTCTCAGAATTATTGGCCCCATCTGCCAATGATTAAGGACAGAATAAAAATATTGTGACCTTGAGCTTTGACCTAAATACCCCGCTAATGAACTTGACCGAGCCATGTCGGTGACACGCAGACGCACACACACACACACACACACACAGACAAATTGAGATATGTCGGAAACATCCGTCATAACAACTCAGACCGACATATAAAATTTAGATAATAACAGAACACACCGAGATTAGACTTTAAAATCTTACATTTTCGTTTTGAAAAAACGGAACCAACCGACATACCGGCGGACATTTTGCAATGACGAATTGAGTTTTGGGCGGACATAATGCAACGATATTTGCCAGGCGGACATTTTGCAACGACGAATTGAGTTTTGGGCGGACATAATGCAACGATATTTTCTGAGCGGACATTTTGCAACGACGAATTGAGTTTTGGGCGGACATAATGCAACGATATTTTCCGGGCGGAGATTTTGCAACGACGAATTGAGTTTTGGGCGGACATAATGCAACGATATTTTCCGGGCGGACATTTTGCAACGACGAATTGCTTTTTGGGCGGACATAATGCAACGATATTTGCCTGGCGGACATTTTGCAACGGGCGGACATTTTGCAACGTAACACACCCCTACCCAACCCTACCCACACCCAAAGGCCTTTAATACCCCGATCATAAGACCAAGCAAATGACTGACATAACTTTTCTGTGCCACGCCAGACAGTGAGGTCTCTCCTGCGCTTATTTTGGCCGTATTCTTTATAATCTTGGTAGATTATACCCTACCCCTAACCCCCTACCCTCACCCCTGGGAATAAGAGAGGAGTGGGGTGATGAGGCTGGGGGTATCGCCCTTGACCCCTTGACCCCCACACCCCCATCGCCTCTCTACCCCGGGATCGAAACTAGTCTGGGGTATGTCGCACTCGTAGATCAGATTGTCTTTGTTTTTAGGATGAACCGGAAGTGATATGACATTGGAGCTGAGGTATTGCCTAACGTCCTGACCCAGTCGTTATCCCCATGTGCCCCCCCACCCTGCCACCCCTCCTATCCATCCCGGAAAGTTGCCATGGCTGGTTTTCACTTCCGGTGGCTTGTCGGCGGGCAGATCGAGTCAAAGGTTGGCCGGTAGCAGACATACGTCTTATCGATAGCGGGCCACTGTTACTTATCGATAGCGGACTTACGCCCACCTCACTCCAGACTCCACCTCACCCCACTCCAGACCCCACCCCACCCACTCCAGACCCCACCCCACCCACTCACGACCCCACCCCACCGAACACCAGACCCCACCCTACCCCACGCCACTCCACCACACCCTGCAGCAAACGGCCACTCACATCCATCCATCCATCCATCCCCCGAGACCAATTCCCTCGTCCCCACCCTAGCTCAACACTTACCCCTAAACCTACACCTGCCCCTGGACCCCCCCACCCCCCACCCCCCCTTACCCTGGTCCCAACTGCCAAACTGTTACCCACCCTTTGGGAGCCACCCTATCAATTCTAATTCGTTCCCACCCAAACCCTATACTTTCACCCTCCGCGCCTCAGACCCACCCACCCCCATCTGTGTCTCCATCCGATTCTTCTATGCCTACACCGTATTATATGGTCATCCCTCGGTTCTGCACAATACCTCCCTCGCCGTCACCCTACACCACCCATATGCCTATACCCTGTGCCCCTCCATCCTTCCATCATTCACTCTACTCCCACCCGAACCCCCTTATCCCCCACCCATACACCTACACCCTGTGGCCCTCCTTCTTTAATAGCCACCCCATGCAAGTACTGCACCCTGTATCCAAGGGCATCAATCTTATTACCTAATCAATAAACAGTCAGAGACGACGAGGATGATATTGCCACCAAGTGGCGCCAGTGGTTCTACAAAATCGCGTCTGCATTACTATTCACCGAAAACAGACCACCATTTTACTTTGGGATTCACCTCATACGTGCTGAAAAAGTACGCAAATATTTCATATCAACAGTTTTACATTTTCCCTACGTTTTCACTATGATCATATAATGACATGCTGCACCATTGGCTCTATACTACGGGCCTAAAGTTCCATCCAACAATATGTAGGTTGATTAATGACTTGGCTCATGTAATGATAGGAACGTGGCATGAGTAAGTGAGTGAGGCAGGGTAGTGGCCACGCCTCCAATGGGGGTAAACGGAAGGCCAGATCGACCGAGAATGTAAGATTTTTTGGAGATCGATTATCTCGTGACGTCAATGCCGAGGACGGGCCGCTTTCGCTCCGCATCCCCTGTGTAAAGTTATAATCCCCACACAACGCTATATCGATATCTCATCGCTTTTCAATAGGATTATCCGCTCAGACCCATAGATGTTTTCGTCAATATAGACACCGTATGTCATTAAAAGAATTTGTAAAATGCGATCTCGGATATTAATACGTGTTTCTTATGTCAATAATCTACACTGATTCAATTACATTATGCATCCTGTGTCAATAGACAGGCCAGGTGCGTATTCATATACACCTGACACCATCTGTCATTGTTCCCCTGTCAATAGACACGCCTGGTGCGTATTCATGTACACCTGACACAATCATGTAATTATTCTCCTGTGTCAATAGACAGGCCAGGTGCGTGTTCACATACACCTGACACCATCATGTAATTGTTCCCCTATGTCAATAGACACGCCAGGTGCGTATTCATATACAACTGACACAATCATGTAATTATTCTCCTGTGTCAATAGACAGGCCAGGTGCGTATTCACATACACCTGACACCATCATGTAATTGTTCCCCTATGTCAATAGACACGCCAGGTGCGTATCCATATACACCTGACACCATCATGTAATTGTTCCCCTATGTCACTATATACTGTCTGTATGTTTGTCAATACAAACCCCATGTATGTATATCAATACAAACCCTATGTTTGTATATCAATACAAACCCCATGTATGTATGTCAATACAAACCCCATGTATGTATGTCAATACAAACCCCTTGTATGTATGTCAATACAAACCCCATGTATGTATGTCAATACAAACCCCATGTATGTATGTCAATACAAACCCCATGTTTGTATATCAATACAACCCGCATGTATGTATTTATTCTACATCTGACGAATCAATACACACCTTATGTATGTATTCAGCCTACATCAATACACATTTTATTGTTGTATTTAGTTCTTGTCAATATACACCCACGTCAATATACCCCCGTTGTATATATACACCCATGTCAATATACCTCCTTTGTATATATTCACCCCATGTCAATACACAACCTTTGTATGCATTCACTACGTGCCAATACGAATCATGTGTATGTATTCAAAATATGCCAATAACCACCTTATGTATGTATTCACCCCGTGCTAATACAAATTATTGGGAAGTATTCACCACCTGTGAATACATACATATAAATATTTACTCTCTATGCGACACCCCACTTCCTATCTCTCCGTGACACTGTAAAATCCAACGAAATTAACAAGATTATCGCCTGTACAGGAAAAATTAAAATATATTGATATGCGTATATGGAATGATATAAAGAACCTAAAAGCTTGTGCATGGCGTTGGCCATTACTAACAATGGGCAGTCATCTGAGCTACTTGCATGACGCTAGCTGTATTCTAGAATATGCAGGTTAATCTTAAATATTCACTCATACCAGCTTGAAACCAATATAGATTTCATTGGACATGAGCAGTGGTACTCCTGGGAGAGGGGTGGAGGCGGGGGACAGGGGGTGGGAGACCCATGGACTGGGAGAGCGTCTGGCTGTGGCCCATTCGGCGTGAGGGACAGCCCGTATGGCACTTCATGGGACATGGTGCCCATATTGGCTAGTTGGCCATGTCACTTGTCTGCTGATGTGATATGCCGGCGGAAATCTTAACGCCCTTCCACCCTAACCCAAGTAGTCTTTCTCCACCGGTCACCTCATCCATCCCACCCTAGTCAGCCAGCCAGCCTTCAGACTGGCTGACTGGCACACCAGCATGGCACCCAGCTTCCTCCACTGTCCAGACGTCTTCTGGGTCTTACCCTCGAGCCCCGCCCCGCCCCGCCCCGCTCCGCCCCATGGATACCGAACACCCCACCACCCAACCCCCAATAACACATCGAGTGACCGAACACCACAGGTATCCAACCACGGCCTCCGCCACTCACTAACTCCGCATCTACCCCTTTCACCCCCCCCATCCCCCCAAATCCCGCCCGTCGCCGCAGCCGCCGCCGGAGACTGCCAACCCTAACCCCTGCCCCCACCCCACCCCCAGCCCCCACCCCTGCTGGCGGGTAGGACCGTTCGTTCCGGCTCATAACAGGGTGTCTCCTTCCCCACCGGGGGTAGGTAGCACAGAGACTGCCATCCCATCCGCCCGCATCACTCATTTCTCCACCCTCCCTCCCCTACCGGGCCCGGCGACACCACCGTCAGCCCTCTACTCTCCACCCCCTCCCCGCTGTTTTATGTTAGGGTGACAGATGACGTAACCAACCCCTGACGCATGGTGCATCTTTAACGAGGCTTCCTCTAGACAGCACTGAAGGCGAAGCAACCGACAGGGGCCGGCCGCCATCTCTCGCCTGTCTCTGTTCGCCCTGCTTCTTCTTTCGCTCTTCGCCTTTCCCGCTTCGTTCGATCTCCGTCTTTCGATCTTCGTTTTTCTATCTCCGCCTTTCGCTGTTCACCATTCTCTAATTGCATTTCTCTTCCTTTTTCGACTCGCTTCGCATCTCTATGCCTGTGTGCTCCCATCCCCATGGGCCCCTGAGGGGGGGTAGCCATGTCGCGTGTCGATTTTAAGAAAAGGTCCATGTCGCGTGTTGATTTTAAGAAAAGGTCCATGTCGCGTGTCGATTTTAAGAAAAGTTCCATGTCGCGTGTCGCTAAGTCTTATGTCGCATGTCGATTCTAAGGCAACCCCAATGTCGCGTTGTCGAATTTAAAAAATCGCCGTGTCGCCGTGTCGAAAAAGCCCCTCTGGGGCCCTATCCCCACCCAGCTACATACATGTCCCCTCCCTCCTCCAATCACTCTTTTCTTCCACCCCTGACCCCTAGGGACCTCCCAGCTGCCTCGCCCCACTCCGACAGTGTTGTGTCCCTCTCTCCTGCAATGATCACTCATTGGTGCTGCATCTATCACACCTTGCCCCTACCCCACCCCTATACGTACACCCTATACCACTCTCTTTTTCAACCACTCGTATCTGTATCAGTCGTTTCTCTTTGTCTCTGCCACCGTCGCGCTATCTCTATCTCTCTCTGCCACCTTCTCTTTATCTCTTCTCTCTCAATCTTTCGTCTCATCCTATTCTCCGCACCGGAAGTTCAGAAATTCAGACCGGAGTGGGTCGTTGTCCTGCACCACAACAATGTGTCAGGGCACTCAAGCGGTGATATAACATTATCGCTAAGTCGATTGCACGCGAAGCAAGGCTTTTAACATCGTGGGAACATTGTTTATTTTACAGAATTATTATTGTACAAATGTATTTACTGTGCCACTCCGTTAAAGTGTTCGTGCCGCGATTTGTTTAGCTCGGAATTAACTTTGTTTCGGGAATCCTCCTTTACGAGGTCAATGACAGAGAGATACGTCAAGTTCAAAATTAATTAGTGTTTTATGCCGCTTCTGTGCACACACAGCCTAACACTAGTAAACAAAACTGGTCACTAAGTACTACACTGCACTGCTTCTTGTCGTCTTGCCATGAGTGTAAAACAGCCAGAGTGGGTCGTCCGCAGTGAATATATTACCCACTTTGCCATAGCGATTACGGAGCTGTCCACTGCATGATTTAGGATCTACAGTAACATGAAGGCTGGTGAATTAGTAAAATGATGGCACCGCATTGGTCTCGGTTGCCGGTAGATGGTTGTCAAATGCTTGATGTGACTTGATGGAAAAAAATACCATTGATTAATAGGACACGGTGTTCAGGGTCGGGGAATCATGGCATTGATGGATATGTCGATGAGCTATAGTGGTAAAGCGTTCGCACGGCCTCCTCTCCTGGTCAGATCATATGTTACGAAGCGTTATTATAATATTACCAGGGAATGCCTAGTACAACCTTTGGCTATGCTGTACGTGGTGTATTGTAATAACAGATCAATATGGCTCCACGACTGAGAACGCACTCGTCAGACCCCTGCATTCCGTACCGCCACCGTTAGTAAAACGTTGATTGGCTGAGGCTGGTCAATTTGGCGTTTTATGCCGACCCCATAAAAAAAGAGAGAAAAAAACACGGCATAAACAGCTCGAGGAGGGCGACGCAGGGTTACCACGCGAGGAGCTGGAGGCGCAGTATCCGTCATGGAAACCGATGGGGCTGTCTCTATCAGCCTCACACTTCTCAGTCAAGATAACGCATGTGTTATGCCGTTCACAGAGTGTCGGGGTGAACCCCTTTAAGTGGCTTCGTTTAAGGCAGTTTTCATTTTTTGGCATTTGGCTGTCATCGTCGTATAAAGCGGAAGTTCGTCATGTCGACAACACACCAGCCAACCAGCGGCGAGCTCTGGCTGGCACGTACAGTTACAATAACGCGTGCCATGGTCAAATTATACATAAGCAATATACATAAGCACTGTATTTTAGTTCAAGGTATAGTCAACATTATTACGACCGAGGAAGCGATTGCAGTAAATGATGCGCCTGACAATGTGGTTGCTGGAAGGGAAATAATCCGCGTTTATAGCCTCTAACATAGAAGCGAAAAAGTGTTCTAGTCTACATTATCTTAAATATTATGAAGTCCTGAATCAAGGACATATGGCAAATTATACATCTGACAGCAGTTTAGCCTAATATAGAAGCAAAGATATATTTTAGTCTATAGTATCTTTCATATCACTAAGCCCGAACAACAAAAACAGATAAGGTCAATAGTGAAGATGTCAGTGGTTGCTGATGGGAAATACGTGGCGTCTAGCTTCCGATACAGAAGCGAATATGTTCGGTCTATCGTGATATTTCAATATGAGGGCGCCATTGAAGAAAAAAAAGCTGACTTAATCACATCTCTTGTTGCTGATGAGAAAACATCCCGTCTTTCTGTCTTTGTGCTGCATTTCACAGGAAATGAGATAAGATTATGAAAGAGAGGCGTGTCTATGGAGATGACAGCTGGATGGGTAGGAACTTATATAGGACTCCGGGCTCGTTGACCTATTGGGCACAATTGACTAGTGGGCAAAGCACACAGCCACCGCGGTCACTTCTACAGCGTGGTCGGCAGTTTGGATGGGCCATAGAGGCACCCCCGGCCTTTGTGAAATCACCCCCTCCCCTCCCCTCCCCGCTCCTGCGCCTCACCCCCTCCTCCCCTCTCCCTAGACCACCGCACACAGTCAATCGGACGATTTAAGAGGATGACATCTCGAGGAAATACGGACAAACTATGGCGACGACCGCTCATTCGGCGGAACAATGTTCCCCGTTTATCGCCCATGACCTTGTTCGTATTGCGCCATTCGCCTTTGCGCGGACAAAGCCGCCTTGGCCGTGGGCGGCCGCCTGGCCTGGTCGCGGCCATTAGCTTCTCTTTATGGCGGTCGGGATGTCTTATCACAGAGCTCATGACCGGCACCCTCATTCCTACGTCACCAGTGGCAACCGCTATGACGCAAGCACAGACATGGCCATCTTTTTTTGTTCGGCCACCCCATAATGCTGCAGTGTCTAAATATCCTGCAATCTGCTGTGTTTTTTTTGTGTCTTTTTTTTCCTCCATGAAGTAATTACGTTTTTTTTTTTTTGTCATCGCCTCAGCTTTTGTACTTCTGTCTTGACGTTTTTTTGTGTGTGTTGGCTTTAATCGTTTGCTGACGGACACCTCGTTTTCCATCCAGACCCGGCCGCCCCACTCGCCCGCCTTCATAATTATTGTTATATATTTCTTTTATTTGCAACCCCGGTATCGCTTCCAATCTAGTTCTCTTGCATAGGTCCATTTCTATTTATCTCTCTATCTCTATATCATACACGCATCTCGTTCTGTCAAGTTGTTTTCTCTCTCTTCCGTTCTTGCTCCTTTAAATGCCATCCGTTACCCTCTGTCATCATCTATGCATTTCTTTCTGGCTTTAGCGACTTGTGGCCTTTCTCACTTCTATCTGTTCCAATCTCAACCATGTCATTGCCCGGTATACATCCTTCTCGCATATCTTTCTCTCTATGCTGCCCCTTCTTTTTTTTCGCCCGATGTATCTTTTGCTTCCTGTGTATATCTGTTGATTCTCAATTTTATTTTATGTTAATATATAAGCTTCTTTTTCTGTTACTTTCTATGTAATATATGTTTGTTTACTGGCGATGCATACCATTGGACAAAAAATTATGGTCGATTACCCCTGTGTGAAATTCTTCCACATTCCTTATTTTAGTGGCGCCTCATATTACCGCCAAAATGTGCACACGCTAGACGCGAACCCGCTCTTATTGGACATAAGAAAAGTGCATCAGGCTGCTTGTTTATTACTACTGATGCATTCCACGGACGTAAACAAATCAGAATATCAATATTAATACGATATCAAACAATTAAAAAATTAACACTCGATTAACACAAGGATGCCAACTATTGATTAGCCCTTCGGTGACCATAGAAACGTCTCCCCACCCAATAGTTCAATACAGCAGTAACACGACCTGTTGTTTTGGTGGCACTCTACCCAATGCCATTATACAGTTCTTTGTCGGACATGTAATTCATCTTTCTCTCCTACTGCCCACCCGACAGTGTCACCCAGGAAAAGACCCGATGCCGACGTCGCGCTCAGGCCCCTTCCCACTATCCCTTGCGCAACCGTCTCCGCCCAGACACCCATCACCACTCCCCCTCCCCCCCCCCCGTCCCCCACCCACACCCCTCCTCACCACACCACCCCCCTGGAATAGCCTAGGGCGGGGTGACGGGAACGCGACATCCGGGTACCGCTGCTCTGACGTACCACTGACGCACAAGGAAATTGATATTTGGCCAATTATAAAATTCCCGTCTCTGTCCTGTCCTTTTACATGGGCGGCGGGCCCAGCCCGAAGGTGACATAGGTCGCCAGTCCGGGAACAGTGAAGGTATCCATCAGCCATCTCCAGAACTATAAACTCTGCCCACTGATACCACCGGGAAGAGAAGGAAAGAGAAAACAAAACTTACAAAAGTCAATATCTTTAAAATGACGGTAAGGGCTGCAGCGATAACTGCATTGCTTTACTGACCTTTTCATGTTTTTTAATTCAGTTTTTTTATATAGTTATTTTTAAAGTAAAATCGCCAGCATTTTAACGATGCGAGCGATGTTTGACGCCGAAGTCTATGCCATTATGAGCGCCCACGCCAAGTCTGTTTTCCTCACAACTGGCGCGTAGCTTATCTATAATGTATCATGTCAGAATTGGGACACGAGGATAAAACTTGTCCGTGGGTGTGGTCGCCGAATCGGGCAGCCTTCAGGATAACCACGAGCCACCGATCCGGCTGAGGCGAATCAATCAAGGCACTTTGAGAATGAAATCAAGTGGACGTAAAAACGGGAGGCGACGCGAGAGGTTAATGGATCAATCAATAGTGTTCTTTCTGTATATATGGGCCATCGTTGAAATTAATGCATACACCATTGGCTGTGGCGGGCGGGACTTGATATATTACCATTTCGCCTTTCAATGATTTGATTAATGGCGGACATATCCATTAAACTGTAAAAGTAATAAAAGTCTCCCAACTTCAATACCTGGTCGATATGTACCTCTCCTGTAAGGCTAGATGGGATCTTCTTATACAGTATGAACGAAATATGAATCAAATATGACACAATATAATTGATACATATGATATATATATATACATGTACATCTAATGAAGCATTTGCTGAGCATGGTAGCTGGGATCTTAACATCCCAACGGATGTCGCAAAGAACAATTCGACACATGATCCCTGAGTACAACATTCTTTAAGACCAATCAGCTCATACGCGGTCACGGCTTTCAACGAATTTGTGTGTTATGCCGCTGTTGTGCCCACAAGGTCTGGAATGGGTCAAATGAACCTTCTCTGACGATGAAGGACGAATGAATGAAGCATGATACAGGTTGGGTGTCCGGACCCGGATTCGAACCCACGACCTATCTATCTGTATTGATCCACACCAGGGTAAAGGTAAAGGTAAAGGTTTATTTCGTACTGCTGGCCTTCGGCCCATAGTACAACATATATACAGAGTATGATATTAACACAATTAACGAGAACAGCTTTGTGAAAATCGATTACGGAGATTTGTTGCATGGTAGATGAAGTTTCCCAATGCTGTTAGCTTAGTAGGGTTCTTTGTTTTCAGTATATTTATAAATATTTGCCTAGTGCAATTGGAGGCGTATCTTAAGTATTTATTTCGCGGGTCCTTATATAAGTTACAGATAGAGAGGAAATGATATTCATCTTCCACATAACTGAGGCCATTTATATTACAATATATCCATATCCATGTCCATATCCACACCAGGGAGGCTCCTTCATCGCTACGAAATGCTTCTGTCAACAGTAAAATCCTCATAAATCGAATGTGCTTTGCACACACATTTCTGGCTTATGCCAGAAGCTTTTCGGTTCATCTAAGCGCGGGATTAAAAAAAACTAAATCGGGGCCAGGAAAAAGATCCGATATTGATAGGATTTGGGTTTATTCGGGGCTGGGTGTCGGGAAGTTCTCCTATATACAACGCCTCTGTGAACATCTTCCTTTGCTTCCCGTTCAGTAATGCCTAGCTGCTTAGATTTATATGTGCTTGGGTCCTCCATGCAGAACACGCCATGGTGCGCCATGAAAAACAGTGGCGGTGGTGGCGTCTGTACGCCCCGCGGGATATTTGATTGCATCATGACTAAGGCTTTGCGAGCGGCAGAGAGGCCCGGGCTCCGAAACACGGGCTGAGTGCCTGATGCTTGCAGTGGAAGGAAGGGTGCGAGAAAACCAAAGTGATGGTTCTTCCTCGCAAGGAAAGATGGTCTATGACAGGACAAGCAACAGGGGGAACCTTGAGAAGTGGAAAGGGGAAGCGATGGTGGTAAAAGGGTGTAGACAATAAGGTCATGGCAGAGACTAAAGCTGAGGGTGTGATGGTGGTACAAGGGTGTAGACAATAAGGTCATGGCAGGGACTACAGCTAGGGGTGTGATGGTGGTACAAGGGTGTAGACAATATGGTCATGGCAGGGACTACAGCTGCGGGTGTGATGGTGGTAAATGGGTGTAGACAATAAAGTCATGGCTGGGACTACAGCTGAGGGTGTGATGGTGGTACAAGGGTGTAGACAATAAGATCATGGCTGTGATTACAGATGAAGGTGTCATGGCGGTAAAAGGGTGTAGTCAATGAGGTCATGACTGGGACTACACCTGAGGGTGTGATGGTGGTACAAGGGTGTAGACAATAAGGTCATGGCTTGGACTACACCTGAGGGTGTGATGGTGGTACAAGGGTGTAGACAATAAGGTCATGGCAGGGACTACAGCTGAGGGTGTGATGGTGGTACAAGGGTGTAGACAATAAGGTCATGGCTGGGACTACACCTGATGGTGTGATGGTGGTACAAGAGTGTAGACAAAAAGGTCATGGCAGGGACTACAGCTGAGGGTGTGATGGTGGTACAAGGGTGTAGACAATAAGGTCATGGCTGGGACTAAAGCTGAGGGTGGTACAAGGGTGTAGACAATAAGGTCATGGCAGAGACTAAAGCTGAGGGTGTGATGGTGGTACACGGGTGTAGACAATAAGGTCATGGCAGGGACTAAAACTGAAGGTGTGATGGTGGTACAAGGGTGTAGACAATAAGGTCATGGCAGGGACTACAGCTGAGGGTGTGATGGTGGTACAAGGGTGTAGACAAGAAGGTCATGACTGGGACTACAGCTGAGGGTGTGATGGTGGTACAAGGGTGTAGACAATAAGGTCATGGCTGGGACTACAGCTGAGGGCGTGATGGTGGTACAAGGGTGTAGACAATAAGGTCATGGCAGAGACTAAAGCTGAGGGTGTGATGGTGGTACAAGGGTGTAGACAATAAGGTCATGGCAGAGACTAAAACTGATGGTGTGATGGTGGTACATGGGTGTAGACAATAAGGTCATGGCAGGGACTAAAGCTGAGGGTGCGATGGTGGAACAAGGGTGTAGACAATAAGGTCATGGCAGAGACTAAAGCTGAGGGTGTGATGGTGGTACAATGGTGTAGACAATAAGGTCACGGCAGAGACTAAAACTGATGGTGTGATGGTGGTACATGGGTGTAGACAATAAGGTCATGGCTGGGACTAAAGCTGAGGGTGGTACAAGGGTGTAGACAATAAGGTCATGGCAGAGACTAAAGCTGATGGTGTGATGGTGGTAAAAGGGTGTAGACAATAAGGTCATGGCTGGGACTACAGCTGAGGGTGTGATGGTGGTACAAGGGTGTAGACAATAAGGTCATGGCTGTGACTACAGCTGCGGGTATGATGGTGGCACAAGGGTGTATACAATAAGGTCATGGCAGAGACTAAAGCTGAGGGTGTGATGGTGGTACATGGGTGTAGACAATAAGGTCATGGCAGAGACTAAAGCTGAGGGTGTGATGGTGGTACAAGGGTGTAGACAATAAGGTCATGTCAGAGACTGAAGCTGAGGGTGTGATGGTGGTACAAGGGTGTAGACAATAAGATCATGACAGGGACTACAGCTGAGGGTGTGATGGAGGTACAAGGTTGTAGACAATAAGGTCATGGCAGAGACTAAAGCTGAGGGTGTGATGGTGGTACAAGGGTGTAGACAATAAGGTCATGGCAGGGACTAAAGCTGAGGGTGTGATGGTGGTACAAGGGTGTAGACAATAAGGTCATGGCTGGAACTACAGCTGAGGGTGTGATGGTGGTACAAGGGTGTAGATCATAAGGTCATGGCAGGGACTACAGTTGAGGGTGTGATGGTGGTACAAGGGTGTAGACAATAAGGTCATGGCTGGGTCTATAGCTGAGGGTGTGACGGTGGCACAAGGGTGTAGACCATAAGGTCATGGCTTGGACTACAGCTGCGGGTGTGATGGTGGTACAAGGGTGTAGACAATAAGGTCATGGCAGGGACTAAAGCTGAGGGTGTGATGGTGGTACAAGGGTGTAGACAATAAGGTCATGGCTGGAACTACAGCTGAGGGTGTGATGGTGGTACAAGGGTGTAGATCATAAGGTCATGGCAGGGACTACAGTTGAGGGTGTGATGGTGGTACAAGGGTGTAGACAATAAGGTCATGGCTGGGTCTATAGCTGAGGGTGTGACGGTGGCACAAGGGTGTAGACCATAAGGTCATGGCTTGGACTACAGCTGCGGGTGTGATGGTGGTACAAGGGTGTAGACAATAAGGTAATGTCTGGGGCTACAGCTGAGGGTGTGATGGTGGTACATGGGTGTAGACAATAAGGTCATGGCTGGAACTACAGCTGAGGGTGTGATGGTGGTAAAAGGGTGTAGACAATAAGGTCATGGCTGGGACTACAGCTGAGGGTGTGATGGTGGTACAAGGGTGTAGACAATAAGGTCATGGCAGAGACCAGAACTGATGGTGTGATGGTGGTACATGGGTGTAGACAATAAGGTCATGGCTGGGACTAAAGCTGAGGGTGGTACAAGGGTGTAGACAATAAGGTCATGGCAGAGACTAAAGCTGAGGGTGTGATGGTGGTAAAAGGGTGTAGACAATAAGGTAATGGCAGGGACTAAAGCTGAGGGTTTGATGGTGGTACAAGGGTGTAGACAATAAGGTCATGGCACAGACTAAAGCTGAGGGTGTGATGGTGGTACAAGGGTGTAGACAATAAGATCATGGCAGGGACTACAGCTGAGGGTGTGGTGGAGGTACAAGGTTGTAGACAATAAGGTCATGGCTGGGACTAAAGCTGAGGGTGTGATGGTGGTACAAAGGTGTAGACAATAAGGTCATGGCAGGGACTAAAGCTGAGGGTGTGATGGTGGTACAAGGGTGTAGACAATAAGGTCATGGCTGGGACTACAGCTGAGGGTATGATGGTGGTACAAGGGTGTAGACAATAAGGTCATGGCAGAGACTAAACCTGAGGGTGTGATGGTGGTACAAGGGTGTAGACAATAAGGTCATGGCTGGGACTACAGCTGAGGGTGTGATGGTGGCACAAGGGTGTAGACAATAAGGTCATGGCTGGGACTACAGCTGAGGGTGTGATGGTGGCACAAGGGTGCAGACAATAAGGTCATGGCAGAGACTACAGCTGACGGTGTCATGGTGGAAAAAAAATGTAAATAGTTCATGAGCTATAAATGCTTTCGCAGTTTTAAGTATGTTTTATGAAGTATATCCTCTGAATACATTTTGCATGTTGCAAACGCGAAAGAAGAGACAACGATGATGTTGAGACTTTCTTATTTTTATTAGTTGGTGGTTGTGGCAATATTTGTTACGAGTTGCTCTTCTATCATTCATACCATCCATGTTTAATTTCTGCCATTAGAATGCAATAAGCAAGCGTCTTCATTTGTCATTCTTGCCGTGTTCCTATCGTTGTCTGGCTTTGTCTTCTCACCTATCTCTCTCCGAGCAGGCCGTGACCCGGTCCGGCCTTGCACGCTTTCAATTATTGAGGTACGGGACTGGCTGTTGATTAAAGGCAGTCACAATGAATGTATGGAGGCGGTTGCCTCATGATCCAATGTTGTTACCCCCGACACACCCCCTCCTTACAAACACCCTCCCGCACACACACCCTCCCACACACTACCCACACCTCACCCCTCCAGCGCCGCCGTTCACCCTGATGGCGGCTGCTGGAACTGTCGTCGATTTGCCACACGCCCCCCCCCACCACCCCACCCCCCTCCCTCTCCACCCTCCCCAAGGGAGTCGTCCACCGACCCGTCATCCTTACCCTGACCCTATTGGACTCGGGCTGGGGCTGGGGCTGGGGCTGCGGCTGGGGTTGGGGCTGGGGCTGGGGCTGGGGCTGGGGCTGGGGCTGGGGCTGGGGCTGGGGCTGGGGCTGGGGCTGGGGCTGGGGCTGGGGCTGGGGCTGGGGCTGAGGCTGGGGCTCGGGCTGGGGCTGGGGCTGGGGCTGGGGCTGGGGCTGAGGCTGGGACTGGGGCTGGGGCTGGGGCTGGGGCTGGGGCTGGGGCTGGGGCTGAGGCTGGGGCTGGGGCTGGGACTGGGGCTGGGGCTGGGGCTGGGGCTGGGGCTGGGGCTGGGGCTGGGGCTGGGGCTGGGGCTGGGGCTGGGGCTGGGGCTGGGGCTGGGGCTAGGGCTGGGGCTGGGGCTCGGGCTGGGGCTGGGGCTGGGGCTGGGGCTGGGGCTGGGGCTGGGGCTGGGGCTGGGGCTGGGGCTGGGGCTGGGGCTGGGGCTGGGGCTGGGGCTGGGGCTGGGGCTGGGGCTGGGGCTGGGGCTGGGGCTGGGGCTGGGGCTCGGAAGAAACAGGATAGGAGGGGGGTAGGGGATGAGTGAAATGTACAGGAATCACTGACAGCCCATCCGGTCGGTTTCTGCCATAATCTCGCACCCTCACCCCCACCACCCCTTCTCACCCATCCACCCACCCGAACAAGGTAACCTCCTTCAAGTCGCTCCAGGGAACCAAACACGGCAGTCGGACCCCCCTGGGAGATGCGGTCGGGGTGTGCGCCAGCTGGGTCACATGGGGAGGGGGGGGGTGATGCTGCGGGGTGGGGGGGGGGCATGACACAGTGGAAAGCGAGAGGCTGAGTTGATAGGGGGTGGGGGTCAGGTAGGCTTGATTAGGCGGCGGGGGTCCAAGAGAAAGAAGCAGGAGTCGGGGATAAATGAGGAAAAGGACCGAATGGGAATTGAGCAGGACAGATGAGGCGGAATCAGGACTCATGGGTCCGCTGCTACGGTCACCATGCGGGGAAGATGGCCGCCAATTACTGAGCAATCATCGGGCTCGACACGGCAATGAGTCGGGATGGCTCTGCTGCCATGGTCACCGAGGGGGGTGGTAGTGGGGGGCGAAGGGGGGGGGGGGTATGTAGTCCCAGGGCAATGACCGCCTGTGGGAAATGACCGCCGGTAGCATTGAATACCCGTAGCCAGCCACTTGTAGCAATATGCACTTGTAGCAATATGCACTTGTAGCAATGCCTAACTGCAGCAATGCCTAACTGCAGCAATGACTAACTGTATCAATAACTGCCTGTATAAATACTTCGTGTAGCCATGACTGATCGCAGCAATTACTTCGTGGACCAAATGCCATCTGTAGCAATGACCATCTCTAGCTTTGATTACCTGTAGCAATGACCGTCTGCAATAATTGCCCCCCCGTAGCAATGACCACGTACAGCAATGACCACATACAGCAATGACCACCTATAGCAATGACCACCTACACACAATGACCACCTACAGCAATGACCACCTTTAGCAATGACCACCTTTCGCAATGATCATCT
This sequence comes from Arenicola marina, assembly GCA_964019135.1. Taxonomy (NCBI): domain Eukaryota; kingdom Metazoa; phylum Annelida; class Polychaeta; family Arenicolidae; genus Arenicola; species Arenicola marina. Next base: position 18,532,357 of record OZ025261.1, read on the forward strand.
AATATAGTACGCAATATAGTAGCAAATTCCAGAGCTCTATCAACGAAAACAAACGGCGCCTACTATACGAGTAGCACTGCGTACTGTCACATTTATATTATATTAATATTGATGAAATCCACGTTTTTCATCACAGATCGCACGATGTTGTCCGTATCCACTGGCTGCGTATCGTCAGCCCAGTAGTCCGGCTGTCTCCGTCAGGACCACGCCTCATCACCTCCTAACATTCAATCTTCTGTCGCCAGAGGCGCTGAACGAGAGGCTCTGTGTGAATATGGGACGCCACCGACAGTGCCGATCTCCGCATCCCCTGTCGCAAGCTATGAGAGATCTATGGCAAGCCGTTTGTGTCCCGTTCTTTTAAAAACAACTACCATTTCTCAGTGAATCTGTGGCTACGGCACGAACAAGCTGCTGTTGAGGAAGAGAAATAGTCTTCGTGTATAAGAAACCTAGAAAAATCCACGTTTCGCCGTGATTTCTTTAATTGTGCCACAAATGGCTGGCCATTGACCTATTTCAAGATCTTGAAGTTCTTGGCGGCAGTAGTGGCAGTGCGACTTGCGGAGCGCCACACTGCGGTGGAGACTGCGCCAGAGCTATCCGCGCAGGGTGCGGATCCGCCAATTACAGGCAGACCACGGTCGGCGCGACCGGCACGACTGATCAGTCACTTTAAAGACTTCGACAGTATGAAATTGTACAGCAGGGGTGCGGAAAAGGAATTGATTGAGTCTGATGGGGGGAATGGCTGACGGAGGTTATGGGGGTGCGGGGTTGGGGTGGTGATGACGATGGCGCAACGTTAGAAGTCTTATATGATGGATGGAGGCGACGAATTGGTGCCGGTGAGTCGGTACGATTCGCGGAGGTCCTCGTCACCATGCCGGATGTCTATCCAGCCATTGACCTGGATACCATGTTGGTGTTTGGTGGTGATCTGGGTGAGATAACTGTGAACTTCGGTGATATAACTGTGAACTGCGGTGATATAACTGTGAATTGCGGTGATATAACTGAACTGTGGTGATACAACTGCGAACTGTGGTAATATAACTGCGGTGATATAACTAAGTTGCGGTGATATAACTGTGAACTGTGGTAATATAACTGCGGTGAAATAACTGTAAATTTTGGTGATATAACTGCGAACTGTGGTAATATAACTGAACTGCGGTGGTATAACTGTGAATTGTGGTGATATAACTGTGAATTTCGGTGATATAACTGAATTGCGGTGATATAACTGTGAATTGCGGTGATATCACTGAACTGCGGTGATATAAACTGTGAATTTTCGGCATTGGATGGTGGATTGGGAGATATCTGGGTTTGTTAATGTCCGTGGTACTGGGTGGCCGCTTTAGTGACATTCACAACTGCGGTACTGGGTGGTGGGTTTGGTGATATCCGTGACTGTGAACTGCGGTACTGGGTGGTGGGTTCGGTAATATATTTAACTGTGAAGTGCAATATTGGGTGATCGTGTTGGTGATATATTCAACTGTGAACTGCGATATTGGGTGGTGGGTTTGGTGATATGTTTAACTGTGAACTGTGCTATTGAGTAGTGCGTTTGGTGATATTTGTAACTGTAAACTGCGGTATTGGGTGGTGGGTTTGGTGATATTTGTAACTATGATTTGGGGTATTGGGTGGTGGGTTTGGTGATATTGGTAACTGCGAATTGTGGCGTTGCGTGGTGGGTTTGGTGATATATGTAACTGTGAACTGCGATATTGGGTGGTGAGCTTAGTGATATGGGTAAATGTGAACTGCGGTATAGAGTGGTGGGTTGATGATATCCGTAACTATGAATTGCGGTATGGATGATGGCTTAAATTATATATTTAACTGTAAATTGGGACATTGGTTGGTTGGTTTGGTGATATCTTTAACTGTAAACTGTGATATCGATTGGTGCGTTTGGTGATATTTGTAACTGTCAACTGCGGTATTGGGCGGTGGGTTTGGTGATATTGGTAACTATGATTTGTGGTATTGGGTGGGTTTTGTGATATATCTAATTGTGAACTGCGATATTGGGTGCATGGTGGTTTGGGTGTTATATGTAACTGTGAACTACGATATTGCATATTATGTCCTATTTCATTATTTCAGTGCGACTGCGAATAGAAAAACCGGACAAATGTCGACAAACATGTAAACATGTGGAAAAAAGTACTTTGGCAAATACCATGTAAATAATATAGCACCAAATGTCCCCTCTTAACCAAATGTATATATCCAAACTAGGCCAACGCCCTTACTTCCTTCCTGCTATAGCATCCTCCAACGTGCTATTAGCCCATTGGGTGCACAAACATAGCATTGCTTTGAATAGTTAATTTCTGGGTGGCCGAGGCCCGAGTAGAACGCGCTGTTTATTTTATCCGATTTCCAGCGAGGTAGATCCATTCTCCATGCTCAGTTCCCTGATCGAGAGCGATATGTCAGCGCCACGTGGAACCAGCCTTGTTGATGGATGAGCTATCCACACCCCTGGTATTGCGGCATCCCTCGCACCTCTTGAGCGGCTTGATAGCATTCGACCTCGCGGTATATAGGCCGCAGCAAATGGTATGGCCCAGCATACATATCACGCACTGTATACTAGGGATCGGCCCGGATCCAGGATTCTGATCCCGGCGGGCTTGTCAACTTCAGGTGGATAGTGAAGTATAAGTTGAATCGGTTACAGTTTGTTCGATAAGCTTATAAAACATCAAAGGGAATAATATTAAACACATTAACAGCAGCAGAAGCAAGGCTTATTAGCTGCAGAGCTCATGCTAAATTTTATATTCTTTCACATATCAGTTAGACTAGATAAAATTCATAGCAAAACAGAATAAAACCAATATATAGAACAGAAAAGGCTCATTGCATGGTAAGTCAGTTGCACTTTATGCATTTTGGTGATGGACAAATATTTTTGATTTGAGGTCTCGTGTATACACTTCTATTGAATCGGCGTTGAAATTAATTCTATTGCACCATTCGTTGTACACTATACTATCTCTATACTTGACAGTCTTCCGTAGATAATTTGTTCTGGCCTTAGGTGTGTGGTATAACTTAGATCCTCGAGTAGGCTACCAGTATAAGAGGTTGTGTACATAATGAGGGGCGGGGTCGATAGTGTAATACGGGGATCCTGGTGAAAAATTCATTGGGAATAGTCCTGCATAAATTCCAAGGAGGTTCCAGTACAGATAACAAAAGCGGGGTCCACTTTGGGTGGCTATTGAAATCTAAGGCGTCCTGTACTGAAAGAGTGTGTGGGTGGGTGGGTGAGTGGGCGGGGTGTGATGTGGGGGGGTCCACATCAAAAATGGCATAATACTATTTGATAAAAAAGAGCATTCTCCTTCAAAAAGGCGGTTTGGACTTCCATCTCTGGATGCGTTTTACACCGATTTGGTTCTCTTTCAGAAGGATCGCGTTCTATGTGATACAAAGGGCACTTCAGCATGTAAGGAGATACCGAGACTGCGGTAATGGCATAGGACGCGGCCGTATTGCCGGAGTTAACCTCATACTCGTGTCGGAGAAGGGTATTTAAGCTTCACCCAACATAATACGCAATAGCCTATAATACCGCAATGTCGTCACGATTGTTGGCTCCCAGTGCTACCTAGAAATCTCCGTGACCCGAATATTCCCCTTACGAGCGGTGTTGACAATATGATAGGGATATCAATGAGACCAGCGCGTACCAGATGGACAATTAGTCCATGAGTACCAGCAAGAAATCATTCCTTACATTGAGGTATATACCAAAATTAATCTTCACCATATATAATGTAAAAGAGTTATTTACGCGGTTCTTCGTTTTATACTGCTTAATATTGTGAATGGTCTTGTTCCATGGCAATGTATAACGATTCGTCAGCAATTAGTTGGATACACATGTGGCGATCCTTTAATTATACAAATGGAAACTGTCCACCATTAAACCGAAAGTTATATAAAGAAATACTTTTGCGGTTGCATTAGTTGCCATCCATTTTAAACCGATTACTTTCTGGAGCGTTTGATCTGGAGCGTTTGATCTTCGAAGTCGTTAGTTTTTGAACTCTTTCATGTGATCATGTTTGGCGTTTTCGTTGTTCTTTGCATGTTTAGGCTTCTTATCGTCTTCCATGTGTTCTTCCTGTCATCAGAGATAGTGTTATTTACTGGTCCTACTTATGAAGGATCATGTCCACATTGTCGTGTTTTGCTCTGTTCGTTAGCTCCCCAAGACTAGTGTGGCTTATCCTCTTCCACCTCCAAGTCTTAATGCATTTTTACGCTGGTCCCCTCCCGCTGTTTCTTTCCCTCGCTGAATTCATGCTGGTTCTTGCACCGATCCAAGCACCCGAGAAAACTGCTTCTAATGTGTTGGTAGTATCAACATCTATTGTTTTGTCACTGGACGCAAATGGAGTGTTTCAGGTGTTCAAAAGTTAAGTGGTTAAGAGCCGCGTTTAGCTGTCGATGGCATTTATAATCTGCATTGTGTACTGTAAAGGCCGACGGCCTATGGTACCTACAATTCAAAATAATCAATAAAAAGAAAGTTGACGCAAGCAACAAAGACATTGTTCTAAAGGAAATAGAGTTTCTCATGTTTCTTCTTATAGTTTCAGTGCTATGTATGGTATTTCTAATTTCACATAAGCCATGCAATTAGCGGTCCATCTTCTATGTTAAAGCCCACGAAATGGATTATGATAGTAAGCGATAGGCGAGAGCCATATGTGAGCTATGTTGCAACAATGGTTCGCCCTAACATGAACGAACGACGCATTTAGCAAAGAAAGCAATATGTACGAAAGGCATCGGTGGCATTCATTGTCGACATAAGCAGATAACACGTATTGATTTCACCAAAATTTACAAAGCAATGATAAACGGGGTGTTTATTATGGACATAAACAGATAAACTGTATCAATTTCGCCAGAGGAATTAATTTCCTGGTATATTAAGTTCCTACCGCTAGTGACGAGCGCGTGCGTTTTGCTGCATTGCAAAACAAACTACACAACAGGTTTATGGGAAATATTTGATAGCAATAAATTATAAATACCCGGAGTGAAAACAGAAAAGAGATTAAAACTGCTAGGTGACATATTAGTCAACTGCGCGAGAACAACACTGAGCCTGAGCCAGGACACTCCTAATTTGAGTACCCCTAGCGATAAGTGCCAGGGCTATTTTTCAACGTCATTACCCATGTTGGCATCACACTACCGCTTTTTTGCCTTTTAACGGGGCACCTTTTCCTTTATCTGATCCACGAATTATGCCCATGTTCCGGATCAGACGGTATGATGTGACGAGTACACACTGGCCCCGTAATCTCATTTTACCGATATGGCGACTTTGTGTTGCACACCATGAAGTCCTACTCAACTAAAATTACAATTATTTTTTAAATAAATATTTTTGTGCGTTCCAAGATTCGCTTCTGATTATGAACGAGACACGTAGGAACATGGTATGAATAAAAGCTGCCGTCTTTCTTAGCATTATGGCTGTGGAGTTCATACCGTCTCCCTGCCTACCACCCAGCCCGTCCAGCATGCCCTGAGCCTGCCCACCACCCATGCCAACATTCTTGCCTGTCAGCCTTCCTTCCGCGTCTGTCCACTTGTGTCTGGCTACTTGCCATCATGTCCTCATGCCTGCCTTTCAATCTTTCCAAATTCCTTCCTGTCTGTTTGTGTCCTTACGAATGCCTTCCAGCCTGTCCTCCTGTATGTATGTCTACACGCGTTTACTTTACTTTATTTTACTGGTGTTTGCTAAATGCCTTATGATGACGATATATGTTTATTTCAAGATACAACAAAATATACACGAAATGCTAGTATATGACAAGACAAAAATACATTGGCATTAGTTGAGGAGACACCCAGCATGGGAGCCACAGACTCACAGTCTGTCCTCCTGTACGTATGTCTACACGATTTTACTTTACTGGTGTTTGCTAAATGCCTCCTTGTCTGTTTTTCTGTTTGTGTTTCCTCTATGTCGATCTTCTTGTCTGCCTGACTTTGGGCATGTTTTAACCTCTGACTGTCTGCTTTCAAAGCTTCGTGCCTCTTTGTATACCTACCTTTCTCCTTACTAGACTGAGACTAGACTAGACTGATCGCTTTTTTCTGTGAATCCGCCTTTGTAACTACTTGCCTTTCGGTCATCCTACCCTACCTCCCCCACTCCCCACTCCTCTCCCCAACTCTGCCTGTCTGCCACATAGTTATATCGTCTGGCCCTAACATTGGAAGTCTCTTGGGTAGATCCGCCGACTTCCAGGACTCCCGTAAGGACCATAAGAGGGACCCCGTACCAGACGTTGAAAGGCCACGTGGGGCCCCCAACCCATGGAGACGGCGACGACCTATGGTCCGAACCTCTTACTAGTGAGGAACCATAAAGAACGCCCCATTAAAACGCACAACCTGGGCCGCCGTGGCTTTTATAAAAAAGACTCATATCTAAAGGAAGTAAAGCCGATGTTAATAAAATGCTGCTTTTACGATGGATCTTTTTGTTATGAGTAAGTTTACTTCCATGGTTCGCCTACAGTGATCACTAAATAAGTAATTTGTTGGTGCTGTGAATGGAAAAAATTAAGAAGGAACTAGTGTCGAGTTGCTAAATGACTATATATTATGCCCGTATATTAACTATTCATCAAGTTATCAAGCATAAGATCTAAAAACAAGAGCTCCAGTCAAATAACGTTATATTTAACCTTACATATCAAACCATGACACGATTATTTGACGTTCTCATGACTTGCATCATGTTTTGAGCAGTTTTTGTACCATAGCCGGTTGGTTCAGTTGTGAATCTAAACTACTTTATTATGTTTCAAAGTACAAATTTATTGAAAACTAACGTTCAATTACAGCTGCAATATTCCAACGCATCCCCAAATACATACTGCACATGACGCAATGTTCATCATCGGACGATCACCAAACTTATATCAGTGCCCAGTTTTCCATTGCAGTTTGAATCTGGTCACCAATGTCGTATATATCATCTATTCTGAAGAATTGTCATCAAATACGTACTGGAAATAACACAAAGTGCATCAACGGACACATACCAAGCTGATATCAGTCACCAGTTTTCCAGTGCACCTTGAATTTTCTTTCAGGGTCTAAGTATATATCATATATTATGGAGAGTTGATAATGATGTTTTGTTATCATGCCATCGTCACAGCCAGATGTGGTTCATCTTTATCAGTTGATGTCCTCTTTAATTATTGAATTAGGCTTTTTGCCAAGTTTATTGCCACATCTTTTAGCCCTTTATGGTCGCAACGTCAGGCGGAGCCGTTTAATTTTATCTCCCCTTAGCACACACCCGGCAGTACCGTCCTCTGCTAATCGGCTAGCCGACAACGCTGAATTTACTTTTACGACTTCCTACGGGTCGTAGTCTTTGCACTGGGGTAGACAGTTTTGCGATTGCGTAATATCTTTGGCCCTCATCGTGTGATGGACAAACGCTGGCAGGACATGCCGCCAAAGAATGAAGCCTTTTTTAAAAGTAATTTAAAAAAAATAGACGAAGATACAAAAAGTGTTATCAAGACTGAAGCTCTATCGACGTATTACCCAAAGTTTCGCGCATATTTCCCCGATTCCAGTCAGTTTGAAAACTTGTGAACAATATTTTGATTACATTGGCAAAGCAGGCTGAGAATGTTGCATTTGTTAACTTCTATTCGCACCATACCTAGTCAAAATATCAAGCCCCAGCTCTAGTTGTAGGGAGTACATATATGTGACCTTAGGCAGTGTTTTTTTCGTTCTTGCATGGTCTTGTTCTGCTTATGTAATATATAGCCATGCCATATATATATATATATATATATATATATATATATGCGTAGGGTTGGTAACTGTCGAACGAGCTACGGGTAAACAATAGCATTTACTGACATTGACGATCAATTGATATCAATCATTAATTAATAAGTCAACCTCTGAGTTGCTTACGCTTACTAAAAAAGCGTTTCCTCTGTCAATATGATTCCGCGCTTATGCGCAAACGCCGATGCTGCGGTCTGCGGGCATTTGAAGGCATTAGGGAAAAGACACGCAACTGTTTGTGGGCAGTTGATTTCCCAAAGCACATAACGAGTTGCAGCGTTCACGCAAAAGTAGCCCGGACAATCAAACATTGGTCTTTCATCACAGCCCCCCCATTATTATCGCGTGGGCTAGTCAATTGGGAAATCTCGTAGACTCGCTGCTTTGTTTACACAGTATCCCTATGTCCCGGATAGACCGCATAGCGGCGCGGGGGCGGGGAACGAAGGAGGAAATGGGTAGATACATGTTGGTGGGGTGGGCCAAAAAAGGAGGGGAAAGGGGTGGGGTATTGTCTGCGACCCCAAGCAGGGGGTGTGAGGGGGGGGGGCGGGAGGCGCAAAACCAGGGGCAACTTTCTGATGCGGAAGGGAAGATGACCTTGGAGACGACCTTGGAGACAGCAAAGCGTTGTGGAAATCCCGTGAGAACTCGCCAGGTGGCGCTTCTCTCCTCCCCCGCTCCGTGTCGTCCGCATTGTTTTCATTGGCTACCGACAGGTGTCACCACGTGACTGTTAGCAGAACTGTAACCAGAAGATTGATTGAGGACGGTGGCAAATATAACAAGTCACACACAATTAACGAGTGAGCGACCAATAAGTTTAAGGCTACCTCCCTGCCTCCTGCCGCACAACCCCCCCCCCCCTCCCCCTCACCCCTACCGCTCGCCTTCCCTTCTGGGGTCGAGGATCTGGTTATTTTGGTGTAGACCCATGGCACTGATCATTGACAGACGCCGTGGCATTCCCTACGTTTGTTGTTTTCCTGTCGTTGTCCATTTTCCTTGCATCCGGGCAGGTTTCAGCACAACTGACGAGCGATTGGGGACAAAAAAGCCTGTGTTACCTGCCTGGAGAGCAGAGCTTGATGCCCTATACCTGCCCTGACGGTTTGTGAAGAATGGAGTATGATATTCTTTTCGCACTTAACTAATGAAACGCCTTGCTCCATCGGCTATGAAAGCTGCCTGGAAAAGAATTATATGGGAACAGAGTCGCATTGTAATCCATGTCCGGCGTTTTATCCTAAGCACGTATCGGTGAGCACCTGCCTACACCCCACCCCCACCCCATACCCCACCCCCACCCCCCATGACCACACACGCACACACGCGGGCATAATCCACACACAGGTATGACGTTCGGTCTCGCTCACCTTCTGTTTCTCTCTCTATGGCTCTCCCTTCTTTACCTTCTACCCCTCTCTCTCTGTCTTTGTTTCTCTCTCTGTACTCTGTCTCACCACCATCTTTCGTTCCCTCTCATCCTGTCTCTTAATTGTGAGTTTCTCCTCTTCTCTTTGGCTCACACTCCGTCTCTCTTTGTCTTTTTCGTCCTCTCTGTACTCTGTCACGCCCCCATATCTATCTCTCTTTTTTGTTTGATCTCATCTGTTTCTCTTTTTGTGACTCTATCTCTCTCCCTTTGGCATCACTTCCCTTCATGCACTCTCTCTCTCTCTGTCTCTGGAACTCCTCTGTTGACAGTTTTATGTGCCTACCTTAGAAGTCAATACAAACTACGCCATGCACACACGGAGGGAACAATCCCGTAGGCGAGGATTTGATTTTTTTCGGGATAGCTGTTCACAACAACGCCACACCATTTAGCTGTTATACCCCCGTCGCTACCCCAATCCTCACCCCCCCCCCGCATCCCTCATCCTTCTCCATCTCACCAATTGCGTTCCATTGCGTATTATCCGTCTAACCACGCCCCCACACCCGCCTGTTTCTGTTTCCACCCCCATGGACACATCAACGCCGTCGAAGCTTTGCTTTGACTCCACCACACACACACTTTTCTCTGTTTTCTTCTTCCGTTCTCCTTCGCCCCCCCCCCCACTTCTGCTTTCCTCTGCCCAATTCCCCTCCTCCCCTTCGCCCTTCCCCTCCTCATCCTCCTTCCCCCACCCCACACCAGCTTCACTCCCAATCCCCTGCTGCCCCCCCCCCCTACCAAACCGCCGCCACAGCCCGTGTTAGTTTAATGCCAAGGTAACACCGAGGCACTAACGCACGGCCGCTGATGACCACAACGCTTTAAATGTTGCATAGACAAGAGACCTTGCAGAGTGTGACAACAGGGGGACGGGCGTGAAAAATCCATCCTCATAACACGTGGTCGCCCAATGTATGTAGCGGCACCGCACGTGACCTCCGCGTAGCCCCAACGTGGCGGCGCCACATGGCATTTCCCCTTTGGCCCCGCCTCCATTATTGATGGCGCGTCCTGTCACCGACTCACCCGTCCATTAATCACACATTCCTCTGGGAGGGAGAAAGTGACGATCGCTGTACATAGCTAATTGCAATAGTGTATTTATGCGTGGATGCGTCCTCTTGCACGTTTCATTAAAGGATGTCCTCCGAAATATCAGATTGACAGAATTACCGGTGAACATACATTTGAAGCGAAAAAAGAGAAATCGGTGTATGTTGCCATGTCACGGTTATGTGCCACTTGTATCCAACATGTCCTGAAACGCGCTGAGCTGAAAAATTGTAACGCGCTCTCACGTAAAAACCAGAACAGCTTACATGTGTTGCATCAGTAGATTGGTGCATGCACTTAGCCGCTTGGACAATGGAAGAGCTTACTACAGTACAATAAACCTTGCTACAAGCGCAGGCAAAAATGATGGCTTACATTATCATCATGTGCCACGAGGACCCAGAGGATTTACAACGATAGATCTAGACAGTGATTCAGAAACGTATACATTTTCAAAATGTCAGTGAAGTAGAAACTAACCTAATACCATAGCGGGCTATAGCGCTTCAGGAAGCAGACCACCACTTATGTCAGCGAGAAAGGACACAAAGCAAACAACTTGTCCCCCACTGACACTTAGAACCAAGGCGAAACCCATCATTCTGGAACACGTGGTTTAGTTTATGCATGTGATGTCGACATAACGTTCAAACCTTTGTTCAAACGTTATGTGTTCCCACTAGTCATTTCCATAGACGACTTCGCAGAACGTAGTTCAGATTATTCCACTGTGAGGCGCCACTGCAATGCATTTCAGGTATTATCTTGGTCTTTGAGATGCCAAGATGACGTCATCGCATAACAACATATATTCTGTCGATAATAAAAACCTACGTTATTGACATCTATGTAAATGAAAAGTTATATCTTCTGAATATATTTTAGACAGGCTCATTAACTTATACATGCAAAAAAAATGCAAAATAACACCAAAACATTTCCCAGAACTCACTGGGGCGGTCTTGCATTTTCCGAGATGGCGTATGATTGCGCAGAAGTCCTGTATGAACGTTTAGTCAGTTCAGGTCGGTTTTAACATTGCTCACCCACTTGGATTGAGTTATGCAATGCTTCTGATGGATTACCCGACACACGCCATGAAGACAAGCGCACGTGACCTTTTGGTACTGAAGCCTTTAGTCTTCATAGATTGGAACGATTGGTTTCTTCGATGTAATCAAGAAATAGCCAGACGTTTGCTTTGTTTTGTTCAACTAAGAAGCAGCAACGCCTTGGTTTCCTTTGGTGTAAATTCTGCACCAAACGACGCTTGGAGATGAAATGCCACAAACATCTTTCCGTGACGTCATTTTAATGGCAGAAGTAATTTGCCACGCAGCCATCAAAAGGAGTTCTCATCATCATTGCCCCACGTAACTGCCAACATCACGGTTGACCTCAGCCGTGATGGGTTCACGAATGATTTTCGGAGGTTGCTTAGATTGAAATTGGCATTTTCGCAGCAAAATTTGAACAAAATTTATAGATATTTCGCGGCCGTACAATCCCAGTTAAAGGGTTAAGCAAAAAGACGCGGGTCAAACTTCAAAGCGCTTCACGCCTTCGACCTCGATCAAACTGCAAAACACTTTTCCCAGGTGACAAGGCTTCTATTTAATGAAAATGGAATGAATTTGTTCAGCACGGTACAAGTAGCACAGTAAATGCTAAATAATATTGCAGTTCATGTCAAACTACGAATACAAATTTGATTAGATTGATTTCACTTAATATTGATTTATGTATAAGGGATAATGGGATATTTCGGACAGTCAAAGCTTACATGAAGCAGAGGGACTACAATGTAAGGGGAACGCCCCCTGTCTAGGAGATCGATAATTTGCCTTCTGTGACGTCACTGAATGACAACATGACGTGCTGTCTACTGTGACGCCACCAAAGTACAGGAAGACATCGATGACGTCATGGATATTTGGTTTAAACATATTTATTTTATTTTGCCATTGGGAAACAGGCAAGGCCTATACAAATCCCTCTTGCTTATGGATATTTCGTAACCTTAGTGGCTATTAATCCTTGAAGTGCTCCATAGAGCATACATACCTGTATGAAGAATCAAGACATACCTACCGCGTCGTCTAACCCCATTCCCCTCAATGGTTAAGCAGTAAAAAGTACTGCTTTTTTTTTACTTTTGTAATGCAAAGTACACAACATACTATTGGATTTATCTTATGGGGCAGCAACGAGGACACAATGGCGGGAGAGGTCCACCAGAAATCCCCCTGAACCAGGGTCCGTAAGGGCTACAGCAGGGCAATCGGCAGTGACCCTGTTTGGCCGCCATGTCGCATCCTGCAGTCCTCTGCTGCATTTTATGACAATCCGCTAGCGGATGTGAATTTGATGGGACTATGTTTTATGTGCATCGAGTGCCGGAGATTGTAAGCATAGCGCAGAACGGTAGTCGCGAAAGTGGTGTCAGGAGTGACGCCCAAGTGCCGGGGTTTTGGGGTGTTGAGGAAAGACTAAAGAACATGGCAAGGGTGGGTTACTGTTCTCTGAACGCCAGATGCAGTTCATAAAACGTGTAGCCCCTCGCAGCAGAGGGAGTTTTTTCCTGACAAAACTCATCGTACAAATCTTATGGTTAAAATACTGTTTTCTGGTCAAATCTCCCTTTTTCTGCCATCCTCTGACTCGTCGCGGTCATCACGATTGTGGTTGTGGCAATTACAATGGGCATGGCGTGAAAGCTTATTACATAAACCTTACGCAACTCAGTAATTGCTTTATGGATCACCAACCATTTGGACACGTTAGAACGGAAATTGTCCGCAAGCTGAAGAATCGTCTCGTCCAAGTCCGTGTTATACCACGCGGGACGGACACGTGATACTTAGGAGGGGATAATATGGGTCCCATTGCCCAGGCGATAAAGGGTTAATGAAAGACGTCCTACCTGTCGTGTACGGTGTACGAATTGATGTTGGTATCCCCGGACATATCTGCGGTGATTTAATCCTTCTAGACCCTGCTTAACGCTTAACCCACGTTAAGGTCTGGAAGCTGTCCAATCCGGCGTAATTATTATCCAATTTGACAGCATGACAGCGAAACGTTGAAGATTGTGTGACGTGTTACTATACAGTGAGGCGTTTGTCGCCATCATTAGCATCACAGGCGTTGTGGTATCCTAGGTTCCCGCTGCTGCGGCTGCTGCTGCTGCTGCTGCTGCTGCTGCAGCTGATGCTGCTTTTGTCGCTGCTACTCCCAGGCCGTATTCGTCGCGTCGCCCAATGGCGGAGTCTGTATCATCATCGGTCTCCATTTAATTTTTATTCACTCGTTTTGTTTTCTTGTTTCGGTGTATAAATCCCGCGCGTGCTCTGCGGTCACATCGTCGCGCTCCCCCTTGCGTAGGGGTCGGAGCATATATCCTAGTAGCAAACCGCACGGGGGTGCTGGCCGGCTGACTGGCTGACTGCACTGATGACCCGCTGGGGCTGGGGCTGGGGCTGGGGCTGGGGCTGGGGCTGGGGCTGGGGCTGGGGCGGCTGGGGCTGGGGCTGGGGCTGGGGCTGGGGCTAGGGCTGGGGCTGGGGGTAGGGGTAGGGTATATTATAGCGCGGCGCGGGGGTAAGTGAGGGTGTAGCTTACTGGCTACTACTGTGGGGAAGCGGCGGACCTGTTCCCTCCTCTAGCTGCCTATTGCTACCGTTCTGGGACACGGCGATGGCGGTGGCGGTGGCGGCGGTAGTGGCGGTGGCGGCGGCAGGCTGACTAGACCTGGGTCCATGCGGCGAGCGCCGTCGGGCGCAGTATTGCACTCCATCTGTGTGTGTGTGGGGGGGGGGGGGGGTGGAGGAGCGGGGAATGGGTGGGATGTGGGTGTGAGAGCGTGTGTGTTGGTGCCGTGGTCACGCTCGTCTCACCACCGGACCGCACGGAGCGGAAGGCAGCGGATGGCGCCGCACGCGTGGCCGCTGCCCACCTATAGTGAGACGGGCACCTCTACCCCCCCCCTCCTTCCCCCACCCTCCGCCCTCCCCTCAACACTTATCCCAAGCCCAGCACCCGCCTTGAACCAACCCACCTCTCCAATGTATGTCACACCCTTTTTTTTTGGCTCTCACTTACCGCCACTGCCGCCCCCACCCTTAGCCAATAGACGCCCACCGCGCCCCCCCCCAACCGCTCCCACCCACAAGCACCATGCCCAGTAAATGCTTCCATTTCACTCCCCCCCCCCGCCACCACCACCCTCAGACCGCCACTCGTACAAATCTCTGTGCCATCAGGATTCCCGCGCCCATCAAACACCATGGGAACAGACTGGTCCACCTGGATTGGATGAGAAGGTGGTTGAACCCCGTTGCGGGTGAGTGAGGCGATGTGGGGAGAAAGCCAGACACCGGGAGGGAGGGAGGGAGTGAGAGAGGGATTGAATGGGTCGGGGGAGGGGGGGGGGAGGGTAGGGTGGAAGGTGAAATGGAAAAAGTGAAACAGGGCGTTCAGGGATTAGAGACAGAAAGAGGGAAAGAGACAGGGAACAAGAGAGAAAGCGGAAGATGAGAGAGTTTTGAAGAGAGTAATAAGAACAAGAGAGATAATTTAGAACAAGAGATACAGGGAATAAAAGAGGCAGAAATTAAAAAGAACGAGAGAGGGGTAGAGAAGGAGAGGAACAAAGGAGAAAGGGAAAGACCGCAAGAGCGAGACAGAACAACAAAAGAAGAACATAAAAAAGAGAGTTAAACAAGAGAGACGAAGAAGATGCGAGAGAGAAAGGAAGAACAAGAGAGAGCGGGAGAGAGAGAAAGAACCAGAAAACGGACACGAGAGAAGAGAATAACACGAGAGGGAGGGGAAAACCGTCCCTAGTGTGCACCGGGTCCATGGTGACGACGTTACCATGTCTTCCCCACACATCGGGAGACACCGACAAATCCCCGAGTCCGTCCACGTGGTGGAATCGGGATCGAAGTGAGTGGCGAAAACCGGCGGTGGGTGGTGGACGAAGAAGGGTGCAGCGTGGGGGTGGGGGTGGGGGTGGGGGTGGGGGTGGGGGTGGGGGTTGGAGTGTGAGTCGCAGTGGACGGGGGTGGGAGGATGGTCTCGGGGGGGGGGGGGCGTGAGGCAGTCAGAGCTGAGCCAAGACGGGCAGCAGAGGGTTCCCATGGAGGGGAGAAGGAGGCAGGGTGGTTGTCAGACGTGTCCGCCCTCTAGACATCATCATCCTGCTCCCCAAAGACTCTGGCTTGTCGGCCACTTGATGAATCCACGGTCTGCAGCGGGCCGACTCTCACCCCGCCAGGTCGCCACCGCTTATTCCTCAGGCGCCACCGCCAGCGCCACCGCCAGCAAGTGACACAGACAATTGGCAATCAACGCCATCTGACGGTCGAGACTCCTCCGCTGCTGTCCGAGCTTATTGAAATTCCCCTGCCCGCCTTGTCATATACCTTTGCGCTCCAATCTGAGTGATATCTTCGTTCGTGTATTACATATTAATTCGGTGTTCTTCAGGCGCAAAACGTTCCGGTCGCTGTGATAAAAAACGTACCTCCCCACATTAGTCTACATAATAAGGTATGGCATGTCAACTCTCGTGGGTTCTACTTCCGGTCTGGTGACATTCAAACGAACACGTGCTTTTTGCTCATTGCGCAGTTTGACTCGCCCCCTGCGTAACAATGGATGCCAAGGGCAGAGGACTGTCATACTAGTTACGCCATAGGACGTGGAACCAGCAAGCTGCGCGGCCGGCGCGGCGACCAAGTAGTCTGTGGCAGTTCGCCGTGCGTGCGACTTAAAGACTATTTAACATTCTAGTGACTATATCCTATTGTCAGACGGCGCTTTGAAATTAAGAATGTTCTTAGCGATAAATGCGTTCAGTAAACTTGGCGCGCAACAGCCACCGGCATACTGGAGAAAATATAATTATCGGACATGGAGAAGCGGCTTCTGTATTTGATAGCTCGCTGTATCTTGTTCAAATTAAGTAATTGGTGAACACATATCTACTATTTGTCAGCATCATACTTTTGATGCATATGACTGAATTGTATACATGATTTACTCAGTTGATCTCAATATTTATTGTTATTTTAGCAGTAGTCTCCATATAGGTATATATCTAGGCTTGTCATAGTAGAAACATGATTCTAAAAGTTGAACATCATTCTAGAAACATCATTGCTACTTTGATATAATGGTTGTACATTTCGTTACCGTCAATAGCATGTTTCCACTTTGGATACAATTATTTATATTGTGTATGTTATGTATGACATTGGAATAAATTCGTTTACCGGGAAAAACATTGTTCAGTACTGGTAATACATTATTTTTGACCGTAGACGCATTACTTTTGACCGCGGATGCACTATGGGTTTTATTTCGGGAAACATAAGACACATTACTTTGTTGCTGTATTGATAGCCTGGTGTCTTCTTCCTCG